>VZRV01005576.1:373125-569990 GCA_013398115.1 Falcunculus frontatus | reverse complement strand
AAAAAAAAAAAAAAAAAGAAGAAGAGTAGGACTGTTAATTCCATTTTAACCCCTGCTTAATCTTGCCAGCCTCAAGCAGAATCACCTGTAATTTTACCTAGCATTCAGTGGTCTTATCCCTGAACACAAATTTGTTTCTGGAACATTTGAAGCCATTTGGATAGGACATTTGGATGATATTATTGTCCAAAAATGGGGATGTTCTCACTTTTTGGACTTTTTCCTAACCCTTTTTTTGGTTTTTAGAACACAAAAATGATTTACCCTAGAAATGTCAAACTTGATTCAATGCTTGCTTGGCGAAGAGACATGCCTTTGGAACCTGTTAGAGGGCTTAGGTGGGTAATTGTAAAGTTATTGTTAGTTTTTTCCACACTCATGGCATGGAGTACATGGCCAGCTCATGTTAATAAATACCTGTTGGGTACATGTGTGGTTTATAAAGGCCTGATTCAAAGCCCACAGAAGTCAATGAAAGGAGTTCTCTGGCTATAAACAGGCTTGGAGTCAGGCTGTAAATGTAAATGACAGGATGGAAGAGAATCTGTCATAGAGAAAGTAGACTGGGAAAATCACATCTCCTTCAACCCTTGGAGTCCTCATGGATACACAGAGAGTAGGGAGGGTGGGAAGACACTCATTGTCTATGGATATCAGGTACTATAGGGGCCCCAGAATGGAAAAGGGAATGGAATCTTGAGAAAGGGGAAATTCTAGGGTCACAGTGGGTTTGAAAATTATTTGAATTTTAACAGCTAATGCTGATTACTGCACCATTGGAGATAAACAAAGGAAAGGAAGGAAGAAAGGAAAAGAAGGAAGAAAGGAGAAGGAAGGAAGGAAGGAAGGAAGGAAGGAAGGAAGGAAGGAAGGAAGGAAGGAAAAGAAGGAAGGAAGGAAAAGAAGGAAGGAAGAAAGAATATGAAATCTATGTAAAGTCTTATCATTATATGAGTAATATAAAGATGTTCAATCGCTCTTGAGCAATATAGATGCATTTCCCTTGCTTGACCTATCTCGTGAGTGCACATGTTGATGTGGGGACTGCTGGATAATTGCAGCACCAGTCTGTGGAAGGAAATGAGCTGCAGGAGCACATCACCCTCCAATCCAGATGCCTGCCTAGCCCAGCCTCATCCTGTCTAGCACTGGAGTCCTGGGAGACCCTGTCATCACCTGCCTGAGAACTATTCTCAGGGTCTCTTTCCTTCAGCTCTTGGAGGCATTCCCATGCATCTCATGGGCCCTGGATTTTGCTAGACAGCTGGGAGGGTCAGGAAGCTTGTGTGCCCATTCATGACAACACACATTTGCTCTTCTTCCAGGAACCAGGCAAATGTCTGCTGAATCAGGCTGTGAACTATTTTCACTGCAAAGTAAAAATCCTTCTCATCCCATGTCTTTTTGTACAAAGCAGGAACACTTCTGCACAGAGCCTGTCTAGCTCTTTGCATATTTACTAAAAAGTATGCGTCTCTATTTATGGCTTAACACATACAAAAAGTCTGCAATACCTCACACTATATTTGATTTCTTCATTTATTTACTCATTCTCTCTCCATTTTTGAGTGCTTCTTTTAAAGTGGCAAGACTTGTACAGTGATTTGCCTGAGCAAGTTTTTGTTTTGCTGTGGGAGTGTGAAGTCCAGCAGTAGCTAGTTGGTAGTTTGCCACTCAAAGTTGAAAGTTCAACAGCCACCTGTGTCACATTTCTCCCTTGTTTGGAATGAAAGGGTGCTATAGGAAAGGTGTGTTAGCTTTTTCTTTTTTGGTAGCACTAAAAGTGGAATGGAGCGTTGTCTGTGAGAAACTTATTTCCTCATGTAGTGAAGTAGCCAGCTGGCAGCCAGATGGCATCAAGCCATTAGGAGGTCAAAGGCCATTGGACAACTGTGTGGGATTTGTTTCTCACTTGATGTGTTTGGTTTTAAAATCATTTATTTCTGGAGTAAGTCATAGATATGGAAAGGGTTTTACCTAGGGGACGTTTGTTTCCCCATCCAGTTGAAACCACAAACAGACAGAAAGCTGGTCACTGGCCAAAGTGAAAGGCCAAAGGCAAATTGTCCCATATTTATCCTTTACTGGGTCAAAACTCAAAAGCTGGACACTGATGGCAGTTCATAAATATTTCACTGCTCCAATCAACAAATGAGATAGAAAGACATCGCATGTCAAGAAACTTGTTGACTCTTGCAGAGCAGATAGCCAGCTGGCGTGAGCACTGCTATTGCCCTGTCTCAGAGCTGAAAGGCCAGAGTCAAATGATGCCAGATTTGTTCCTGGTTTAGCTAAAATAACACAGGAATCATGTTTATGTTTTGATCTTATTGTGGCATGTCCTGTGATCCTCACTTGCCGTGCAATCCTCACCTATTAGTAACTATGAAATCCCCAGAGAGAAATTCTTCCTAAAGATCTACAATTTCTGTTTCCTTCAAGCTTCCCATTCATCTCATATTTTGTCCTCTTTTGTGTTTGCAAGTGCTTTGGGAGTCATCAAGAGATGCTTGCAATATAGTGTATGGGATCTGATCCCATCCTCACAGCTCTTGAGAGCTGTGGGTCAGGTTCTTTCTGAGTATCAACAAGCAAAAACTCACTGAGATCAGTGAAAACAAACCCTCGTATGTTGTACAGGTAAGGCTTGCATCCTGACCAGCAGTTTCCCTCCTTACACGGGAACAGTGGGCCAGCCTTTTTATTCTGAAATAGTCAATGCATGCCTGTGGGATCCCCTCCTAAATATCTGGAAGGGTTAACACTTCAAACTTCTGCCCCTCGTTTAGAATGAGAGATAAATGGCCAAGAAAGAATCAGCTATATGCTTTCCATAGAACATGCCAACAGACAAGGTTCTGGCTCTTGGTCCTTGGGGTGGCTCACTGCCCAGTATCCAGTGGTCCAGAAACACAGTTTTCACAATACCTGAAGCAGCACAGTTAAACTTAGATTCTGATCAACCTGGCAGGCTGCCCACATAAAAATAAAGGGTTACAAGCATGCCAGTTGGTCCCTTGTCACCAGCACTGGCTTCTGGAAGGCAGTTCTCCTTCTAGAAAGCACAAATACTCTGAGGAGATGGGTTGAGTAAGGCTGTGGGTGTTCAGTTACCCATGCAAAGGAGCATGACAGAATAGATTTCCTTGGCCTCACACATGCTTTATAACCCTGTTCCAGGGCAACCCAGACATGACAGAAGGAACTTCCAAAGACTCTGTGGTGGTCCAGTTTGGTGTAACCTAAGAAGTCATGCTCTTCAGCTCTCTGCCCCAGCTCTCTGCCCAGAGGTTTCCTCCCCAGCAGCAGCGGTGGCAACAGAACAGTTGGAGTGTTTGGTTCCCCAGCAACTGCAGTTGACTGTCTGGTACATCAATTAGAGTCACAGTCGAGTTCAGTTTGTGTTAATGAGCCTGATGATCTGTGAACTCCGCTAGCGGCAGAGCGGCTGCGCTGCTGCTGCTGCTGCTGCTGTTGGGGAGGGAGCAGTCCCCAGCAGTGCTGAAGGTGGGCAGGTAGGAGAGGACAGTCAAACCTGACTTGATGGAAGGGACGTAGCTCTCTCAGACTTCGTCAGGGTCCTGCTTGTTTCTATTTACTGAGAGCAAATGCAGAGGAAGCAAACAGAAGGGACATATAGGTGTGGGGATTCCCATTTTCCCATCCAGAAAAGCTGCATGGAAGGACACCTGGGAGTAAACTGATTCACACAGAGGTCGAAGTAAAGTAGAGAGGAAGAGAATGCTGCATAGAAAGCTGTAATTCACCTTTGTCAGCTCCTATTCTCTTGTTTGTTCTCAGCACAGGGTATATAACCTTTCCATTTATTTTATTTTAAACTTTTTAAAACTTTTTTTAAACGCAAGCTCTGAAATGGACAAAATTATGTGTCCTCTCAATTCTGACCTGTTAAATCCCCGTCTGATCCAGCTTTTAAGTACCCTAGTTGAAAGAAAAGTAGTATCTCCAATTTTTAATACCTTATTAACCTGGAAGATGTGACTTGATTAATCTCCAGGGCCAAGAAAGAGCACATCTATTGAAAGCTGTTAATTTCAGATGAGTTATGAAACTCAGACTTACAACAGACACAAAGATTCAAAATACTGATATATTAATGCAAACAACAGCAGCTAAGCTTCTCCCCAGAGTTCAGCTGAAGTCAGGTCTTTGTCTAAACAAAAGACAAGAACAACTACGGAGCCGAACAAAAGTGGGACACTTAAGTAGTTCAAGTCCCTACAGATATGTAGGACAAGTAAATTGATTGATTTACAGGCTGATCTCCCCACTTCAGAAAAATATTTATGCTTCTTGAATTTCTTTGCACTCCGTATTAAATTTTCCATCAGAGAAATGTAGTCAAAGCTTCTTTCTGTGGCAGGTACTGTGTGTAACTGTGATAAATCAGTAAATATAAGAACTTAAGAACAGAAAGCAATACCACTGGAGGCAGGAGTGTCTGTTAGAGATTCAAGTGTTAGCATATGATTTATATTTACGAGTTGCCACAAATTATTCTGAAAAAAAACACTAGACACAACCTCCTCTATGGTCTCTGAAACTCCAGCAGCTCTGGGACTGCACTGAGACATAGACTTGGACTGTAATCCAGGAATAAAAACTGTGGCTTGGATCTATATGTACCAAGAAGAACCAACTCCTGTGTATTTGTGAGCGAATGTTGCCTGCATTTTACTCATCTGTATCTTCCTCACACTCTCTGCTATGTCTGTCAGTTTCCTCACTCTATCCCCTGGCATGAATTCACAGCACACTTTCATGTCACTTAAATCTCCAAAAGCTGATATTACATTTTTGGTTGAACTCCTTTTTATAAATAGGAACATGAACTTCTGTTTTATAGACTGGAACCCACAGCTGCAAGCAAACACACGGCATGCTACCTGAGCTTCACTTACTAACCAGTTAAAAACAGATATTTGCTCCTTCTGCATCTACTTACGTTTTCTCTCTATTAGCTAATGTGTATTGACGAAATCTCATCAGCTCTTTCATGACCATTTTGAGATGTGTCCTTGCCAAAAGTGTTAAACTGCGGTCTTGCTCTCCAAACCAATGTATAGCTGAGCTAAAAATGTCATGTGTTGGCTTTAAAACAAAGCAAAAATAAAAATTGAGTTTTGCTGCTGCATTCATTTTGGATCTCAGGATAACTTCCATAAAGCGTATAGGCCAGATTCTTAGCACACTGAAAAACGCATAAGTCCACTGATTCCCATGAAGCTACGTTGATTTACAGCAGCTGAAAATCTGGCCTAAAAGGCCCAGGGCTATATATCTATCTTATGTTGTGTTAAAGTCCCTTGACCTCTTACTTGATTGCCTTGCTCCAGTGTGTGATGCTAGTGTAGGTAAATTATACCTCTGCTGGCCACTAAGCTTGCTGTTCTAGCAACATTAATAACCTCAAGGCTTCCAATTTTCTTACCAATGCTTACTAGACCTCCTGTGCAAGCCTCTGGGGCTGCTCTGACAATAATCCCAATATATATTGTTTTGAATGAAAATAAACTTTATTGCAACTTGTGCTGCAGGCAGACCCGTGAGCCTATGCTCTAGAATACCTACGAGGCAGCTGTGTAATCATTAGCAATACTATAGGGAACAGCTCTAGGATCAGTTCAGAAGGGTTCTTCATCCAGCTGGGACTATAATTTACAATGCCACCATCACTACAATAACAAGGTAGCAGAGAGAAAACACTCTGGAAGGGGTGGCAGTGTAATTCAGCCATCGCAAGGTGTGGTCTTTGGGCCAAAACCTTTAAATGGCAGAAGGTTCACTTACTATTCTGGTAATCTCAGACTTTCACCTTTCATTAAATCTAAATCTACAGCCAAAATGAACTTGAAAAAGAATCCACGTAGAAAAGGCTAACCATCAAGGTCTGATTTTTTCATGAAAAACCAGAGAGATTTTGGTGTCCTGGGCCCCTTTTCCTTGCCCTTCTGCTCTACCATCCTATTCACTTCACCACGCTGGACTTGCAGTTCTTCTTCCTGCACAGCCAAAGAAGCACTAGAAGCAATAGCAACCTATCAAGTTTTGCTTCTGTTTGGCATCCAGCTCACCATGCCTTTTCCTTTACCTTGTTTTTCTATAGCACATCTGATTTAGATCTATAAAGTTGTATTGTAACTAGAGTCAACTCACAGAGGTCACTACTGGTAACTTTTATCAAAAACTAGGTTATAGACTAATTTCGCAACCAAGCCCATGATGCTGAAGAGGCCCAAATTTAAGTTTGAAATCTCATGCGATCACTTGGGGTAGTAGATGTAGTAGACTGGATGAACACAACCCACAGAGCAGGGCCTTCTCTTTCTGCAGATGTGCTCTCTATCTGCATTCAGTTAGTCTAGCCCCAGCTCCTGTTTGGGCAGATAATTAGCTGAAATAAAAATTTTCACTTTGGAAAACTGTGAACCCTTTCACCCCTCTGTCTTCCTAAAACCCCTCTGAATGTTGAGTACATCAAGAGCAAAGACTGTGGGGTTTGAATGAAGGGCTGCTGCTTTTAATCAAAGGTTAAAACAGCATAACTTGCTTTTCATTTTATCCATCTCCTTTTGTTGTTGTTGCTGCTTTTGTTAAAAAATCCTTCACAAGCTTCTGAACTCTCCTGTGACCCCTAGAGCAGTCATGACCCTTAATGTGCAGAGCACTGCCAACATCCAGGGGAAGTCAAGACAGAAGGAGCAGGAACAAACACATATGCAGGTCAAGTTTTCAGACGTGTATAAGTCATCTTGAAAATGTCACCCAGCTGTGCCGCCATCACTACATATGCTTACTTAGGTGACTCATTTTAGGTGTCTCTCTGTTGCTTTCATGGACTGACAGCACACAATGGTGAGCAGCACTGTTTAGGACCTTGAGAATGATCCTCAGAGCACTGCCACCTCTGACAGCAGAAGGCAGCACGTTCTGCTAACAAAATAGGTTAACAGCACTACTATCTTGGCTTCAGTTTCAAAAGACGAATGCAGCACTTCAGCAGGTGGTTACAAAAAATTCTGGAGAGGCCTCTGTCTTGTAGGCCTCTGGAGTTGAAGAATATCTGCTCTGATGGTAAAAATGCCAGATAGAGTACCACTGGAATCCTTTATTCAATAGTTGAGAACCTCAGCAAATATATCATACTCCTAGCTTCTCCCTAGTGCCAGAAATGGACGTACAAAAGGAGCCCATACTAAAAATAAATGCACTGTTAAACAAAACAAGTTTTCCAGAAGAATATTCAGTAAAGCTTATCTAAATAATTTATTTTAATTCAATAAATCACAGTTTGTTTCTCTTCTGCTTCATCTCTTTTTCATGCTGTGGCATTGAACGATTTTCTGTTTTCCTTAGTCTATTGAATTACCTCAGTTACATCTCAGGTTTTGTGCATTTGCCTTGTTTCTGAATTGATCACACAAGGTTGGTGGTACTCATATACTTTGTAAAGCACTGAGACATCTGAACATCGGCCAGGGCAGTGAGAACATGGGATACAGAATTACAAATCTGAGTGCTGGTCTTGATCTGCCCTGACCTGTGCATTGGCTTTGCCAAAGCCATCTCTCTCCACGTTTCAGTTTACCCAGCTAAAGAGAGAAAATCTGGATTTGGGTTTATTTTCCTACATGAATAAATAAACCAACCAAACCCACAGCAAAACCCCAAAGCAAAGCCCCGAAACAGTTCTAGATCAAGCTGGAGCTATGGGCTTCATTGGATAGACTGGTGAGAATCTGCAGCTCATTGATGTTGGAGAGCCTCAGACTTAATCATGATCATGTCTCTGGCTTTAAAATGATTGGCCAAAGTTACTTTTGATAGTGGAAACAGAATTGACTAGATCATCAAGAGACCATGGTAAAGGTCATTGACAACCATATATTACAGTGGGTTTGCAATTGTCAATGTAATTAAGTGCCTAAATGTAACTGGTTGCCAATTATTAATTTTCACAAGCTTTCACAAGTACCAAGGTCAGATGAAGATGGTCCAAAATTTCTCAGGTCCATGAAGCTGGAGGTTTTCGTATCAATGGTATGGTTGTAAGCGAAGTCTTCAGGAACAAGAAAAAAGTTTCCATACAGATCTTCTTGTCATACTTCTTTGGAAATGCATCATACTCAGAAAATGCATGCAAACCCACAAACAGAATTAATGACTAAAACTTGAGTCATCCATGGCTCAAGTCATGGGGATCCATGGGGGAATGTGACATCCCAGCTTGTCGAAGAAAATTTCCAGGCAATGTCATAAGCAAAACTTCAAACACATAAGATTTGACTTAGTTGACACCATGTTGATCATTGCTAACTGAGAAAGAGAAGATATGAGTAAATCTTATGTTGTTCTGATTACTTCAGCTCTAATTCCATTTGTGATAAGAATTTGAAAACTGATGCTAAGCTCATTATTATGTTAAAAACAGCACTCTCTAGTCAAAGCAAAGCTTGAACAAATGTTTTGCCAACTGATGGAAAAGAAGCTTACAGCATCTGAATTATGACACCAATGTGTACTTGCCCCTACAGAGTTTCTTCATTTCTCACATAAGTTTTTCATTAGCCCAGCTTTTTTCATAGTTGAGTCCTATTTGATTTTTATGGTGTAGGGTCTACTCACACATAAAATGGGAAATGATATAGTCTTGGTTTTATCCACTGAAATGTGAGATAAGGTACTCTTTGGTGAGTTTGTCTATGGTGCTGCTTGGATTTTGAAGTCATTTTCCTACAGTTTCTGCCTCAACATGCGGTTAACAAACTTTCAAAAAAATGGTACTTATATCCAGTGCACACGTTTCTAAAATGGATCAGTTTATGCACCCATGTATGTGATAGAGAATATAAATGGGGTGACACAAAAGAAACTCTGTGTGGTAGCCTGAAATGCTGCCAGATCAAGCCTCAAAGAGGACAACTTTTGATTTTGCCATTTCCCAGGATTATGCCAGTCATCTGTACAGGTGGGCTGGTACTCAGGTCGATAATCATGGTAATCATGGTTAGCTATAGCAACCACTGGTTTTCCCAAAACTCTGTTTAGAAAATTTTTCTTGCACAATGTCTGTATTTTGTTTTTTCTTGAAAATGCAAGGATACAGTGAAGAACTGATTAGCATGTCTCTGGCTAACTGATTGATTCCAAGTCTAATCAATGCGGTTTCTGAGATGAATTCTTCAAGGCAGATCCAGTTTGCATTGCTGAAGCCTTTAGACAGAATAAGCACAGTGCAAAATCACATTTGAAATAGAAATCCCACACCTACATATTTATGTCTTTGAAACTTGGTGTTTAAAACTATCATGACACTGCATTGTTTCTCTCCATTTTATCAATCACTCATCTGTCAGCCTCTAATATTAGCTATATCCTTGCTTGAATCTTAAAATTTTTAAAGTTCCCTCTAGGAAGACAACAACCCCTGTCTGGGGACTCCTTAGCTCCCTTACATGGAAGCTCTTGTGTTCTCCAGAAACCCCAGCATCCATTTGTTAACTCATGGTTTCTCAGCTAAACTTGCTGCTTCTTGGCTCAGATAGATCCCTGCCTGTGCAAGTGCTTTTCTCATTGCCCAGTCAGTGTGAATTCAGGCAGTTTAGTTTTAACAATAGTGGGAAGGAGCTAAAAAGGTCTGTTTGCACCAGTGTCAGCTGCAAGTGGTGACCTTTTCTACTGTCTGGTACTTGTCTGTACAAGCACTCACCTTTTATTCCACTATCTCTGGTCTAGCCTTCCACCTTCATGGCAAACATCAATTTTAGGACAACCACAGCATTTAAGTTGAGACAGATGCTCATTAGTGAGCAGACTGTTGTAAACCATGCTGAAAAGAGGCATGAAGTGAAGGGGCACCCACCCCAGCAGTGACCGGACTCAGCTGGAAAGGGCAGGGAACCAGGGTCTGACTCTGTAAGTGCTTGTACTCCACCCTGCTTTGCATCTCTCATGACCTCAGCTAATCTGTTTGATTTAACACTGCAATCCAGCACGCACTCTGACAATGAGTTCAGAGTGATCTGAACTCAAGGCAATAAAAAAAGTGATAGCTCTCTCCCAGCTGAGATTAGTCCCTTGGAGGGAGATTCATCTTAACCAATGTAAATGTCTACATCTCAGCTCCCCTCTCTTTGTAGACAATGAATAGATGTTTTTAAGGTTATCTTCATCTAAGTATCATGGTGACACCTAGAATGGTTCCTGTGGATCACACTCCACACCATAAATGTCTGCGGTGAAGGAAGATTAATTTGTCCTTGGTAATTTAAATATCCCTCCATATCTTGTTGCACCAGTAACTTTAGCTTTATGATAGTGTATTGTGATGAAAAGAATAGCAATAACTAGGTCTGAGTCACAGGTGTGAGACAGGGCTTCCATGGAGACATGGTATGGTTCTGAAGATATTGAGTGTTTCCCATGAACGGAGTGAAGCAAAGAGGGAACTGTTGTAAGGCACAAGAGTGATATAGGAATGCTCCCTGCAAAGCGAGCTGTTTATCAGACTAAGAAGAACAGTTAGCACACACACTAATCTATAGCTCTGCAATTCATTTTGCTTAGATCAAGGCATCACTCCAGTTTCTTTGGAGGACTTTGTTGTTGCCAAACTGGGGACACCAGCTGAGCAACTCTGCAGTGAAAACATAACCTTAATAAGTGAGATTTTTGCTGCTGTAACCACATCCCATTTTTTCCCCCACTTTTTATTATCATCTGTCTTGAATCATTTCCTTGTGGGGAACTTCAGCTACCAGTGCTAATGGTATTACATATAAGAACTGCCATTGACTCCAACACAAAGGAGAACAAATACTTTTTTGTTAAAATATTATAATTCCCAGCTCTATTTGAGCAGGGCTACATTTGAAATTTATCTTACTCACTCTGTAAGAAAAGTGACCTTGTGCACGTGTTTACCTTTAACAGAAAGCTAAAACTGACACATTTGGAACCTCAAGCAGTAGTTGTAGTAAGGAGGAAAGGTAGAAAAGCAGGGTAAAGTTGACCTTAATACCAGTATTGTCAATAAAACAAAATTGTCACATGCTGTTTACTTGTTTTAACATCTGGAAGGGTTTGGGAGAGCTAAAAAAGTCTTGTTTAACGTCTGATTTGCACTCTGCCCCATTTTGCTCACATACTAGTTTACACAGTTTCCAGCTTACACAGTTCCTTGTTGACTCAATTAGGTTTCTGAGAAGCTTGGGGTTTTTGAGCCCATGTCGGGGCTGTGTCAAGCAAGAACTTCACAAGACATTCTGCACCCTAAACCCATTGCTCTCCTTCATCGGTAAAGGACAGTGTCCAGCATGAGTTAATCCAGCATCACAGGTTATTTCTCCAGAGCACTCCTTTTGCCAAAACAGCCGGTTCTTTACACAAGACAGGACTAAAGAAGGAAAGAAATGTGTCCTAGCAAACAGTGAGATGAATTCCTGACTGCAAAATTGGAAACAAAAAATGAAATATGAAAACAGAAACTTAAAATATATCTGACTCCAAAGCTCCTTTTTGGCTGTTCCAGTGTCTTGGCTAAAATGAGTGCAAAGGTCTGGCAGCGTAATGCTTGTCCCTCTCTCTTCCCTTACTTTTTCTTCTTCTTTCTTCAAAGCCTGGCCTCACTTTGGAAAGTTTGCTGAGCTTACATTTTCTTTTTCACTGCAGCTTGAGATTCTGCCTGCTCCTCTCTCCCTTAGCTGGTGCATGTTTGCATTCAATGTCAGAATATGAAGTGGGCTCTTTCTCTCCTCGTGGGAGTTTTTCTCAAGAGTACCTGCCTGGTTTGGTCCTAAGACACTGTCTTCATTTGAAATTTGTATTTTCTTTCTGTGGCAAAATTTTGGGGTCATCCTAATATTTTATAAGTCATCTGTTACATTGAAATTGTCTATTGTATGTGGTCTCCTTCATTAGAACTCATTATGTCCCTCTTCCTTTTCATGCCCTCAAGGAAGTGTCCTAGCTAAGTCATCCCCCTCAGTCACAGAGGATGGAATGAGATGAAAGAAAGAAAGAAGATGGGAGGGAAAAGGGTAAAGGAGGTGGAGCATTTTTCTTTGATTTTCTCCTGCATCAATTACATGTTCCCTTTCACACTGGTCTCCCATCAATTTTAAGTAGCAAACACTTCTAGGAAGCTGATCATCTCAATAGTTTCATTTATTCTGGTGTGTTCCTTCATGTGGGTAACAGTTCACTGACCTGATGTGATCAGATTTTGCTGTAGGTGCTCGTCCTGATAGAGGTCAGGGCTGTGTTTCCTTGAGGTACAAGAGCTTTCCATTTCATGTCATTTCATGATCCATACTGTTCATTGCAGTGAGGCAACGCAGCACACAACTTGTCATTCACTCTATCCCCTGCTACTGTTTTATTGGGCAACCCTTAAGACTGCTCTTGACCTTTTTATTCCTTAGTTCAACCCAAGAGTCATTTAAGTCAATATAATTAGTGTTTTAAGCTTGCTTATGATCTGCTTCTTTGTGATGCCTGCAGTGTTGTAATTTTTAAACTTGGGATATGCTTTGAGACTCTCAAGAGTTAAATTCGGACAGAACATTTCTTAATTCTTACATATGAATGATACGTGCCAGAAAAACTTTGAAACTACTACTAACCATTAGCAAAAAGTATGTTTTGCTCTGCAATTCCTTTACAAACCTGACTGCTTGAGAAGATATCTCCTGGAGAAAAAACTATGTCAGATTGTATACTGCTTGTTCACCATGCATGTTTTTTAATCTGAGGTATAATTTATTCCTATTTTGGTACTAAAATCAAAAACATCCTAAACTTCTGAGCTGCATACAGGGAGAAGTATGATCAGGAAAAAAATACAAAGTCAAATGACTTTCTCAATCATCTGGAAAAGGCTTTTTTTTCTTTAAAATTGAGCTCTGAGAGCAATAATGAAGAGCCGGAGGCTGCCCAAAGGTGTAACAAAAAATCCAACAAACTAGTCAGTTTAGTGTGGTTACAGTTCATGGATAGATCACCAGAACTGTTATCAGCAGTGACAGTTCAGTTCTCCACCACTGGCAAATTCAGCTAAGATGACAAAGGATGTGATTCACTGGAATAAATGAAAATACACTAATAAACTATAGCTGACTTGCAACTATGCAAAATTTGTCTTTGCTTGTAAATTTTTTCATCCTTATACTCTCATTTCACTTGAGAAATATTTGTTCCCTCTTTACTTGTTTTGAATCTGTATTTGTACTGTGTCTTATGCCTGTGGTAGCGCAAAACTAAAAACTTCATTGCATGTCATGCCTCTCTAGCATGACATAAGTTTGCTGGCAGGATGGGAGAGCTAGCACTGATACACAGCTTTGCTTAGTGTGGTGCAGAAGTTTCCAGCCTGCTAAAGTGGTGCACAACAGCAGTAGCTGCCAGGTCTGTCAAGGCAGAGGCATTTAGTAGAGCTGCAGACAGATCCTTCAGATAAGTACTTGAGTGCAGAAACATCTTGGCTTTCCAACCTCTGCCAGAAACAAGCTGTTTTCAAGGTCTGTTCTCCTGCCTGAGAATGTGGGACCAGCATCAGGAGGCAAAAAGCCTCTGTCAATGAACAGCTTGCTGAAGTGAAACATGCCATAGGTGAATATACATTAAGTAGATGAGATGGGTTTGGATGAGTGCAGTTGGTGAGACAGGTGAGCAGATTGGTGTAGGGGTAGAGCTGGGTTCCCACTGTGTTAAAGCTCTGCCATTTCAACTGCTCATGTGCAAGAAACAACTGAGAGAACATAGAAATGTGTCTCCTAGTGCCCATGTAGGCTACATCTGGAAGTTATTGCTTCTTGTCACCAACAGTGGTGTGGCTGGAGCACAGGATTCATCTCACCTAATTTTAATATCCATAAGTGAGAATTATGTGAAAATCCCTAATTTAATTTTATGGAAGGCTGGGTCACTGTTTTCTTCAGTTTCTTTCTGGGTGGGTTCACAACTACAAGTTTTGCTTGTGTTTCAGGTCCAAATAAGCTCAAAATCTCAAAATGAAACACAGTCAAAACTGCCAAACTGTATCTGGTTCATTGTCAAAATCATGTGAGAATGCAAAGCATAAATCAGCAAAAGATCACTTAAAACTGTGCTTAAGATTCACTCAGAAAGTCCAATATTCTTATTAAACATGAAATCATATGAATTTTACATAAATTGGAGTAACAGAGAATATGTTCCTCATGGCTCCATAAACCTCATTTTAGCACTTCATACTTCATTTTATCTGAAAATTGGTCTCATTTCAGCTGTCCAGACTGAATCCAAAATTTCACTGAACATGGTGATAATTTGATTATATGCTCAGAATCAGCTCCAGAGTTGGATCCAATGGACCAGCTGAATAGAGGAGAATGCTTGATGCTTCCAGAACCCTTCAGAAACATGAATACTCCATGTTTCTTAGAATGGAATATTTAAGAAAAGCAAACATATCAACAAAAAACCCATATGTCCTTTTCTCTTACTTCCTCATGAGTGTAGTCTCTCTAGTTTCTGTGTCTCAAGAGAAGAATACCTCAGGTCTATATTTATTTATGCTTATAATTATCTGTTGTGTTGTAAGATATTTTTTACTATATGTAAATATATATATATATCTCAAATATTCTAATATCTAACTCATTTCATCCTAAAAAAATACATGTCTAAAAGATGAGGAATTAATTGTCCTGTGCTTGTATGTGTTCCTGCGTGCATTTCCCTTCCCACTGGCTTCATTGGGAGTCATGATGACCAGCTTACACTACTTAGTTCGTTTGACATTAATTGTACTGCACAGATGCTACAGATCTAAACATTACCATTTACAGTTTCCCCTATTAGGGGAATTTATATTTCTACCCAAAACTTCTTTTTAGCCTAGTTCTAGAACTTCGAGGACATCGAGGGCAATGCTGGTTACAAGTCTGGTTTAAGGCTTGTATTTCTTAAGTCCAGCACTTTCATATGTTTTCAAAAACCCACACTGAAATAAAGTAATAGGGAGAAAATACTTATATTTTGATGAGCTACTCTTGGGGGTGAAATAGTTATTTTCTCTACTGTTGTTGTGTAATTTTTCTGCAATAAGAAGTAGCTCAAATGCAGAAACACTGGAGTCACTGAGAACATTTAATATGATGACTGATTATTTAAAATATGCTGCGAAACACTTTGGGTTTAGAAATACTTATGCCCTGAAGACTATCATGAAGAATGGCTGCATTCCACAGCAAGAACAGTGTTTGGAAAGCTCAGCTCACTCCAGCCTACTCAAAACAATGATAAATTACATGTATTGTACACTGTATGCACAGTTTTTATGCAGGTGTTTTTGGGGGGTTGGCTTGGGTTATTTTAATCAAGAAAATTTCCTGGTCACTTCCCTCCTACCCCCTCTAAGAAAACATAGAAAAATTATTTTCCTATTTCAGCCCTTAAACTACAACTGCTGCATTATCTCTGCAACAGAGATGGAAATCCTGCAGATTTTCCGGTATGTTCTGTCCCTGCTCTGTAATGAAACAGGGAAAACTCCAGAATTTCTTTGACCTCGATGTTCACAGTGCTAATCCAGCTAGCCCTGTGCTGCCCTTTGCCTATTTCACTGCATGGGAGGGAGCAAAACCAGGTCACTGTGTAGTCTTGGAAGGCCAGATTGAAGCTTCCATGTTCTTACATTTACCAAGAACAAAAACAAGGAGCAATTTCTTGCTGACATCTTTTTTGGAGAAAACTGGTTATGTTGTCATTACTGAGATAAAAGGCTCCTGCAATACCAGCTTTGACAGGAGCAGCTTTGGGGGTTACAGATATGAATGAAAGACCATGTACTCCTCCCCTTCCTTTTCGTCTTCCAAAATGCAATTCCTTTACTCAAAGGGAAGCAATGATGGAGAAGAGCATGGCTGGGTTATCTCTGTCACTCCATCTTCCTCTTAAAGCCTGAACCATTATTTGCTCATCTGTTTAGACACTGTTTTTCCTACTCACCACTGCAAGTTATCAGGGAATCATTTATCCATAGTGGCTCAGTTTTTAGGTCACATCTGAAGGAGTGCACAGACCGGGGCTAGGGCATGAAGTCAAGTATGACAGGATTTTACCTTGACAAATCTTCCACCCAGTCTGACTGTCACTGACCTACATTACAGCTGGGACGTCATCAGGAGCTGACATGTTGGGTATTTCTCTCAGTATGATGGTTTGGAGGCAAAGAAGTAAAGATACTTTAAATAATTTATGCACCAGAGGTGACAACAATCTCTGACCATTTTATTTACTAGCATAGATACAGTCAAAGTGCTTTATGCGAAATATATGTTTCTCATAACACCGCCAGAATCTATAGGGGTTCAAAAAGATACCAAGTTTTTATAGATGCACACGGCCTAATACATTTCTTAGAAATTAAACATTTCATTATAAATTTACCGGCATGACCAAAAAGTCTTCCTCAGAAATATGTCAAAATACTGAAATCACTGGTTATTTGTCAGGCAGAAGCAAAACTTACAGAGCACAAGATGCAATATTTCTGGCAGTGTAAAATAAGTGTTGCAAAATTAAAGATGCTGCAAATTATTTCCTGTAACTTTGTTCCATGCTATGCATTTTGTCTCAAATATTTCAACTAGGTGAAACTCAAATTTTTCTCACAACTCACACAGCGATGTAGTAAAAAGAAAAACCTGTAGTTTTGCTGGTTTTCATGCCTTTAAACTCTACTGAGCTAACTGCATTTATCTTACGAATATAGTTAACAGAGCATTTGTTCATATTAATGTTCAACATATTTAAGAGGCTCATCTTCTTATTTTTTTATTCTTTTCTCAAACCAAAAGCGTGGGAATTGTGCAAAACCATACGCAAAAGAGAGATTTTGTCAAAAGCAATTTGGTTATAGATTATTTCTGTTTTGTTTTGTTTCTTTTTTCATCCACTAAAGCCATTAGCACTTAATAATACAGTGTAATTCACTGATTCCCTTAGGCAAGGAAAGATTGTAGGCACAAAAATGTTGGGGAAAGGGGTGTTAAATGAGGGTCTCTAACCTCAGAAATTATGCTCTCAACAACCAATTTACAAGATAAGAGTGATTTTTCTCCTCCACCCTTTAGGAAGACAGTTAGTACTTCTTTTCAAGGGGATTTCTTATTTACCTCTTGGTTCATTATCTTGGATCTACTATAGGCATTTCTGTGCAGCAGAGAGTAGGGCTTAAGCCACAGCCTCTGTTCCCACCTTCTCTCTTCTCAACACTTCTAGACTGGACAGATTGCTGCTTTATGTTCTGGTTTCTGAGACACCTACTATCTCTGTGCATCACAAGGTGAAGCCTGCATAGAAAAAAAAACAACCAAAAACCTGGAGCTGGGAGTTCCACTCACCTGCGCAGCACTTGGAAACTTCCAAAGCTGCAAGGCACTCTGCTATGGAGTGCAACACTTTCTTATCCATTGCCTTTTTGTAGAAAAGAAAACCTCCACCAAATAAACAAACCCAGAATTTCCGCAAATTAGATTAGGTTTGCCTTCTGCACATCTGAATTGAAAAAAAAAAAAAAAAATTAACCACCACAAAACTGCTTAGTAAAATAAAATTCTGAATAATTTAACTCACAATACAGAATATGCTTTGCATACTATAAGGGGTTCTTAAATTCTTTTCTGTTCAGCAATTTTGATGTGATATCAAGAGCTTCCACAGACACATACCTGTAGCAGTGCTGACCTGCCTAGTAGGAAGTAAATTAATCTACAACTGCATCATAACTAAGAACATGGTTATTCACCAAGCAGCTGTCACTGAAAAGAGTTCCACAGACTACGGGTAGAATAAGACCTGGTCAGCATAAATGAGATTAAAACAGCTGGGTCCTTTATGAACCCACAAAACAAAAATAATAAAATTGTGTGGAGTGAACATACTCTATTTCTGCTTTGCTTAATCCACAAACCGTCTTGACCATCCCTTGCATAATTTGTAAAGGAACCACAACTAACTTAGGACTCAAAACTGTCTATTTATTCTTCAGAGCACTTTAAGATGTGCGTTATGGTAAGGCATAATATGTACACCAGTTAAATCACAATCTGTATACAACTGAAGAACTAAACCCAAGCCAAACTCAACTGAGTCTGAAATAGGATGAAACCTGGAATATGCTTATTAGGAAGAGCAGTTTAAATGCTAAACGCAAGTGCCATGTCTCTGTGACTGACCTAACAAGCATGCATAGAATCTTTCTAATTGTTTGGACATTGGTGGGTTTCTCTTTAGGTCACTAATTTTTAGACATGATACATGCTTCAGCTAGATAAAAAATGATACTTGTTAGACCTCAGGAATGATACTGGGAAAAAAGACACATCATCCCAACTAACTACAGCCAAAAATCCTTCAAGAAATTAGCAAAGTAGAATAACAGGGTGTGCATTATACTGGAGTATTTATTTATTTTGTTAGTTTGATGGGGTAATACAAACCCCTCATAGATAAGGTGATTACAAAACAGGAATAGCAGCCAAAGTCTTGGCACAAACTACTGAAATCCCCACCTCACTTTTGTCAAAATCAGCATCAGCCCAAGCCAAATTCCATAAAAAGGATACACTACTTGAAAACAGAGAAATGAGGAAGGGGTCACTGGAGGCTGAGTCTGGCAACCAAATTCTGGGAAATTCTTTTGAAAAAGTGACTAAACTGGAAGCTGAGAGAGGCCTTCCTGAGCTTTTAAGGGGATCTGTATCAGGGACACAATACACTCATCATAGAAAAACATGTTTTGTATCAGTCAACCATTTTTCAAAATTCAGAAATTACAAGTGGATATTGGTTGATATGTATATAAAAAGCCAAAACCAAAATCAAACGACTAAAAAAAAAAAAAACAAAGAAAGAAGAAACAACAACAACAACAAACCCAAACAAAACCAAAACACCAAGAACAAAACCAAAAACTTCACGTTTTTTCATTATCTGAGTCATTCTCTACGGAGTTTTAGTTGATCATATAAAAACTGTGCATGAATCATGACCATGACTACAAATGTGATGATGAAATGTCAAAACTAGTTTTCCCTTTCAGCCCAAAAGCATCTTGTGACTTTGAGTGAACAGATGCCACTATTATTGTGACATTATAGCATACACTAAGTTACACACTGTATTATTAGTTGGGACAATCCAGATAGATTACTTCATTCTGATACCAAATACATAGTTTTGTTCTCCTATACTGCTCTTACCAAACATTATGTAGTCCCATAACTCCCTTTTCAATTAAGAAAAGAACGTTGCATGTTTTTCTACGTGGTCATGAGGATATCTATTATAAATGTTATGTCATGACAGCCATTACTAAACATTTAAAAGGGAAATAATCTGTTGTATAAATTATTTTGTCCAAGACATATATAAACTTCCTTAGAAACAGTAAAATTTGTGAAAAGCTCATGAAAATCAAACAGTTGCCATGTTGATGAGCATTTACAGTGCAAAATACTAATATTCTAATAAAATAGCAATGTTAATTCTTCCACTCAAACCAGAATAAAAATGAGAATGAATGTCTGTGTCCAAGTACCTCTGTAATTCTTACGCTACGTAATAATGAAAACTACCCTGGTTATGATTTGACCTTGTCATAATGTGATCTCAAAGGCTGGTGATCTCTGTACCCTGCAGGAAATGTTTCTCAGCTCTTAGAAGTCACTCTGCAAATTAGACAAAGGTACCTATTTGCACTTTTTAATACTGGGAGGGTGGCAATCAGTGGAGTGAAGGAAAGAAATTCTTAGTGACTGAATAGTGCTTATATTTCTCATACAATATTCTATAAGATTTATATAATACAGTTTAAAATTGTCTAATTTTCCTTATCCTGAAGTTCATGACCTTGTTCACCTATTCACAGAAGGCCAAATTATATCAAAGAATTGATGACAGATTCTTCAGTCATAAACATAACTCTTATCTGAGAACGAATCATAGCAAACTGGGAGGAATGGGAAAGGATTTCATTTAGTGATATGCATTAGTTCTCAAATATCTGACTTCAGACTTTGATTTCATCAGACAAAACCATGCTTACCACTTTTTCTTCCTTTTCAGGAAATTGTAAGGATTACAGAAAACTGAAATTTGATGAAAGGTAATATATGAGAAATACATAGCATTAAAAGATTGAGTAAAATATGTTACATCTTAAAAGTCATGTGCTAGGAACAGGTTTAATGTTCTGTTTTTAGATGCCACTTCTCTTCCTTTTTTAAAGCTTTTATGTCTATTCCTACCTCACATATAGATGTAGAAGAAAAATTACCCTGTATATAAAGGCAAAAAGATATTGCAGACACTCAATAAATTTAGAATATAAGCTTCATGCTAAAATAACTTTCAAATGTAAATTTAAGGGGTTTTATAAACAGGTTTCAGAAGGCAAAGATAAAGTAGAATCTCATTGTGGACATATAAGTACCGTTTTAATTAATAAAATGAAATTAATGATCTCTGAATTGCATATTTGAAGACATTTATCAAGGTACAATTGAGAAAAAAGATGTTTGGTATGCCACGGATTTTTTTTCCTCCTGCATAATATTTAAATAAAGGCATTGCCTACTCCTTTTTTTTATATGACTCTGCCTTTTTTTTTCAATCCAAAGAGGATAGAAAATATTTGGTGGGCAAGATCAAGGAAAGCAAGTCTCTTTTATATTCACAGACACATAAAGACATCCTGCTCTTTACTCAGCTTTAATCAGGCTTTTCTAAAGTAGGTTATGAACTTACTAAATGTGGTTTTTTGGCCTGCAAACAAAGCAGGTAAGTTCCCAGAAAGAAAATGAGGGATCAGGTATTCTCTGCTAAAGAACGTTTATCCTTCCACTTCCTACCTTAACTCATTTAGTCTGGTCCTTAGCAGGCAGAAGAGTGCAGGTTTCCAGTCCATCAAATTATCAGAAGATTGTAGAGAGCACCACTTGCCTCAGCTGTGAGAACACACCTGTAATGAACAACCTCATGGCACAAAATTGCATCCAAACCAGTTGTAGAGTAGCAGAAATCTAAATACCCTATTCAAAACTCTCCCAAACTGGTAAAAACTCTAGATAGCTGTTTCCCACTAGTTGCAGATCAGCTGTCTAAATGCCATCTTAACTCTGGGCTGTGAAGACCATTGTAAAAAATGTGGTGTCTTTTGCTGTAATTCGTGTGGAGACTATTGTTTTGTAAAAACAGATGCTTCTTCACTACATAGCTCAATCTCTGATTAGCTTGAGCTCAATAAAATAAATGACAATCTTCTTTGCAAGAAATTTTTCCTAATCTACAGTTGAGTCTTTTGTGAGTATGTGTGCATGTGCACATGTATGTACAACCATCTATGTCACCTCAAACTTAGGATGAATACATGCAAGATATTCACGCTCATCATGTGAAATTAAAGAGCTGATAAACTAAATCTATTTACTTTCAGGGGCTGCCAATTGGAGTCAATTCACCAGTGGTGTCTAATAGGTAATATCCCACTAAGAACTTGGACATAGTCATCATATAAAGAACACCAAATGAACACAGGCTACTGAAAGTGAGTAATGATCAAAAAATCACATCTAAAATGCCTAATGGATATTAAATACTTTGACCCTGGCACTTAACCAAGAGGACCAGAAGAGCAAATGGCAGCTATTAAAATAGAAGCTTTATTTTTACATCACATTTATTACACTTCATATTTTTCTGAGTGCTGTTGCCATCACTCTGACTTGTCATGATAACTTGTTTCTGGCTCTTCTTCTATTTCTGTTGATCCAAGGGGCTCATTCAATACCCACTAATAGAGGCAAGGGAAATCTTTCCATGACTTCAGTGAACTCTGGATCAGATCTCACATTTTCTTAAACTTTCACATCCTTTGAGACCCCAGCTCTCACATTTTACCTTAGACAATATTGTCTTCACAAATGGATATTTTTTTACTATGGAAATCAGTCTTTCCTTCTTGTTGAGGAAAGTGATGCCAGCCCCATTATTTATATCACATTTAGCAAACCCACAGGAGTTAAGCAAATCTGGAACCCTCCAGGAGATTGACTGCCTTGATGAGTGTAGCATAAGTCACCCAGGCTGAGGCCATTCACTCAGTTATTTCCGTGTGTAAATATTAAGTTACAATATACTGTAATGGAACTAACAGTGCCTGCCCCAAGTCAGGTGCAACGAGTGAGCTCTGGTTCAGTACCAATAGTTACACACACAGCACCCTTTGCTTGGATATGGACATGGATCATCTCAGACATTTAGACCGGGCTCTCTGCAATGTCACATCCCTGAACACCCCTGCCTTCTTTTGTTGTAGTCTAGCTCTTGCAGGTGAAAATACTCCCAGCCTGTAATTACTTGACTCCGCCTTTGCTGGAGAAGGGATGGGACATGGGACCCACACTCAGACCGCTTGCAGAAAGGTGTCTGTTACTGCTGTAATGGCTGACTCTTTTGAGCTTAAAAGCAGATCTGCCTTCCCTTAATGGTCCTCTTTTCAGTTTGGAAGATTGTTAGCCCAACATGTGGTTGCGTTTTGTGGTTTTGGACCGTGAGAGGAGGGGGATGGTGAGACAAATTATTTAGTACATGAGGCACCTTACAAAGTCTTGTTTCACATGGGCCACTTATTTCCGTGGATTGTCTCTGAACAGAACACACAGAACTTCTGCACCATTGCTTTATAAACAGTAGTGCAAAAAGCCTATGTTTTCCATATTACTTACCCATCTTACAAAGAGAAATTATTGGTGATATTTCTTCCACCCTCCCCAGAAAGCATCAAATGATTTTTTAATCTGGCCAAAATAGAAAGGACATTATACCTTAAATCATATCTTTTTATGAATTTGCTACTAAAATACCAATGAATTTCCTAATGCAAAATAATTAGCCAAACTGCTAACAGGAGCTTCTTTCGCCACCTGAAAAGCCCTGGTTCAGCTATTTTTTAAAATGTACACGGAGGCACCAGACTTTTGTAGCTAAAAAACTTTCATACTTTCATTATAAAAATAAATATTTTTCACATTATAAATATGTAAAGCAAGCTTCTGAAACTTCTTCATGTTTAATTCATCTAATTTGATGTTGCTTTCTAGTAAGTTACAATCATTATTTTCCGTGAGTTCCTTGGTTCAGTCATCATTCGTCAGTTCTCAGACTAAAAGGAGTTTTTACAGCTGGGTCATAAACCAAATCAGTGGAAATGTTGATGCAGTATTAACTATATCAATCCTAACAGGTGTCTCTATAATAGCCCTTGTAAAAGAAACACCTCTATGCAGCTCACCAGCAGGCTCCAAGGAGAGTGAAGAAGGAGGGAGCAGGGAATAATGAGTAATTAGGGTTTTCACTAACCAGAAAGATAGGTTCTTTCAATTTTTGTCCATTAAAAGTTACACGTGTAAGCATTGTAGTAATATAGATCTCAGCTGCACACTTCCAGTAAACTCATGACAAAATATTAAAAACCAGCCCCAAAGAGAAATTGCTAATCTTCCAATTAACTTACTCATTATATGCAACCCTGTGAGCTCTGCCACATACTCACACACAGGTGTCCATGTAAAGGATTTTTAGCAAGGAAAATGGTTTCTGTTGAAGTGATCTGTAAGAAAAGATGCCACTGATCTCACATATTTATTGTTTAAATCACAATTTAGGAAATGTCTTTGCACTGTGTGTTGGAAGCCCAAGCTGAGAATTCCCTGGAGAGTTGACCAAGAGCCCACTGCAGAGAGCATCACCACAGCCCTTGGAGGTGTCTCAGGACGACAACCTGTCACTAGGAGCCCTTTTGGGGTGCACTCCTGTACACAGAGTACACTGCTCTAGAGAATTGGTATTGTGGCGCTATGTGCTTTATAACTTTTTCATTTTGGAGCTTTTCTATCCATTAAAATCTCCCTCTGACTAGCGCAACTCCATCTATGTCACATGAACAACCCCTTGCCACTTTTCTCCTCGTCCCTTGCTCCTCCTGTAACCCTGCAGAGCCATAGCATCTTCCTTATATTTTGGACAACTGTATGTCTGCCTATGCTAGAAGGATGTGTTAGTCAAGGCCACTCATTTCCCCCAGAGAAAGCTGAGGCACCTCCAGTGGTGATTAGTCAAGCTTTTTATTAACTTTTGTATGAGTCACAATGGGCTAAAAGTTATGATTAATTCAATTTCTAGTGACACAATAACCAGTAGCAAAAAAAAAGGATCACAGTGTGCAGAACACCTGCTCCTGGTCAAAACCCAGGAGCCTTTGTATAGGAGAATTTAAAAATTCAAGAACATTTTTTCATTTCTTAGATTGTTTCTGTCTAGCACAAAATACAGCCATTTGTCCTAATCTCCAGAAAGCAGTTTTCCCTGTGAAATATTAAAAAAATTCATTGTGAAATACAGAAAGTTGAGTGTTCTGTCAGCGTGGTGTTGTTTCTAAGGAGTCTGCACATCCCTTTGAGCACAGCAGTTAACAGGACTGGGATGAGGCTTAAGGGCCCTTCTCCAAGTGCCACACACCAAACATCTCCCAAAGCTTCCAAGCAAACAAAAGCCCTTGTTCCTTGCTGCAGTCTCCTCCATTGTGCCTCACAGTGGCAATGTCCAAGCCAGGTCAATAGGACTTAGAAACATCATACTTGCTGACTCCTTTGGAACCTTCATTTATCTTGGGAAATAAATTACAAAGGAGGAAGTGCCTACAAAAGGCCACACACTGTAGAAAACCTTTTCTCTCTCAGTGAATGAATTTCACTTCATTCTAGGGGACTGCCAATATTTGACCCTTACTAGAGAACATTTATAGTTCTGATTTCTTTAAAGATACTGTTCCAAGGTCTGCAAATGTCTCTGAAGACCATTACATAGAAGTCCTCCTGTGTAGATTAATATGAAATTGCACAATGGGTTTAGAAACTGAATTCATGAAAGGTTTTAAGCTAAAAGAATAAAGTTTCCCCATCAGAGATTCCTGCATAGCTTGATTCTTTGCTGGTGGCATGCCTGGGGTTAGCCTGGGAGGGAAAGAAGAGAGAGAGAGGAGGCAAGAAGCACAGCACAATAGGTTGCTGGAGAGCCTGTTGGGAGCTATTAAACTTGGATGAAAACATGACTTCCAGAGGGGCAGAAAGTAATAAACTCCTTCTCCTTCATGCAAAACAGATAAAGAACTCTCTTCTCCTACTTTTGGTGTACTCCAACACAAAACCCCTTCTGGCCTCATTAGCACAGCTAGAGCTCCCTCTTCTGATTCACTCCCTCCTCCTCTTTGGGATATGGACCTTAATATTCTCATGAACGATGGCAGGAGCACCCAGCTGGAGCCTCCACGACTGAGGTGGTGTGTTCCATATCCCATCTGTCAGCATCAGACTGTGATTCACAGAGGTATAAAACCGAGGGATGCAAAATCTGGAACTGCATATAAACAGTTCAACTCAATAGGCTTCTTTAGACATGCTCCAAATATTTGTGCAGCAGGCTAGAACCAAAGGTAGAAGTATCATCTCCAGAGTAAAACTACCATTTGGAGGTAGTCACCCACTGAGGCTGCCTCAGAGTAACAAGTGTTTGCTGTGTGACTCTCCTAATCTTTGTGCAGGATTGAGGTTTCCTTGAGGACCTGAATCAAAAACATCCAAAGAAATGTGCGCTAAAATTTTTCATTTTTCTGTAATAATAGCAAGATCCTACACAAATTCCAAAACAGAATAATTTGCAGCCTCTCACAGCTAAATTTTTTTTTATTCCAGTAAGAAAAAAAATTAAGTACTACTTGATGTTCATATTTTTATCATCCTGACATTATAAAACCCAAAGGAAAGACTAGCAATTCCCTTTTTGTGCTGCCAGCATTGGTCTGCCTTTGATTTCTACTATGCTATGCCTAAATGTGCAAGTGCTCTTCAGAGAGGCCTGATAAAAAGCTATGAAGCATGAGGAGTCTGTTCTTCACCGTTTCTTTGGAGGGTGAACTCAAAATGGGGAGTCGTACACTTCTTAATGAGCCATTCTGTTTTCAAGGCTTATTCATGTAGAATTAGTCTCTCTAAAAGAAAAAGTTAATACCAAGGGGGAAACATTCTCCACTGTTTAGTCCCCTCTAGCACTGCATCTGAAATCCAGCCAAGTATCACGTGTACAGTGCTCAGTATATATAGAATGTATATGAAGTCAGCAAAACACAATTGCAGGGCTTCTATTGAGAAGAAAACAGGCCTGACCTTTTGACAGAGAAAACATTGCTTTCTCACCCAGTTACATCAAACTGGCTTTATATTTCATCAAGCATTTTGCTTGCCTTTTCATTTTCTTTCTCTTCTTTTTTTTTTTTTAATCACTATTTTAAAATTTTTCCTGATCATCCAAAACCTGTGGGAATAATCACAACGTTCATAATCCTTCCCCTGCAACCCTCCTTCTGCTCCCTCCCTTTCTTTTTTTAGCGTGTTGGCAGCCCTGATCAATGTTGATTCATTGAAGGGAACAGAATCTGCAAACTCTTCGGTAACACTAGACAAGCTGCTACTACAAGCAGCTGCAGTTGCAGTTCGCATCTCACTGGGGGTTTTTCAGAAAACCCACCCACAACACACAAGGGGAATTCTCCCGGACAAGCTGCAGGTGCTATGGATATTTTCATTTAATATTCATTCTTGCAATTCAGCACATTTGTAATCCATGTGGTAAACTGTTACTTACATTTCTCCCAATGGACCACAACCAGATGTCGAAAATAAGAAGTCCAGTGGAGATATCGCTTCTTCTCCTCTTCGTTGTGCATTTCAATGGGCTTAAAACAAATCTGCTTTCTCAGGACAAAAGAATGTGCTTTTATATTTAAAGACACTTTTGTTGACATTAAGAAATAATAAATATATCCAGAAATTACAGGCGCCATGTAGATTATGAAGTGCTTTAATTGGATGAGTGTTCTTTGGTTTATTAGAGAAAATGTACTCTTTTTTACATGGCATCACTATCATGTTGTTAGCTAAAAGGCCAAAGAAGAATCACATTGGAATACTACATAAATTCATAGATTGATTCTGTATATCTCACAATGCTTTCCCAGAAGGCTTCATTTTACCAGCGTCAGGAGATAGGAATTTCTGAAGCTGTTTGCTAATTTGTTTTATTTATTTGTAAGCTTTTCTATTAGACTCATCACCACAGTGCTTTTGTGTTCTGAAAGCATGACAAAGTTATAATTTTTGGAAAACAAAAAAACCTAATACTTGAGCTATTTGCATTTAAACTTATATCACAGATTGGTTGAGTCTTTCTGTTTATTTGTTTATTTGTTTGGGTTTTTTAAAAGACAAAAGAAAACCACAGCATTTTTATCTGATGCGGTTTTAGAAACAATCCCCCACACTGTGCACCAATTACGGTACAGAATCTGCTATTGTCTTTGTTTTCCTGTACTCTTCCCATTCATAACACCTCTAGGTACATTCCAGTACTTTAAATAAAATCAAAACTTTCATTAACAACTCCTCCAAAGAGAAGTAGGGGTGGAAGAACAATCACCTAGAGCCTCAGATACAAAACTGTTCATGTTTTTATAAATTTTTAAGGTAAAAATGTTATTCTGCAAAAGGATGTACCCAGTTTCTTGATTTATGCACAGATCCCAAACTCATAAACACTGACAGGACAGGAGGTACAGGTAAGAAAATAGATGGTTCTTTCCTTGGACACCTTTGAATTTTGAAAAGATTTTCATATTTTTCTCAGTGTGGAAACCATTCTTGTTTTCCATGCTGAATATTTTCCTGTTCCCAAGTGCCCTAGAAAAAAAACAGTGTTCCGTACGGCTAAAGGATGTACAATTTTATCGAAATAGATAACTGTTGTCCTAATAATTTGTCAACAGAAGTTCAATCTCATTGAACAGTCATGCTCTTCCTGGCACTTGTGAGTCAGAAAAAGAACAACATTTTTACTGAATCTCCCTGAGAAGACAGTTTGAATGAATATAAAAATCTGGTGAATGAGGACACCACACTGATGCATTTAATTGGTTTATTAGGGCCCCCAAAACTGGTTTCTTTTGCATCTGTCTCTCCAAAGTCAAGAATTCCAGCATAAGCTTAGGTCATGATTAGATTAGTGACCTCATCCTAGTCTCATATTGCAGACATTGGCCGTGACCTCCAGTTTCAGGGCACATGGGGTGAAATCCTAGCTATGTTGAAGCCAGAGGGGCCCAGGCTGGTTTTCTCCTCACATTCTTGAGTCCTTCAGGCTTTGCAGCTGTGCTGCAAAAGGGGACATGTCTGCAGAATCCCAAAGGTAAATTGATTGTCCATTCTACAAGAAGAAGTGTTCATGTAGAAAAGGTTTACTTCTTTCAATTAGGAAAAAAGAAACGAAAATAGGGAAAAAAATTAAAACACTTCTGAAGGATTGCTTGGAAATGTTTGGAGGAAAAGGGTGCTTGCCTCAGAGAAGATGGTATGTGAAGACAATGGACCCACTATGCAGGGTACCAAGGAAAATCCTATAATCCTGCAGCTACCAAAGATATGCAAGAAGTAACATGAGTAAGTACATGGTATATGCTTGAAATCCTACCTTGCCAGGGCTACCGTGGTTTCTTCATGAGAATTACAGATTCGTGTGCTAAGGTGGAAGAGATCCGAAAAAGCTCAAGGGCCCAAAGCACTGCTTTTTCCATATGCCTTACCATTACTGAAACACCTGAGCTAAATAACCTATGTTAAGCAGCTGTAAAAAAAAATTCAATAGCTCTCATTATAGCCCAGAATTTCTCATTTCCTACTTGTGGTGGGATGCCAGTTGCACCCTGGGTTGCTGTCTGGAGTGTATAATGACAGTGGTTCAGGGCCCTTTAAAGGTATTCTCTTTTTACAGTGCCAGCAAGGTAGTGGCAGTAAAAAAGAGAAGAGGGGGGAAAATCGAACGCATAACAATATTGGTGAATGAGAAGCACATGTGCTGCTGGAGGAATGCATTCTGCAGGGAGCTGCAGAGAGTTAGTTAAATCTGGATGGTCAACGGGTTCAGAGATGTGACAAGAAGTAAGGAAGGCTAGTGGGAAGGAGACAGGAGACACCAGCACAAAATACAATTGATAAAAAGATGGGTGTTTTTACACGTGACCATGACAGGAAGAATATTTTTACAGTATTTTCGAGGGAAGACAAATGTGAAAAGACAACAGCAAAACAGTTTTTAGACTCTGGACTCCATGGAGCTACATAAAGGGATAAGCATTCAAAAGTGTTTATTTACATTCTGTTTTTAAAAATTATGTCTAACAGTTAAGATGTTATCTACTACTATGTTTCAGTGCCCAAATCTCTTTTAAAAATGAAAATTCAATGTCAGGTCATTTAAATGGTTTGAACAATTTATTATGTCACCTTTGTCTTTAATTAAATCAAGCTTCTGATAATTCTACTAAGCATGTAAATACTAAGTAGAGCTTATTATTTAAATAATTTTAATGGAAATAATAAAGGACTTTGTTTCAACAATGTAAGACATAGCTGTGAAATACAAGATTAATTGAATTCATACAGATTTCAGATAATGATATTTTTTTAAAATCATGAAATAGCCAAATATAGACTAGACAACTGGTCAAGATGAGATATGAAGATGTTGCCTTAGATTCTTTCATTTCTGTGGTCATGAAAAATGAAAATTCAGGCCAAATATGGAAAGTAAAAAGTAAGAACTCAAGGTGTTATTTGCATGTACTGTATACCTAGAGCATCTTGTTCTGAACTTAGATTACTACAGGGAGGAGGGGTTCACAGAGAAGGTGTTTGAAAGATAATCTGAAATCAAATTAAATATTTACCTGGCTACTTTGCATTTTCTGCAAGATAATACTAAATGGCACTATTTTAGGTAGCTTAGATAAATTTTTTTGTGGAAAACTCATCATTATCTTCACAGTTCATCTGTAGTCCATACTTTAAGCTTTTCCTTACTTGTTTCTCTTACCCTGCCCCTGCCTTCTTTTTTCCTACTGCCTTTACAATGCGACTGCTTCCTAAACTTCATTTTTCTCATTCACGAATCCAGAGCAAGCCCTTTTCAACCCAACATATCAAATAAGACTCAGATTTCTCTATATCTTTGTTCCATTTATTGAAAGGGTGCTCATGTCCTCTTGGTAAGATATCACAGTGATAACTTCTGCTTGGCAGTCCTTGCTTTCAGTTATCAATATGAGATTTTGGACTGAAAAGTCTCAAGCTATTGATTTTTTTTTTTTTTTACAGGTTTTTTTGTTTGTTTGGGGTTTTTTTTGTTGCTTTTTTTCTTTGGGTGTTTTTTGGTTTTTTTTTTGAGTTTTAAACTTTCTTGGTGAAGTTCATCTTTTATTCACTCAATCACAGAATCTCAGAATAAACTGACTTGGAAGGGACCCACAAGGATCATTAAGTCGAACTGCTGGTCCTGCACAGGACAGCAGCAACAATCACACCCTGTGCCTGAGAGCCTTGTCCAAATGCTCCCTGAGCTCTGTCAGCCTTGGTGCTGTGACCACTGCCCTGGGCAGCCTGCTCCAGTGCCCAACCATCCCATGGGTGAAAAACCATTTTCTAATATCCAGCCTAAACCTCCCCTGACACAGCCTGACGCCATTCCCTTGGTCCTGTCACTGTCACCACAGAGAAGAGATCAGTGCCTGCCCCCCCTCTTCCTCTCACAAGGAAGATGTAACTGCAGTGAGGTCTCCCCTCTCTGGAGACCCAGTGAGTCTCCTCCAGGCTGAGCAGACCAAGTGACCTCAGCTGCTCCTCACACGGCTTCCCCTCAAGGTTCTTCACTATTTTCATCGCCCTCTTTTGGACACTCTCTGATGGCTCAATGTCTTTATTGTGGCACCCAAAACTGCCCCCAGAACTCGAGGTGAGGCCGCCCCAGTGCAGAGCAGAGCAGGACAATCCCCTCCCTTGCCTGGCTGGTGATGCTGTGCCTGATGCCCCCAGGACAGGGCTGGTCCTCCTGGCTGCCAGGGCACTGCTGACTCATGTTCAACTTGCCATCAACCAGTCTAATAAGTAAATCTTAGGCATATTAGAGGAATTACAGGATTTTCTCTCATTGTAGAAATTCATCAGGTAGTCTCAACAAAGCTTCTTTTGATCTTCTGCTGCACTTTCCTCCTTTCTAAGATTCTTCTTCGGTGCAAAACAAACCTTGAAACCTGAAATTTCTGGACTTTTAAGACTAACAATAGAATTTATCATTTCTTTTTCCATATACAATTCCACTGACTTCTCCTGTGACAGCATCTGAAAGCAAAAACTCCTTGATTTACATTACATTTAAAGACCTTTGCTCCTGTGGGAGTTTTGAACTAAATAGAGTCCATCAACACTTCTCGAACCTTCATGCTTTTTAGATTTCCCTTGCTTAGTAATACTAGAAAGCAAGTGGTTCCAATTAAACTTAAATGTCAGTCCTTTTTTTGACCATAATGATGAAGGATTCAGACAAGTTCATAATGAATAAAATTTCAATATCATTTTGATCTTGTATAAAAAATTATCATTGCTCAGTTTAGATCCTATGAAACTCCCAACATATCTGGCAAAGAAGTTAGTTCTTAATTTTCAAATCTCTGTATCCTCCAGAACATATATGGATGTCCAAACCTTCTTCAGTGAAATTGCACGTGACTAGAGCCTTCAGAAAGTGAATGGATCACATCTGAGAGAGCTCAGTTTCAAGGGCATGAAGAACTTTGCAAGCTGAAGCCAAAAGATATGATTCATATCAGATAAAGTATGAACTGCTTCTGCAAATGTAACCCTTGGGGATACCTAATATTGCTTATGAAGAGATGGAAGTCCAAGGAATAAGGTCAGAAGAACTTTGTAACTAGGGAAAAAATTTTAAAATGTCAAGAGAAAACTGTCAGTGGGAAAAGGTTTCACAGCTCTCAACAAAAAGTCAAAATATGCTTCTTGGAACTTGTTAGTATATATTTTCTAACTCCCATTTGGATTGTCTGGGAAAAACTCAGGCTCAAAATGCTCTGAGACATTCTTCATAATTGTCTGAAGGTGAGGGTGGCCTACAAAGTGTTTCAATTATCAAAGAAAATATACCAGCACATTTCCCTTCAGCACACGTGGGCTTCAGTTCAGCAGAGCTCTTGATTTGGTGTGTGAGCTCTAAGTGCTTCCTTCACTAAGATCTCATTGGAAGAAAGGAAACCCAAGAAAAGCAGTGAGACTATTTAGTTGATGAGTTACCCAAATGCTCTTAACTGCTGGCTATCTCACAATTTTTAATCAGACTGAAGGTTTTTTGATATGGCTTCACATTTCTACAGTAATGTTGGAAATGCTCAAGTCCCATTGAGGACAGAAAAATATATGGGAACTGCTTTTCTTTCTGCAACTTCATTCTCCTCTGTGCAAGTAAAGCTCACCATTTGAGGCACAAGAGAATAAAAAGACCTGTTAAACAATTACTCTCTTTTTGTCTTAGAAGAAGGTGGAACAATACTCTGACTAAACAACGGATCAATTTTCCAGAGACAAAAATAAGGCAGTCCAGAGTTAAAAGCAAAATTTTTAATTAGAAAAACAAAAAATGAGTGCACTTACAGCAGATAGAGCCGCAGGTCCAAATAATGTGATCTCACAAGCATTAGTTAAAGGCATTAAATTAACTGACATTCTTAAAAATGAAGGAGATTCCTGAGGATTAGGAAGTGGCAAATACAACTCCATTAGTTTAAAAAGGGTCAAGAGATTAAAGACCAAGAAACTGAGACCAGGGAGTTTAACATCTGTTGAAGGGAAATCTTGGAAACTTTAAACTATGCGGCAGGAAGAACACCTGGGAAAGTGGATATTTTAAGCAATGTGGAATCAAGCAGTTTGTGTTCAACTAACTATTAATGCCAGTAATTAATAGACCTGATCTGCTGGAGTTACTTGAAAATAGCACTTTTTTGATAAGAGAAAGTGAACTTACTGGCTGTACATAGCAACACTTGGTGAGACACTAGAATGTATAAAAGAAAGATGAGGCAATAGGCCAAAACCCATGCTGGATAGTAATGACGTCAAAGAATACAGAAGAAAGGTTGGGATCTTTTTAAATTGTAAAAGGGTTCAAATTGGAATAACTGAGTGGTCAGTTTGGGTGCTCTGTAATATATAGTATCGATTTAAAATACTATCAGTGTAAAGTTATTAAAAATAGTATTCAAGCATAAAGTAAATCTTAAGAGTGTGAAGTTGAGGTTGTTTATGCAATGGATCATTTTACCCTTAGTGATTTTAAAAAACAAATTGATTCGAGGGAGGAATTTCAAATGTATATTGCTATGCAGTCTTGCTTTTATGTATTCCATTCATTCTTTCTGATTTTCTCTGACTAAAGCTTGTTTGGAGCTACACACTTAGTGTTTGGAATAAAAATAATTCCTATCTGTGTTTTTTTATTGAATACAATGGAGTTTCAGTAAGGACTGGGACCCTTAAATAGGAAGTCTACGAAGTATTAATCAATGATTACATATGGGATTTTTCTGAACAGTGGCAGTGTATAAAAGCATTACAGCTCTCTAGCTTAAAATCCAGGGGTGGCTTTGAGGAAGGCTAAAAATCCAGGAGCACCTGGGCTCCAATCCCAGCGCTGCTGCAGATGCCTTGTGCTGGTGAGTATGTTCTTCTACTGCCTCTGTTTTAGTTTTCCCTTCTGTTAAACAGAGATAATAAACCCAGCAGGTTTTATGAGGTTAAAGGTGTGAAAGTTGTGAATTCCTGTAAAAACATAGAATGGGAAGATATATAGAAATACAAAATATTCTTCAGAAGAAAATGTGTGGCATATTAAGCACGAAAGGAGTTCTCATTTGGTGTGAATCAGAAGAAGGATTTCACCTACTGTCTCAGGTTATAAACTTTTTGACAAGAGTTGGGTATTAATATGTCTCCAGATGCCTTTGACCTCTTTCTGCTGTACCATCATCAAGCCTGTTACTGAAATAGTGATATTAGCTAGGAATGGGTAAGGAAAAAAAAAACACAGCACAGGTTTAAGACCCTGTGCTGCTTCTCAGAGAGGGACATGATATCCTAGGGAGGCCCTGTGCTGTCAGGTGGCACAAAATTAAGCTGTCACTAGGAATTCTTATGAGAAACCATCCTGACTCAGTTATTTGACCAGCTAATCCCTGATGCACCAGTTTCTCTGGCAGATTCTAATTCTCCCTCAGGAGAACACCTCGAGCTGTTCTCCAGCTTGCCTCCAGCCTCGCTCTCCAGTGTGATGACTGGCACATAGGGAAACAGGACTTGACAGAGTTCACAGACCCAAATCACCTAGAAGAGCATGAGCCCAGAACTTCCAGCAGAAAGTAGATGGAAAATCTTTTCATATACTGTGCTGAAACCAAATGAGGATTTTAAAGAATAATTAGATTAATAGGAAAGGAAACTTTGGTGGAAAAGTCTGTTTGAAAAGCAGATTTTCTAAACAGATGCATTACGACTTGTAGTGAAGAAAGATACTTCTTCCAGTCGCTGGATGAAATGCCTCCCAAAGCACCTGGTTTCTGTGTTAATGCTCAAAGGAATACAAACTTTAAGTATTTTTTTTCATAGCTTTTTAACCTAGGTTCTGTCTCTCAAAATGCAGCTGTTTGCAGTGTTGATTTAATCAATATTGTTCAGTATAATCCCTATGTTTTTCCCTTTGTTCAACAGTGTAGAGGGGGCTAAAACAGGGAGCACGAGCTGTCCAAATTAGTTATTTGCCCCTAAGTATTAATTTGCATTCATCATTGCTGAACTGTGTTTGCTATTTTTTTTTCCCTACATGACAGCTGATGTTTTTTTGAGCACAACACAGCTCTTATGGGTTTTTTTTTAACATTGTGTGTTCATCTCTATTTCATAAATCAATCTCAGAAAAAAAAAGGTACTTCCTGAAAATAAAACCCTTGCTTCCACTACTTCCCTGTCCATAGAACCAGACTTAAATCAACATAGCTTCTTTGACTCCAGCGGGGTGTCCTGCTTTTAAACGACTAAAAATCTGGGCTGTGATATATTGGGGTAAATTAGCTTCCTGTACTCTGGTCCACATTCACCCCATTTTGCTTTTTGTAACTGAGACACCTTCACTGAGAGCATGCTCACATCATCTACAGTCTGTTAATAGAAAAATAGCTATTCTGGAAATATGAAAGACATATGTATTGGCAGAGATTTTAGCTGTAATTACTTTTTCTCTGGACATGTCACCTTAGGGTGATTAGGTAGCCATCTTCCACAGCTCAGATCAGTACCTTAAACTGTGTGATGAATCTGAGCTTTAGATCTCTTGTCCAGGGTTGCTGAGGGCAAGTGGGATTCAGCTTCAAGTTTAGGCACTTCAGTGTAGATGTCTAAAGAAAAGGATGCAAGGGGTGTTCCTTCACAATAAGTCTGGTCAGTCACTGAAAATTACTCTTCAGTTTATGAGAAGAAGACAGGGCTTTTTTTTTTTCAATACACAGAGCACATTTGTTTTAGCATGTCAAGAGGTGACTGAATTTCCTATATTCTCCAAAGAACACAAATATCAAGAACATAACTTTTAAGAAAAAAAATATTTTTGGCTTGTAAAAGTTCTTGAGTGATATTTCAGATTAAAAAACCCCAAACACCTATTTTTGTAGACTTCTGCTTTTGACTGAAAGTTCAGGTTCCCTGGCTGAACTCTCTCTCCTGACTAGTACAGTGGTATCCAGCCTCAGTAAGAGGAGGTGACTCGTATCAGGTCCTGCAGGAAGGAATCCTCTGAGCTGTGGCATTGCAGGGCTTGGATCTTAGGATGCAACTAAACTCATCACTGCAGGGAAAAAAAATCCAAGTGAAATATTGTGATATTCTCAAAGAGGTTTTGGAGGAATTTTTGATCAAAATGAAACAGACAAATACCAAAACACCACATACAGAAAAGCACTTTTCACCAACAATAAAACATCTTATCCAAAATTTAGACAATAATTTAGACACGCTTTCTTGTCATCTTCTGGATACAATCAACTAAAATCCCAATAATCATAAAGTGTATATTTTTGGTAGATAGTAATTAGTGAATCAAAAAGAACTTGATTCTTCTCATATTTTCCATGTTCACCTGAGTGATTAGCTCTCTGAAATAACTTTATTTCTGCTTTACAAGCTCTTTTACAAGAGCTGAAGCACTGTAGGCTGAAATTTGGTCTTATGACCACCTCTCTGCATGTCCATTAAAAACAGCCTATTTTTTTCCATCTTAATGAGAGATATCATTTCTGCAGCACCTGAATTTGGTCTGGGTCAGACACAGCAGAGTAACACAGTGAAGGACGAGAAAGATGAGCATCACACCAAGATAAGATTCCTCTCTTCTTCAGCAACATAGTTTTCCAGTTTAAGCATTTGTAAAAGATTCTTTATTTTACAAAGAGAAAGCTCCATAGCAGCAGAACCAATCTAGCAGTATTTTCTGCATGTTTCGAAAACACGGGGTTTCTTCATCTGTTGTAAATCAACAAAGATCCAAGTGAAAATCTGACCTGACATTTTAAGTCACGGACAGGCTGTGAAAAATACCAAGAAACAAGACCAGCTGAGCTGGGAAACTGCTGGAAGACCTAGGAATTGTTTTCCCCGTTCATGTGACGGGGAAGATAACGCCTACCACCCTCTCCAGAGTGCATTTCTTTACAGACAGAGACTAAGTGGGGCTTTGAGTGGGAAACCTTACACATTTTTGCATTAAAGCAAGCTGTCAAACAATATCCATGAAGCTGTTTAGCTTCTTGTAGTTCAATATTTCTTAGGAACAGCCAATGGGAAAAGATCAGAGATTTAAAGACTAGACCACTAAATTTCCTGAAGACTTTGCACCAAATATCCAGTGAAATAATCACACTGAATAAGCATTAGCTTACCAATCTGCATTTTGTTCAATAGCCAAATAATGAAAATTTGATAAGACATGATGTTTTTTTAAGTGAAAAAAACACCTTAATTCACATTCCATATGGCAAAATTGGGGAAAATGGGCAATGAAATGTTAGAAAAGGGGTGAGACCAGCCAAACTCTTGCTTGTTTTTCCAAGACTGGGTTAGGTAAAAAAAAAAAAAAGTGTGGCTTAAGTCAGAAATATACCACTAGAATTAATGTTTCTCAGATCTGTCAAGCCAATAAGCAGACAGTCAGTGTATAAATAACAGCCAGACATTTTATTAGGTTTTTTTCCAAATTTTTCAGTTTTCAGGAATCTTAAACTGGGATTTGTTTTCTAGGTGCTTGTGAAAATAACAAATTATTCCTGATCATTTCTGAGAGGGAGATTAAGAGGATTTTAATTATAACAAAGACCAAAGTTTTTTCTTTGAACAACCCCCCTATGCCCACCAAAGGATGTAAATCAGGGGTGAATTAGGAGAATTAGCATTCATAATGCTCAAGAAAGAAATTGTTTGCAGGAAGGGGAACTGACTGGCACACTTAAAGACTGCGGAGTCATTAGCTGTCTGAACAGTCTGTTGTGAACCATTCCAGACAGCACTTATTCCATGGTATTTCCATATGGTTACAGGGAAAACAGAATTGCGTGACAGTGAGACACTTGACCTAAAACACATGGCATACCTAGGAGATGGCAATTATAGTTCATCATGGACAAATATATCTGTTTTGCATGTAGCAGGAGCACAGTGAGAGAGAGCTGCTGCTGTGAGACAGTAAGGAAATGAAGACTGTGCCTTCATTTGCTCCCTGCAGCACTTAAGAAGATGCAGCACTTTATTGTAAAGCTTTTATGCAAGACTCCAAGTAAGGCCAAACAAACTAGGCCTGGGAATTTGAATAAAAACATCTCTCTTTGGCAAGCTGGATACCCAGCCTACTTTCTCCACACCCACCCAATTCATCCATGACCATGGGTTATAGCACAACATAGGCATGCAAAGTCAGATCATATGAGCAGAACTATCTCCTTGCTAGACAAAAAATTCAGGCTGGTAAATATACGATAGCTCCATTCCTGTTTTGACAGTTCTGTGAGTCCAGCAATAAATTCTGAACTGATTTTTATTTGATCCTCTTGTTGTCTCATCATAAATTTGCGCCGGTGCTGACTCTCAAAGTATGGATTATATGTTTCCCTTTCACATCATGAGACATTAAATTCCACATATATCACACGTTTATAGCAGATGTTCCTAAGCAGACAAACCAGGTGCTAAACATATTTTATTCTGATGGGTAATTTTTGAAATTATTGCAATCAATGAGCTAATAATGCTGGTGGTAATGATGAAGTCAAGTTATTATTACCCATTACATTTAATCATTGACAGCAAGTTAATTGGACCTAATTGGAGAAATCATCATAAATAACATGGAGCAGATGGCAGATGTTTGTTTTTCCACTTCCAAATCTATCTAACAGAGTTATAGATAAAGTTTGGATGAACCAATGTAAAAGGGCAGAGTGTGTGTATATCCCCCCATAAAGCCATAGTTCAAATTGGCAAAGTTGGAAGTCTGACAGGCACAGAGAGCTTTGACAAGGTTGGGTAGCTAAACAAAACTTTTTAGCTGTTACCCATGTCTGTCAGCTTTTTATACACTGGTCTCAATCCCCTGCATGCAATAGCACTGGAGGGTGATGGAGGCAAAGGGTGCAAATTAAAAAAGAAAGCAGGAGAAGGAAAACTGATCTGCTCAAACAGATATGTTTAGACCACAAATTTCCGCATCTGACCTTATCACTGAAGACTCTTTTTGGGGAGAAATAGGTGCTTCCTGGGTGTGACTGATCTTATCCTAACACAGAGAGACTAGAATAGCAATCCAAACTGTTCCTCCCTACCAAGTGTGAATGGTGTCAGATGGAAATGTTGACACACAGATGTCTAAGTGATAGTTCCCACCCAATTCGTGCACCAATTGAGCCAAGGCCTAGGAAATGGAGAAACAAATTATGTTCTTCTCATGGCTGCATGTCCTCACAAGACAAGGGGCAGTGATTGCAGGAATGGGAACAATACTCGTGCCAGTTTTAACCACCTGGTACAGGAGCTGTCACACTGTGGCTTTGACACAGGTCACCAGCCTAAGATTTCACTCATTTTTGCTACTAACTCAAAAACTTTCAAGACACTGAAGCTCAGTCCAATTAGCAGGAATAGTCCCTTTCACACACAGGGCCTGTACCAATTATGACTCTCCTGGATGGTTCCCAGGCATGGCTTCAGCATGAGAAAACCTTTTCTCATTAAGAAGCTGTAGCCCTCTACCCAGCTCTTGAGTGTAAGAAAGTTTAGAAATACAGAAGCTACCAGCCCACCACAGCTGGCTTTCAGGTGAGAAGAGAGTCCTTGCTGCTCTTCCTTTTGCTAGTTTAGATCTAACAACACAGCCCATAAACTTGGGTGATTTTTTTTTCTGAAGACCATGGCATTCATTTGTGCTGTTATTCTTGATTCTAAGGGCAAAAATAAACACATAAAAAAAGGGATCTGACATCTTGGGATATACCATGCCTTATTATTGATATATATGAAGAATGTATTCTTTTGTTCCTGATTAGTTCTATCTATGTGCATTTCAGATTTTCCTCCTGTCTACTAACTATTTGCCTGCTGTCTGATTTAAATGGGAAGTGTCTCACTGACTCTTTTATACTACATCTAAAATGCAAGGGAAGGAGAAAGAGAACATGCAAGTGTGCATTCGGGGCTGATGGTGTTATAAATCTAGAAACAGTATTCCTTTTCTTGCATCAGTGTTTCCACTCATTTCCATGTGCTCCCAAGCTGTTTGGAGAACACTTGACAGAGCATAATAATAATTTTCTCTCTCATGCACTTTGTGATCAGTGCACATATCATCCTCTCTGAAGAAATGAAGAATTTATGCTGAGCCTACTGGCTTTCTTCTCGTGTTTCAGCCTCTAATCTCTTACTTTAAAACTGCTTTCCTCTTTTTAAAATCTGATACAAATAAGTGAATTAGAACTACAAAATCCCTGAGGCTGTGCCCTCATCGCAACATGCAGATATCGTACCCGGCAGACCAGGAACAGCAAACAGGGCTGCATCAGCCCTGGGTTCTGGTCTGTTTTCCTGGATTGCTAATCCTCCTAAGAGGTGGTTTTGGGAAAAACTGACTACGGTCAGAGTTTACTCCTAACTCCTTGCAGACAGGGGGTTTATATAATGGTTTAATATTCAACAACTAAACCACAGTTAGGAAGTGAGGAATTCTGAGGTCCATTGAACATAGCAGATTTTTTATTTACTCAGTCCAAGGTTATTTCATAAATTAAACCAAAGGTTTAAAATACCATAAAAACAGTATTCCAACCACCCACAAATATGCAATTTTATATGGTTTAGTTGATATACAATGAAAAGATTTTTAAATGTTCTGGTTTTAAGTTGTCCAATTTTCCTATAAACATTTCTACATTGTTTGCTTCCCTGTACAATATTGTCATAATGTTTTTCCTTTCAATTTCTTTAGTTTAAATGTGCATTCAGTATCATGTATTAAATCTTGATCTTAAAGTCCAATCTAAACAGTAATTTATTCATTCATCTGTACCCATACATTCACACTTCAAAAGTTTCTGTACAGAAAAGAGTTTCAAGAAAAATCTGAATCTTGATCACAATTTAAATATGTAAAAACTTGCAGCTTTCCCAAGCACTTTTAAGTTATTTAGAGACTGTATTGTCAGTTATTGTAAGGCTGCATTTATCTCTGGTGCTACCTCATAAAGAATACCATGCACAAAGATGTGAATGGAGAGCGACATTACCTTCTTATATCTCCTCTCTGATTGTTTTCTGCTTCTTTTTTTTTTTGTTCTATTCTTTTTGCTTGTTTGTTAGGGGTCTTCAGTGCAATTTATTTTAAAATGCCGTACCAACAGGAAAATGCAGATGGTTAACTGCAATCATGTAAAAGTAAAACATTTTGTCTGAACTAAGAATCTAGGCTGCCTCAGAAGTCAGTGGGAAAAAAAGAGATGCTTTGAGAAGGTGGTTTATTCTATTTCATCAGGGTTCTTCAAAACTTCCTGACATTTCCTTGGAAATCATATCTGGACTCTTATTTCTACTTGATACAAAGGAATTTTTTTCTTCTTTTTTTGTCTTCTATTAAAACTTCCTAGGTGTGTAAAGCTACATGTCCATTGGACAAGGTGATTTTTCAACAGTCATTGCAGAAGGAATCTTGGTGTCTAGACTAGAGCTGGTAGCTAAAGTTATGTGATTTACCTACCTAAAGTTCTGAAAGCCAATGAATTTCCAACTCTTTCCCGTAACAGAGAGCTTAAGATGATGCTGAAACTAGTAACTCTGGAAATATGGCATCCTAAATGGAAGTCATTCCCCTTTGGGGAAGCTGACAGAGCCAGGTAACAGTGGGATTTATCTTACTGATATACAATTTAAATATATATTGTTTTCAGTAAAATAAAAAGCCATTCAAATTTCCAATGTTCTGTAACCGAATTACTGAACTTAATCAAACTATTTTGAAGATACTAATATTTGGAAGACAGTTTTTCTGCCAAACTGTAAACCAGAGAACATGGTCTCCAGAAAGAGCACCCTCTCCACAGTCTGTATATAATATTAAATAATCTTGCTGACCAAAAGTTCACCAGCCTGAAGTGGGTCCACCTAACAGAATTACAGTTGCCTAAAACAGACTGTAAGAACAGGGCTGGTGACACACCACCATAATTTTCCTTTTGATCTCTCAAAGCCTCCAGCTGTTCTCAAAGTCCTCCAGCACATCCATGACATTTTGTGGGCATTTAAAAGTTAAATGTGAAGGGCTGCATTCTATTTCAGTGCTTATTTGAGAACCCAAATCTGACCAGGCTGAACCTGGTGTCCCTCTGTTTCACATAGGGTAGTGGTCCCTAAGGGGTAGTGATTCCTCACTGAGAAGGCACAAACACAGAGCAGCTGATGTGTAAAGCCTCAGCAGATAAGCTCTGTCATAACCATGTTCCCTGAGCTGCACCGGGAGTGGGTGATAGCAGCAATCCATGAAAATAAAAGCAGCTGAACCAAACACAGCAAGAAACACTGCCAAGTAGCTCAAAGTAGGGTAAGTTATGAAACACAGGGAAAGAAGAAAGAAGGAAAGAAAGGCCAAGAAGCTGCTGTGTAGCAATAACCTTTGATCAGAACTTATTTAAAGTGATCAGTGAGTCCAAAAAAGGTACTTTTATCTATTTTTCAGTCTTCTTAGACTTCTAAAATCCTTGCTTTTGTTACTTTCAAAGCAGGAGGACTTGGGTTAAACTTGAGCAGGATTAGCTAAGGCAGAACTTTCAATAGTGTCTCAGCTACACTTGCAGACGTTTATACTTTACCCTTTTAAAGAGGAACGAGAAGTGGAAAGCTTTAATCACCTGCCAATTTAATATTTTCATAAGAAAACCTAAAGTTCTGTTAATGGACAGATGGTTAAAGTGCTATTATTAGTTAATATTAAAGAAAGAAATCCAAAGACTGGAAGAGGCTTTGGAAGCAAAAGCAGCTGGGGATCCTAGACTAATAGAAATCAGATACGGAACAGATCTATTAAGTCATCCAATCAATGCTATAGTTAATATAAAATCACTCCCAACAGCAGATTTGCTAGTGGTCTGTCCAGCCTGGATTTAAATATCATGAGCAATCAGGTTTCTGACACTTCCCCACATTCCTGTGGACCACTCTGCCAGGAATTTTTCCCCCTGATATTCTGCCTATATTTACTTTTTCACACTACTCAATGTATGTTAACATTCCTAAAGTAATTCCTTTCCTCTTTTTTATTGTCAATTATTTTTACAAGACTTTCACTAGTTTTAATTAACCAACTTGATTTATGCTTTCCATTTTAATGTTCTAAGAAGAAAAATTTTTAAATTATAGGACTTAACCACTTCTCAATTTTGGTGTACTGGATCAAAAGCTCAGCAGAGATTCTAAAGTATCGTAGCTAATCTGAAATGGTTTGAAGCCACTTAATCTCTAAAATGCTTGTGAAGTTATTTGTATTATATATATATGTATTTTATATTTTAGTGACATCAGCCAGGTCCCCTTCTTAACTCACTGTTTTCCTTGCCTACAACTTTCTTTGATAATTCTGGAGTCATTCCTAAAGAGTTTAAGCTTTGTTACTGCTTATTACCACTTTTGAATCAAGATATGATCAATTATTCAGTCCGTTTTCCTGGGAGAACTAGAAGTTTCACATCATTTAGGAGTCTTTAGGAGGCTTCCTTGGCCTTTTCTTGGTCCCTTTTGTTCTCTTTCTCCAATAGGAAGCATGTTGTTTCATCTTCCTTTAAGTCCTGTTCTGGAGAAAGGTGTCAGTAGGAAGTTTTTCACCTGTGAAAAGCTCAGGGAATTTGATGGCCACAAGGACTCACTCATACAGGTAAAATTGCTGGATCACATCAAAATTTTGAAAAAGGCAAAAAAAGGCATTGGTTAAAAATGACACCCCTATTCAAAAGACCCGTGTACATTGTTATTCTTGCTCTTCACAGTACTGAAAAACAGTGGCTTTCTCTTGTAGAGCAGAAAGGGGGCCATGTACCCTTTATACTTTAGACTGATCACAGGGATGCACACAGTGGCACCACTTACGCCATGTTAAAGTCTTAAAAAGTAAGTTCTTGCAAGTGCAGAATCCATGTCTGATGAGGAAAGACTCGGCTCAGCATTTAGTAAGGGAAGACTGCTCAGTTTAGCAACAGAAAAAAAAAAAGCTCGTGACGAGATCAAGTCACTCGAATACACTGTGAAGGTTGTTTTTAAAAAACGAAGATAATTAGTCATTAGATAAGGATAATTGAATGTTGGGGCAACTTACCTGAGGATATGACAGGCTCTTTAAAACTGTAATCAAATTTGAGTCAGTTTCTAAAAATACAAATTAATGTTTAAATAGAAAATATTGGCCTGAGGCAAAGGCTACTGGGTGATTACATGCTCTAGTTTGTGTTATGCTGTGTTGTGATAATGGTCATGTTTCAGAGTCTATGCACTAATTTTATTGCAATGGAGGCTCATATTTTCTCCTGAATCTGCATTAAGTATTCCTACAAAAGAATGAAAAAGAGAGGAAAAACCCCAAAACCCATATTTCTTTTCACTCTAGTTATTAGTCCAAGATTATTAGAGATACACAAGTCTGCTAACCTTACCCATAAACTCTTTAATTTTACCTTGATTTTCTAACAGAAATTCCTGATTAATTAATCTAATTCCACCTGGTTAGCTTGTGGCAGTTGTACAGCTTGCTCTAATGAGCAGGTTTCTTGGCCTGGTGGCAGATTACCATGTCAAATCAACCTCCAGGTGCAGGATGCAGGAAAGCTAGGTTCAAAGCTCCATACATCTTAGGATACAACAGTATAATATTTCAGCAAAAATCAGCACTAGCACTTTCTGGAAGCCCCAAAGTAGGAAAAAAATTTCTCTGATTTATCACAATGTAACAAAACAATTATTTCTTTGTATGCCAGGCTGGAAAAATGTACACTATATTTCAGAAAAACTGAATAGTGATCACCACATACAGAAAAAATTTAACAAAACTACACAGCTTCCAAAGTACCCCAGGATCATTTTACAGACTTTTGAGGTACCTTGTTGGCTCCTGACAGACTCCTAAGGTTTAGAAACACTGTTTTCAGTCTAAAAGGTGAGGCAGTATCAGGTTAATATTGTGTATTTATTAGGAAAGACTGACTTCCTGACACAGCCTTAAATTATTAGTATTGAAATTGTGGTATTAACACAGTTTATGGACCAGGAAAAAGAATTTTGGTTAAGAAACGAAATGCAGAGTCAGGAAATCCAATTTCATTTCTTGCCTCTGGTACAGATTTTCTGTGTGGCTTTGACTGGTTAGGAATATGTTCTTATATCAAAGCACATATTCAGACTGACTAAGTTAGATGCTGTATAGTATTAAATTGTAAGGGCAGGATATTTTTTGTAGGTATTTAAAAATCTCAGAGGAACCTGCCTTCAACACCTAAGAAAGGAATTTAGGTATCTAATTTTATTTGTGTGAGAGCCAGGCACCTTTTTTTGGTGATCACCCTACTTGGACAAAATACCTAGAATATGTCTTGTAAAGTCCACTTATGGTGGTACTGGACTTACAATATCATTGGAGAGAAATTCAAACTACTAACAGTTCATTACCACTTCTTTCTGAGTTTTCTTTAAATTAATCGATTTTAGGGTGGTCTCCATTTCAGGCTGCACCAGTTCCTTCAGCATCAACATGAAATCTCCAGTTTTTAATAAAATAGACTCCAGTAAGAGAAGAGATGGATTTTTGCAGTGGGCAGAATAAGAAAATCTTGTGAAAAGGAGTATCAAAACTAATAGCAAAACTATTCAGTTTTGTTCCTATTCTACATAGTAGAATAGGAGCAAAACCATCACAGTTGGTTTGAATGAGGCATAAGTGGGTTGGAAATGTGAAGGCAAATTTCTTGAACCAAATGCCGGAGCTGTCCAATATTATCTCCATAACAGACCCTCTCACTGTGAGCATTTTTTAGGAGATGTACTCAATAGACCACCAGGTATTTTTCATTCCCTTTCCATCAGCACAATTTATGCCAGTCTGTTTCCACTATATGTCTAAAGAAATTACTTTAATTCACAGTTCAACAAAATTCCTACAAGTTCTGAGTACAGACAGATAACATATTAAGATAATTTAGGATTTTTTGTGTGTCATTTTTCATAGTTTAATTAGACAAGAAGTAACAAACAAATGTTAACACCACAATTACAACCGTTAATATTTCATTTATATGTGAGTGACTAAACTTTTGAGGCTTGTCTGATCACTTTTTTTTTTTAATTTATCCACAGCAATAAAAAAAATTACTTGTCATCAGCATATACACATTCATTGAAATCTGCAAAACCACTCACTCACACAGGATGATGATAAACAATGACCTTTAGCTGTCTGAAATGTAGGCACCTTGTCTAAGCTAGTTATCCAGGTTTACTATGCATTTGGTGTAGAGTCAGAAATGTTACCAAGAGAAGACCAACCCTACCTTAAAAAAATTTTCTAAGAAAACTTCTAAGATTTTACTTTCTTCTCCTGAATTGCTTTTGGTTCCATTGACTACAGGGAAATGATAGTCAGGAGTGAGCCTAGATGCCTTAGAGCTGAGATTAGGTCAGATGGATCCCACCTGGCTGCTGGTTTAGCCTCTTAATTCTCTTATATTTAAGAAGTTAATTATCTTATTAGTTATAATCACAAAACTATGATTAAAGCAAATAAAAGATGAGCATAAACAATGGATTAAACAGTACAAGTTCAGAGGGACCCTTGACTCTAGGCAACAGTGTGATTGGAAAAAGGAATCCTTCTATATCATCTCCTGCTACAAGGGATATGTGTAATCATATTTCCTCTTTTCTGAGCGCTCCACTGCAGCTTGTTAACACTAATGGCAGTAAATGAACTATTTTCTTATGATAGAAGTGGACGGAAGTACCAACACACTCTGATCTCTGCCTTTGACATTTCCATAGTCATTCTCAGATGAGTGGTGCTGGGCTGGGTTATGGATGAGAGTTCTCTACAGCAGAACAATTTAGGTCAGCTTGTTTCAGATTGTGCTTTGCAGACTGCACGTTTCCCTCGGACTCTCCGTTCCGGGGAACATAGCAGGCCAGTTCCAACATGAAAAAAGTTGTGCCTGTCCATAAATCATATGTATTGCTCCTCATCAAATAAGATGCCTTGGACTGTGATAATTTCTCTTATTTTGCCAATATATTTTTCAGCTGATTTATGGCACTTGCACTAAGTGTGTGATCTCCAAGTATCTGGAAAAGAAGCTACATGCCTTTAACTCACAAATGTCAGTCCCTGTGCTTTTGAGGGTGTGAGTGATTATTAATTTTGTCTTATGCTGGCTTTCTTAGCAAAGCTCACATTGGCTAAAATTACAACACAAATGTCTGTGTTTCCGAGCCTCTGACTCCAAAACAGTGCTCTTTCACAAATGTTAGCAATGCCCAAATACGCCATTTTGCTCACTGGAAAATGATGAGCAGCATTTCTCTAGAAAAATGCACTTATCATACAGAGTAACTTTTTTGTTTGATTCTAGTAAGTTATATCTTTAAAAATAAAACCCTTTACATAGCAATGACTCTCTGTGAAGTCCTTCAATAATCATAAGCACCCTGAGAATCAGTCCCTGTTCTTCACAGAGTGCACTTGAAGCTGTGAATCTCCAGGTACTCACAGGTTTCGTGTACCAGCCACTTTGGGAATATACTGGAATGTGTAGGGATCAGGACTTCACCAAATGTGATCAATCCCTCTTTGTCTCATGTCTTGTCATACACTGCAATCCTACTTATTTCTCCAACACACAAAAGCAGCATAAAAAGAAGTGAAGAGTTTAAATTCCTCTAATCTGTATCTTTTTTATAGACACAGTCTAAAACATTGTGAACTTTATTAATTGATATGTAAAGATTTCAGCTGATCATCACCATAATGGTCTTTTCACTGGCACCAGCACTTCAGAGCCTCACAAGCCCTGATATAATAATGAAGAATAATAAAGTTGTTCTTCAGAAACTTCAGAAAGGACTGCCTTATCCCATTTATTGCTGTACTTCAACTCAACATTCATTTTGCAGTGTTTCTGAGAGAAGTGCTTTCACTTAGGTGTTGAAGGAAACTATGAATCTTTTCACATGCTGAAATCTTTCTGGGAGTCTGTATATTACCTTTGAATCTGGGCAGAAGTGTTACACATTTATAATGTGTCCCGAAAAGTCTGCCATCTCTGAGACAGCAGATATCTTTCTGCTGTTTAGACTCACTAACTGAAAATTGACTGTTAATTGATTCACCTGGGTGCATCCTATGGTTTATTGCTGTTGTTTGTAAACCTGTTCACTTCTGTATAAGACAAATACAAAGGCAGTCCAGTCCCCAGAAATCTTTTCCCTAAGATATGGATAGAGAAAGAAGGTACTCAGAAAGGCTCAAAAAATACCTTATGCAACCAGCTACCTCTGCTCACTTTCTTCTCATGATTGAGAGCCCCAAGAGCTGGGCACAAAAACTACATGCCTAAGCTGGGGCCTAGCCATAAGTCTGAAAAAAATGCAGGGGAAAGTCTTATATGTATTACATGTATTTTTTTGCTTCTTAGTTTGGTTTTAGGACATGTTTTTTTTCTTCTTCTTCTTCTATTTTTATTACTTTCTTTCTCTTTTACGGCCTTTGAATAGAGATTTGAATCAAGAGAGAATTGAGGCCACATGTTAGGATATCATTCACATGCCTTCCTGCAATGTTCTGTGTTAGTATTATCATTTTCCTTTGGCATTATTTCCGTGCAATGATAACAGCAATTCTGTGTCACCAGAATTAGTCTGGAAGTGTGATATTTACTGTTATCTTGGCCTTGCCAGAGCACAGAATTTTATTTGCTAAGAAACACGTGTGATATTTTTGAAGGGAAAATAATTGGTCACTGAACAGTCTTAGAAGGATGCCAGCATGAGTAGATGAGATGCATTCTGCCATTCGAATCAGCAGATTTTGTGATTTCATTGCAGTATTGTTTTACTCATTAACAACTATGAATGCACTAGACTAAGATTTGTTATATATCTTCTCAGTCTGATCATTTGGTCTATCTTCATGATGACATTTTGTTAACTGAGCTTAAGCCCTAGACTTGAAATCCTTCATAGTTATTTCATGCCAAAAAAAGTTTCCACCATCTTCACCACTAGAAATTAATACAAAAGTGAGTGCTTGACCATCTCTCTTTTTCTGGCTTCTTGGTGTTAAAAATCAGTATATTAGGATACTGGTGTCAGAGAAAAGCATGATAGTAAACAAAATAGCCTTATTTCAAACTTATTTAGTTATCATAGCTTTTTAATGGCAAATTAGTTCAGAAAATCAACAAACAGTTGCTCCTCAGATTAATGCAGTTATAAGTGACAGAAAAAAAGAAATAGAATATGTTTGTGTTTTTAACACAGAGTAGCTGTAGCTTCACTGAATTGCATCAATATCTATTGAGATCTAAACACATGTTCAGCTAGGTCAGGTTGAAAAGATCTTTAAATTAAAAGAAACACTAAAATTGTTACCTTGACACTGCAGGGAAGGTAAATCTGAAATTTTTGTGGTTTTATTCTAGAGCTACCTTGAAGGCTGTGGAAGACCAGAGAAATTGAAATTAAACCTCTCATTATACTCTAAAAAGTCATATTAATGTATTTTCCCCTGGATGATAAGTGTTTTGGATTAACAGGAACACTGGAAAAGAAGACAAAAACAGGGAAGGGAGAATGGCAACCGAAAATCAGAAAGATTTAGAGATGTACAGGAGATAACTAAGCCCACAAAACAATCAAATGGGAGCATCCCATGAAACTATCATATAGAAGATTAACAAACATACGTACACTTGTTTGTTTTTCTTTCCACGGAGCAAAATTGTAGTGTTCATCTTCACAGTAAATTTTGGACATCAAAAGCATAGATTAGCTAAAAAAAGTACTAGACGAATGTCTGAGTGTCCAGAGAGAGGTCCTACAAATTATGGACCTAAAGCAAACTGTTTCAGGAAATCATGGGATGTCCTGATTTTGAGATGCTGGGAATGTACAGCTGCAGCTTCCTGGAGCATCTGCTCCTGGGCACCATCTCAGGCAAAACATGGCAGGAGAGGAATACTGTTTTGCAAATTATTCTACCTCAGACTCATAGATTCATAGAAGGTTGGAAAAGATATCTAAGATCGTTAAGTCCAGCTGTCAACTCAGCATTGACACCACAGTCACCACTAAACCATGAGTTCAAGTGCCACATCCACACATTTTATAGAACACTTCCAGGGATGGTGACTCCACCACTTCCTTGGGTATTTGGTTCCAATGGTTGACAACTCCTTCCATGAAGAAATTTTTCCTAATATCCTATCTAAACATTCTCTGGTGCAACTTGAGGCCGTTTCCTCTCCTCCTGTCACTTGTTCCTTGGTAGAAGAGACCAACCACCACCACACCACAACCTGCCTTCAGGGTATTGTAGAGAGCAATAAGGTCTCTCCTGAGTCTACTTTTCTCCAGACTAAACAATCCCTCAGCCTCAGTTCCCTCAGCCTCTCCTCATCAACTTGTGCTCCAGATCATTCTCCAGGTCCATTGCCCTGCTTTGGACATTCTAAAATTCATAACTGTAAGGTCTTAAATGTTCACAGACTGTTTCCCTCTGACTTGCTGTAGTTTGAAGGCTTTTTACACAAACAAATAATAACCCTCATGCACTCCAAAACAAAAATGTCTTCTATTTCAATGAAAGCTTCAAAGCAGCTTGAAGACATTCCTCCTGGCAATGTGAAAGCAGGCTTGAGGTTCAGGCCCTTCCCTTTATCAGTGCTTTTATTCACCATCTGTAGCCATGGGGTACATTACAGCTCAGTATCAGATAACACCCTGTGTTCTGGCACAGCAAGCAATGGAAGGTGATGAGCACCGCTTCCTACAACCTGAAACTCTCTGGGAATCTGACCAAAAGATGGCTTCACCACCAAGAATTTTGTTGTGCTGGGATGGGACTCATGCCTGGACTTTATCTGTGGGCTGGAGCTGGCAGAAGGAAGGGCTTGGTTGGCACATGGGAAGTACAATGACTAATTCAATACAAGAATTAGTACCATATGTAGAATATCCATACTGTTGCAAAACATGCAGAGAGAAGGCAGAAAAAACCTCAGATTTAATTCTTCTTCAGGACTAACACAGCTACTGCTATCAGCTCCTTTTTAAAACCTACTGAAATGTTTGTGTAAAGAATATGTGTGGTAACCAACTATGGTTTTGCTTTATTTCACATGAGGTCACCACTTCACATTTACTATAGGTCTAAAGTGTTTCACCTTGGTTTGAACCTCAGCCTACCACAATTACAGTGTTAGAGTTCATCTGACTTCTCCCAAAAGTCTTGGTGGGCTATTTTATTACTTTCCTGATGAAACTGTGGAAATGTCATTGTATGGCTACTGCTGGTTAACTGTTCATGTATTTGATTTGGTGGCACTGAAAAGCTCACACCACACATCCAAGCAAAGGACAACCACAAAAATGAACTTTGTGATGCCTATTTGGAGAAAACATGGTTTAAATTGCTGGTCTTGGCATGTCTCAAAGGACCTGTGAAATGCATTTGGAGCCAGCCTTCTTCACCAGCTAATTTATGTGTGAGAGCTAAGTAAAGGAACCTTGAGAAAAGGTGAAAAAAGAGCACATAATCAAATATTAGAAAAAGGGGAAAATAAAAATCTGATTTATACGATTTTTAATGGGGTTTTTTAATTGAATTGACAAATATATCATGAGGCAGAGGTTAACTAAACAACCCCTGATGAAAACTGTATAGAGTATCTTAACATAATAAAACGTAGCATGAAGCAGAACATTCTATGATGTTTCAGGACATGGGGTATTCCCTCTCTTTCAGTTAGAGGGCCTTTATTACCCACCAACTGTGTCTTGATATTCAAGCAAGACAGATGATGTGGTGACAGATATTTAAGATTGTGAACTAATGTTCAGCCTTCTATAGAGAACAAGAAAAGACAGTAGAATTTTTTCATTCTAACAGCCTGCTTTTTCTACTGTTCTCTGGGAATGGAATTGAACAAGGGTTCCTAAAAGGCTGGAGTGAGCTTTGGGATGGGAACACAAGAGACTGCAGTCCACACTCTCAATTTTTTTATTTTTACTTGGTACGTCTTTGAATAACACTAGCGGGAGTGCTCTAACCCTCTCTTTTCCAGTTGTTATGCAGACTTTTAAAGAGCTTATCATGCAATTGTCCATCTTCTATCTCAGTCTGACACAGGATGAGTGCTATATTCTTTTGAAATTTCAGGATTTGTGAGATGGGACTCTGTTTTAAAGGAAATTTTAATGGCACATGGCCAGTTGAGTAGTTAGGCACTCCAAACAGGATCCACTTTAATATCCACAGGTTTGGAACAAAGCAAACAGCTATGACTCTATTGACAAAAATCTACAGATCTGCTGAAGGATCTCTTTTAAAATAAGGTGAGTCATCCTTAGTGCTGTCAGGTTGTGCTAAACAGGCCTTAATTCATTTTTTCATAGGCAGGCAACTAGCACCTCTGTGCTACATCTGCCACCTAAATCATCTCATTCAACCTCCAGCAATTTCAGAAGGGATCTGCAGTAGTCATGTGCCGTATTCACTCTTTTCAAGATGTCTCAGATGCTTTACATATCTCAGAACATATTAGACATTTGGTGGACAGCTGAATCAAATTCTTTCCCCACTTAGAGCCTGAAGCTGATGAAGGCCCAGATTTTCCCATTCCACTCAGAGGAACAAAATAAGAAGCAATCTTGCTACATATTACTCTCTGATATGTTTCAGCAAAAGAGCTTGATTTGCCATAGTAGTTCATTGTTCACAAATTTGTTTTGATTCAACAAGTTTCTTGGGATATGTAGCTCATTTAGATCAAGTTCTTTTGTTGATTTTGATCAGTATTGGGTCATTTTCCCAACAATGCAAGCCATAAATGGCTAACAGCAGATTTGTGTAGTCTGTAGACATAACATCTGCCTTCCAGCTATTCTCAATATCTGTTTTAGGATTTTGTTTTATATGGCAGCTCAATGTAGGTGAACATACTGATCAAGATATCGCTGGAATTATGGATAAAGTTTTATCAGTACTTGTCCCTGTATAAAATATTTTAAAATGTCAACATAAATTCTACTTTCCCATGTCATTCACTCTTGGGCAGACAGAAAATCACAAGGGTGATTTTGATCACAGCATGATCTTGGAGCCTTGTTCTGGAAAACACCTGTAGAATTATTGACATCATTGATAGTTTCCTTCCCATTATATCTGTCTAAGTATTTTAATCAGTATCACTTTTGAGAGTACATTCTGTCAGGAAAGATACTGGCTAGCAAAATGGATCTGCAGCACCTGTCCTTCCTGCAGCCATGCAAGTCCTCTGTGAGCAGAGCAGTGCCGTGACCTTTCCTGGCTGATGCAGACTTTTGAAAAGGCTCTCTGTCAGCCCCCACCTACTGCAAAGCTCTGGTTTATTACTTGGCTTGTAGTAGGATTCCCAACAGGAGTGTTCACCCTGTTGATTGCCGGGTGAAGGACCTGCTCATGCCCTTCAGAGCATTTGCAGCTCAAAGGCTGGCACCAGAGAGATTCCCCTACTGAGCACATTGCATGGTGACCTCCCACAGCTCACACAGAGAGGTGAGATGTGGACTAAGGAAGAGGTGGATTCAAGGAGAGGAAAACCAAACCAGCAATAATATCAAAGGAGAAGAGCAGACAAACCAAATATAAGGCTGCAGCCTTACATGGATCACCTGAGATCTTTGTTCACCTTCATGTTGTTTCAGACCCACAACCAGAATTACATTTTTGTGCAGGGACCCATCTCCATTTTCAGTACAAAGGTGATGTTGTTTCTCTAAAACATGGATTCCTCTAATGAAGAAGCAAGTAAAAATGATCTGTGCTATTCTTTACCAGAACATCCTAAGATAGAATGTTTTGATAACAGCATAAGATTCTTGGACTTGGAATAAAAAAGGGATTTTCCCGAAGGAAAACCGGCACAGTATTTTTTTTCTCTTTTGCCAGTTTTCCCACTACGAATAATCAATACTACTACCAGATTCAACCTAGTACTAATGATTTCACATACACACATATTGCACCAAAATCCTGCAGTTTGAGTAAATCTCAGAGACAACTCTGTTTCTCAAACTGAGATTTTTCCTCCAAGTAGTAATCATTTTCCCTCAGGAGTGTGAAGCATTCATGTTGCTCTGTCCAAAGAGGAGGCACAGCTAAAACAATTCCCCAGAAAAGATACACAAAAATGTTCCACATTCCTGGATGCTCCCTCTGAACCATAGTGTATATAAAAGCAAAAGAAGAGGCTATTCATCCCATGGGGCTTAACCACCATAGGATAAATTATCTGCAAGGAGCAAGGTAGGGTCTCATCTCATGCCTTTGTGATTACACAAGATGAAGCACAAGGTAAACTTTTATGTCAGAGGTTTATGTCTCTATCTGACTGAGCACATCCAACTGACCTTTGCAGGCAAGATTTGCTGGCTCTTTCACCTTCATGAGCACCCCAGGGGTGTTGTCCAGCTTAGAAAGCAGAGAAAGGAGAGTAGCTTGGTGGAAAAATAATCTGTCTGTATGGGAACTATGTAAAAAATCAAAACCTCATCCTTCAGGCCTTAACATCAAATGTGACTAAGAGTAAAAATACTAGCATTTTCTAGTAGTAAATAGGTGTTCCTAATAAATCAAGTCTAGTTTCAGCAACTTTGAGCCCAGGTTGAGATCCTGTAAAATAATGCCTTCTACAGCCAGGATTAGTCAATTCATTATTTTGTGCTCTTTGAATAAAAAAGGAAAGAAACCTGTATTTAAAGAATGTTTGGTATCATGCTCTATTGGAAATGGGATTGTGGACTAGCCATTGATAATAAGCTGAAACAAAAGACAAGACTGATGGCCAAATTCAATCTCAAATAGAAATGAGTCATAGAGATTTGAAATTAAAATGCTTGGGGTTTTCCTTTTTTTCCTTCCATACATTTTTCTCTATTCTCTGGTCTTAAAACTGCCATGTTTTCAATTATAGTCTTTCATAAAGGATTGCACTACAAAATAAATTCTTTACTGTTATGCCCACTATTTTTATAGGGCCTCTTAAGATACCTTTTTTTTTTTTTTTTTGCAAATAAAAAGTTGTACCAAATTTCTCATGACATTTTGGAGATCTATTTTTATGGTCAACTTTGCTATCAAACATCTTCAGCCCTTTCATAACCACAAATAGTAAGGGCTGACTTGTGAAACGTAGCATACATCTCAGAGGATTTGCAGTCTGAAAATCATTGCCTACAAAAAAAGAGTAAGTAGAAGTATAGGGACAGCTTGGGCCTCCTCTTCCCTTCTTCAAGATCTATGCAACTGATACACCACTCAGGAAAGAACAGAATGTTTGGACACCTGTGCCAGCCAAGTACCCGTCCAAGAGGTTTCGTAATCACACTTATTTATGGAATCAGAATAGGATGCCAAGTCAGGTGGGAAAAGAGAGACAACACTTAAGTCACAGTAAATATTACCCAGTGAGGGGGCAAGGGGAAGCAACGCTGTTGTCAAGTGCAGAGCAGGGGGTGAGAGGGAGGAGGAAATTGCAGAGAGCGATTAGATCCGACAAATAGCCAGAGGAGTCAACAGGGAGCGGGATGTGGTAGAAGAAAATGGAAGGTTTTACTGAAAGTCAGGGAAAAGAAATAAACTGAACACCATAAAAACAGTTTACAGAATCCCAGTCTCTGAAAGAGGCACTAGCAGCAAGAGAAAATAGTCAGTATTAGCCTCCCCGAGGACGCATGGGTGCCACAGGACTTAATGCAAAAGAAAACACTAACCTGGCCTTCAGGAAAATGTTTAGGTATCCTATCTGCTCCCTAGATTTCAGGGGATGTTATTCAAAGGTAGGAGAGAGGAAGCACCTGGGCACCTGGTTGACTTAAACCATGGAATGTCATTTGCTCAGGAAAAAGTCACTAGAGAGGCAAACCACCAGAGTAATGAATGACGAGTAAACGAGAAGCTGAAATAGGAGAGGAGCAGACTTGAAATGGTTGATAGGGATGCTTTCAAACTCAGCCGGTCACCTCATATATTCTCCACAAAACTTTCAGTTTCCCCCTTGAGTCCTTCCCATTCAGTCTTTGTTTGACACTCTTACCAATCTACATTTCCTAACAGCTTTTCCAACTCCCATTCCCTTTCCTGATATCCTTGCCAAATCCAGGCAGTATCTTTCACTTTTTCCCTTCCCCACATCACATACCAGAACATAATTTTCACAGCCTGAGGGTGCCAGCTCTGTGCTGTGCATTAAAATGACATTAAGCATTTTGTGGATCAACGGAAGCTAGAATATTTTTTTTTTGATGGGGTGAGGGTAGAGGGATGGAAGAGAAGGAAGGGGGCCTTGTAAGTGGGCCTTCTTTTGCAGAACATCCTATAAGAAACATATGAAAATGTAATCATCACAGATATTTGACAAATGCTCCTCAGTTCATTTTTTCCCTTCCTGATGACATATCCCAGGCTTTACACTGAGCTTCCCAAAGATAGATTGTGCACACAGCAAATATCTAGAGGAATGCAAAAGCAAAAAAACAGAAACATGACATTTGGGAGACATTCCTTCATACTGACTTACTTCTTCAGCAAGATCTGCAAATGAAGTTATTAAGATAGTTAATACAAGCCAAGGTTATCTGAAAGCAAGCAAATATTTTATCATGAATAGTAGCAGTGTTTCGTTTCAGTATTTAAACTACCATTCACACAGTAGCTATGTTTTGCCCCTTTGGTAGTATAATTTAGCCTACATTTATTTGATTGCAAAAAAAAAAAGGCAATGAAAGCTAAAAAGAATAATGAAAATAGTGAAAAAATTTATTTAGAATCATATCATATTGCTTAAGATTAAAATTGCATGAGATTTTAATAAATAATAGTTTAGAAAGTTATCCTAGATGTTTCATATAAAAGAAGAAGTCAGAGCAGTCTTCCAAAAAAAAAAATAGTAATAATGCTTACTACATATGATTATTGTCAATCCAAGAGGGTGCTTAGCAGAAAATAAGGCACAGCTGGAAACATAATTTTCATTTTTTGGATTTTGAAAATATATTTTTTTGAAGGTAATGCAAAAGTCTGGAGAATTTCCACTTTTCTTTAAAAATCAATGTTATTAAGGTATTTTACTCTGCTTACTTCCTATTTAAGGACTTTCATTGAATGGAAGTCAGCATCAAAATGGGGAAAATCACTTTTTCATGTTTTCGTATTGTTTACAAACTAGAAGGCATGGAAAGCAAAGAATTACAGAAAGAGCATGCAGCAGAGGACAAGGAAGGAGTGACACTTTTCAGAATTTCATCAGACAAAATAGTCATAGGAAAAATAAGATAAAAATCCAAACCCTTGTGCACTGTATGAAAATAGTCTTCCTTCCTGACCAGCTTTTCATGTTACTTGTAGTATACTAAAATTGTCTCTCTTGGCAGCAAAGGGGCTAATTGTATTTTACCCTTTAGAGCTTGGATAACAGCTGATCCATCTTGTTGAATTAAATCTCCTTGGATGATGCTCAGAGTGAGATCAAGGCTTCATGTTCCCCCAGTTCTCTACTCATGCTGAGGAGCTCACACTTTTATTCCTGGACTTTCATGCAGGAAAGAATTTACAGTCTCTGAGATGCTTTACTTTTCCGAGATTTTAATTTCTTAGCCCTGCTTAGAAATGTATCAGTTTTATGTTTGGACCTCAAAATGTCAGATGAGAGGAAGGATATTCAGCAAGTCCCTGTGTTTATTTGACATTCCAGAACGAATACATGTTGTGTGGACAAAAGCAATGTTTTACAAGTTTTCACATCGCATTCTGAAAGGAGTGTTTTCTTTATAATCTATGTATCTTTATGTAGGCTGTAGGCCAGGTTAAGCAGTGTGATGCAAAGGCTGGGCAGAGGCCCTCTATTCACAAAGGAACACTTATTTCACTTCATCTTACATGACTATCTGTACCGCCAAGCTCCTGCTGAGGGATGTTTTACACACCTCACACACTGTGCGCTGTGCTCCTGACTCACTCCTCTACTTTTATCCCATTTGTGCAAACTGGGAGGTGGGACCAACAAATCTAACCATCAGCAGTGGTGATGGGGCAGAGGACAGCTTTTGAAAGGGAGCCTATAATTTCAGCTGTTTGACATATCTTGCCATCAACCCATGTTACTGCCAAACATAATTTCTCTAGTTTCACAGTGTCATGCCCTGAAAGAGATTCCTTGGAAAGTGGTAGCAGAGCAGACCACTCTGAAGGGATGATATAGTGACGCTAACAGCCATAACATGGCATAGTGCCATGCTCTCTCTTTGAAATGTGTGGTGAGAAATGGCCTGTATTTCTATGGCAATATATTATCTGCCTGAGAAGAAAATGTTGCAAAGCATAAAAATTCAACCCTGATCCATCAGTAACACAGATATTTTATCAGAAAGAGAGTTACTGGTAAAGCACTAGCAGAGACATTTAGCAGAAAAAAGGGGTTATTAGTGGAGATCACAGTATGTTTAATGCACTGTTCAATTCAAGATTCTTTCGTAATGCTGCAGCTTTTTCATTTGCAGTCAGAGAAAGGGTAAAGGCTCCTGATGGCTCCAGGACTTTGGAAGAAGCATATTCAATTCTTGTTGACCTCTCCTTTTGGCTTTTTGGGTAAATTTGAGTCAGTAATCTCAGAACATAAAACTGACATCCAGTACTTACAATTAAAGATGCAAGTGTCTCCATCAAAACCAAAGGAGAATTTGTAGAATTTAGGCCCAACATTTTGATCCAAACCCCACCCACTGAGCTGCCACTTCATTAAATATCTAAACTTATCGACTCCTTGAGTGGTCTGCAGATGTTTTATTCTCTGTTTCTGCAGATGGCCCAGGTTTCTGGGCTGGTGTATCTCTCCTTTCTACCTGTGGCAGACAGGTACACTGCTCCCTTGATGAGAGACCCTCAGACTCCGCGCTCAGAGCATCTCTTATCTGCATAGTGGTTGACTTGAACTCCACATAAAACACAACACTGCCACTTTTTTCTAAAAGCAGTTGCAATTATAGGTTGTTCCTCCATCTTTGAGAGGCAACATCCCTCCAGCTGGAGCTGCTGCTCAGGCTGCAGGATGCACCTGGTCCCCACAAGGTTCTGGCTAAGCCCAGTGATGGCAGGTACCACCTCACCTGCTCAAATACAATCATGGAGCAGAAACAAGTGCTACTTCCATGACCCCATAAAAGACTAAATGTAACACAATTCACAGGTTTAGTGGCTAAGGTGCTGGGGTGGCTGAGGGATAAAATTAATTTTTGCTCTTTTTTCCTAGATGTTTTTGTAATCCAAGAGAAATTGAACAATTTATGTAATAACACATAATTATACCTAATTATCGGTTGGAAGGAGGGGCTGGAAGGCAGATTGCTCCTGGTGTTCCCAGTAAAGTACACCTTTTCTGTCTCTCTTTCCCCATGGTTCTCATTATCCCTTCTGCATAGTGGCATGGCTCCCACAGAAGGGGTGGAAGCTCCCTTTGATCCCACTTTACCTATCACTCAACACAATAAATTAACCTTCTTAGTAGCATAACATTTGGGTTATTCTCTTTTTCTGAGAAGTGCCTGATGCTCTATTTTCCACATTTTTGGCAACTTCTAGTCTATCACATCTGAGCTGCAGCATGGGTGCTGGCAGTGCCTTAGAAACATCCACTGAGCTCACTAGTCTCCCTAGTGGAACATTTAGCTACCTGCCTCTGAAAGAATAGGCAGGATTTAAAAATATTCTCTTCAGCATTTTGTGTTGAGTAATTTGACATTTGTATGCACAAGGATGCTCTGCACGGAGCTTCACAGGTGCTTTATTAGTTACTTAATTGAGCCTGCGAGGACTGAAGCACAACTTGCTCAGACTGGAAAGTTTGGCTTTAGGAGAAACACATCTAAAAATTAATTATGATTGTGGTCAGGACAGCCAACTCTACCGAGCTACCAAAGGAAGGAATTGTATAATAACCTCCCAGATATTCTGTCATCTTCCAGTCATTCATTTTATAATGCTTTGCAAGACACAGACAAAGGTTATTAGTGATCTGTTGGCTACTTGTGGTCTTTGAAGGTCCACTGCTTTTATTTTATAGATTGCAGATCATTCAAAAAATATTTGATGAGCAGTACTCAAAATAATAACAATGTATGCCTTCTTGGATTGTAGGTGTCGTGGTTTAGGAATGGTACTCCCCAATTTAGTGCTCCCTCTGAGACTCTCCACACCACATTGTCACCTGTTCCCTTCCCCCTTCCTCCTCTCTTTCCCCTCCCACTGTGGTGGCTGGAGAGGAGAATTGAAGGCACAGAAATGAAAGGTTTGATAAGAAGATTTTTCTGGAAACAGCAATGAGATAAGAAAACAAACAGTAACAACAATGATATTAATGACAGATGGCACAAGAAAAGAAATATTATTGCTCACCGTGAAACCCCCTGACAATAGACAATACTGGACCACCCCTTCTGCCATGTGTGTTTAACCAGTGTTTTAAAGCTGTATATATTGTTTACCATGTTTTAACATCTAAAGAATGTTTGGAAAGAGAATCCGAGTATGAATAGGTAATTTACATACAGAGAGTTTTGCCATCAGAATCTATAGATAAAAATTAATTCCTGCTTATTTTTGAAAGTGTTGGTCTGAGTAAAGATTTGTCTCTTTGCCATAGTGTCATTGGAAGGAAAACCATCTTCATGCAACTTCCGAGAGTGATGTGATAATGACAACATTGCCTGGCTTCACAAGTCTGACACTGGCAGGACACTACGGGGGATGTGTCCACATAACTGCATTAAACAAGACACTTGAGTGACCCTGCCATAGCCCATCTCTATTACTAAAGAAAACCAAACCTAATGAGCTTCAAACAGCAGTCTCCAAGCTGAATTACATCATAAGCTTCAATTCTGCTTCAAAAACATTATCTTGGTACAAACAGTTTCTATTTTCTGGTAATAGAATTCCCAGTTTACATATAATTTTACAAAATAGCATCAATATTATTAAATAATGATGTGAAATGTTTCTCTGTCAATAAGTATATTTTTTTTTCCTTTAGGTTCATATACATGATGCCTGAAGTGACATCCTGGAAAGAGAGACTCAATAGGAATAAGGGAATAAAGGTGGTATTTATTTGAAAGCCTTCAAAGGTACACCCTGAGAAGACCAGAGGCTACTGCCAAAATGGACCCCAAGATGGACGACAAGTCACAAGTTCTTCACACTTTTATAGGTTTGGTCTATTTCCATATCAGCATAAATTTGCCAATTAAAAGTTTAGTTAATGATGTAATTTTTCTAAGCTTACACCCCCCTTCTCAAGATGTTGGTTTACACATTTTGGGCCTAGGACAGTCTGGGTGTCCTTGGAGAGCAAACCTGGAGAGGCTTTGTTATGTCTATCTTAGCATGAGAGACTGGCAGCTAGCAGGCTCTAAAATGCTTCAGAGTCTCACACTAAGCAATACAGAATTTGAAAAATATAAATGCGAAAACCTAAGGCATCATTCATACATATATATATGCACCTCATGGTTAGATTTTAATGCAGTTGCAGAAGAATTAGTTCCTGAACACTTACAAAGAATTTAGTCAATAATCAAGGGAAGAAAGGCAGAAGAGAGAGATAATGGAAATTATTAAGCAAAGCAGTCTGCAATGAACTGGAACCATTTGGACCTTCAGCCATTTTGCATTTCATTCCTGAAGTGGTGTGCCTAAAATTATCGGCATGATCTGAGCTGGACTTATGGCTGGAGTAGTTCAGATACTGAGCTACAAAGGAATCGTGGTGAAACCCTCACACTTGCTCTTTTTATAGCCAGGGGGGCCTTAAAGCCCATGATTCCAGATGACATAAAGTTCCCCTGACAAAAAAGATGGCTTTAAAGACATGTTTCAAGCACCAATTCCAAACCTTGGCTCCAGTGTACTTGGGTTTATCTGCATGCCTGAGGTTTATGCATTAAAAGCCACTTCGTAGTACTGACAACCTAGAAATAGAAAAAGTTTTTTATTGTACTGGAAGACAGTAATGCCAGAGCTGGTTTTTATTAAATTCACTGGTTGTTCCCAATTTTTTTTTTTTCCATTGAGGGTTTCCCTAAGTAGAGTAAAGCCTGTGGATTTAATTTTATTTTGTTTGTGGACACATCTCCTTTTTGCAACAGTGTTCAAAATGCAGAAACACAGGCAAAAAAACTTATTGCAAAAAATGCAAGAGAATAAAATTTTACTGCTGAAGTCACAGCATTTATGTTTCTTACTTTGAAAAAAAAAAAAACCCACAACCCAACAACAAAACAAAACCACCCCAAACCAACCAAATACAAATAAAATAAATTGCCAAACTATGACCCTTCACATCAGAACTTTGGCATTTTTATAGAGGACAATAATGTACAATGAACCTAATGTAAGCAGAGGCCATTATAACATGCTCATAGACATTAAAGCTTTTCTTTCCACTTCACATTGATGTAGTTCTCTTTTTACCAAGTTCACTAGTAAGATCAACAACCAAAACTTATAAAATTCTGCTTCAACTGCATATGTTAAGAAAATTATGTTGTGAATAACTTTGTGCTTAATATCTAAGCTCCGCTAATTAAGAAAGAGTAGAGACATCATTGGTAGAAGCTGGGCCAAGGAAATGAATATATGTTTCTTCCTTGCAATAAATAGAAAAGTATCTATCGTAGCTCCCTCCAAATTTTGAGTGCAGTGCTGATTCAAATGAAGTTACACATTCTGAAACCTCTGCTATCACAAGTTTCACTACTTCTGTCTGAAATTTTGTAAGACCAATTTTGAGTAAAATTAAGAAAGAGTCAGAACATCTGCCCATCTAAGGCCTTGCATTTGTCTCCTTTTCCTGCAATGACGGAGGTGTGGATAAGTGGATCATGTTTTCTACCTCAGCTGGGAAAGACTTCAGTCTGCCTCATTAGACCTTGCCAAGATCTAACTGTTGCAACCAGGTTGAGATATGAGGGAGAAGTACACGTAACCATTGAGATTATTTTGTGTTTTCAAAGTCTGGCAATTGCAATTAGGTAGAGACTGGTCAATTAATCTCTGTGTGGCCAAGTGATGGAAGCTGTCCTGGAATAGTGATGTCCATTTATGACTCTGTGAGGTCCACAAACTACTTCAAAAGAACCTGTGAAAGGTAAAAATGAAATGCTATGGGCTTAAATTCAGTAAATGAGGAATCATACCCTTACAGAAAATTTTTCAAGTCAATCATTCAAAAAGGATGAAAACCACTGTTCCGAAATATTTTCATGCCAGTCGACACCGTGAGGGTTAATGGCATACACAGGAGTTCTGCTAAATGTCACAGTAGTTACTATGCTCTAATCCTGATCCCTAACCTACTGTAGCTGCTATAAAATATATAGTAATAATTTCCTGAGGCAGGGTAATGTATAAGGAATGTCAGACCAGGCTCTGGACATATTTGCCTTAGCTCCGTTTTATTAAAGTGAAACTTTTATTAAGGCATGTGGTGAATTGAGCAATCTGCATGATTCATGCAGTTATAAACCTATTGCTACACTCACAATAAATCAGTGAGCCATTGTCACATGTTCACTGTAGAGTAGATTAAATAATAAGGGGAGAAATCAATGTGGAAGTATTATTCAGCCATATGAAAGCATTAAAAATGTACTCTGAATGTATTAAAAGCACCAAATTGTAGTTGAGCTAAGCTTTATTCCATAAACAAGTTTCCTTGTATGCAGGGTATTTATTTACTCATGGTCTATATAAGAGTCAATATAATTAACCAAGTTAAATTATGTCTTTTGCTGAGTTATTTCTGATTGGAACACACTCTTACGATTCACACTGTAAAACTAAGGGCCAAGGCTCCGGCCTGACCTCTGCATACCCTCAGCTGTACTGCTCAGAGGGAAACATGAGAAGGAACTACTCCTTCAGGACTACAACTGTCATAGGAAGATGCTGATTCATCACTCCATTGATGCCTGAGTTGCAATGGGTCATTTTGGGTAGGGACTAAAACGAATGACTGTGGTTTCTCTGCATATATCCGCATACCTCTGATTGTCTCTCAGCTCTCTCTCAATTCTTATCTTCTTTGGGCAGAGCGACCCTGTGCAAGGCATTAAGGGGGTAAGTGAGAGTAAAATAGATTAAAGTTCTCTTTTCTTTTTTCACAAGAGAAGGGAGGAAATAGGTGAAAGATTTCTACCAGTTCCTGGATGGAACTATGATTGATATTGATTCAAAGTGATCATGTAGAAGTGAATACTGTCCATAAGTATCCTTGTTATTTAAAGAAAGAAATAAGCACCAAAATACATCACACTTTGGAATTTGTATATGAATTACATAATTTCATAGTAAGAGACAAAATACACATTCCAGTGTAAACTTATGAATTTCTTCTTCTCTAATACTCTCATTCTCTCAGTGGTTTATTTAGATTGTTTGAAAGATTATTCAGATTAAAACAGAATAAACATAATAATTATTTATTGCCATTGTATTTTCAATGGGCACTAGGAACAGAAGTTTGTATCTTTACCATTATAAAATGCCATGCTGAAATTTATTACATTTTCTTTAAAATTACAGGTTTAATCAGTGTAATGTAGATTCATTTTCTCTATGTTTTTCCCCACAAACTGCCTCTGTTACTGTTGCTAAGCCATCGGAAAGGTTGAACAGATTTCTGATCTGACCTCAGGGACAAGAGCTTACCTTCAAGGAGTGGAAAGATCTGTGTGTCCAAGGGACTAACAGCTGACTATATGACAACCACGACTTGCCAAAATCGTTCCCAAAATATGCTTTAAAATCTACAAACCGTATACTTGATAATTCCCTTTAGGACAAATGGTCCAGATACAAATGGGAAAATTGAGACTTGTGTCCAATTTTTCATATTCTGCCATGTCAAACACCAATTCCCAGAGTATATTTCTTAATTGCAAAGCTGATCAGTCACAGAATCTCTTCAGATGGGTGACTAAATGAAAGCAGTCTGGCAGCACATTGTTTGTTTCATTTCTCAGGAAATCAGGAAGTCAAATGCACCATCAAGTGCCATGGGTCATCATGTTGATTTTGGGATTTTTCTCGGCAGGACTTTGGATCCACAGATCAACTAATGTTTTTCTAGAAATTATCTCTCTCGTTGATGGCTGTAAGAATAAGGACAGTATTTATGATTTATGTAAAGCAGTGTGCTCTCAAAATCCAGCTCTGAAATGGAGTTTAGAGTGCTCGGTTTTATTTAACAACTAAGTGGTTCCCCATATCAGAGGGAACCCAATATATGATGACTTGCTATGTGCAACTTAAAAGACTGTTGTAGGCATTACCCATCACCAGTTCTAGTCACAGGCCAAAGCACCATGTTCTAGTTCACAACAGTCTACAAGTCTTAACGTTACAGGTTAAAAAGATGTTGACTAAAACAGAACCAGAATCATTAAGGTTGGAAAAGACCTCCAGGATCACTGAGACCAACCTTTGATCAAACACCACCTTATCAACTAAACTGTAGCACTAAGTGCCATGTCCAGTCATTTCTTCAACACTTTCAGGGGTGGGGACTCCACCATTTTCTCTTGGCAGCCTGTTTCTATGCTTGACAACCCTTTCTGTGAAGAAACTCTTCCTGATGTCCAACCAGAACCTCCCCTGGCACGGCTTGAGACCATTTCCTCATCCTGTCACTATCACAATACAAAATCACAAACATTTTAAGGATTTCTTCCTTGTGGGAAGAGTTCAACAGCTCATGCAATCTTCTTCCAGGTATGCCTAGCCTAAGCTGCCTTCTTCATCATGAAGTTGGCCAGGAATCGCTTGAATGCTAAGAAAGGGAATAAGAGAAGGAGATTGGAACAGCCAGTACCTTCAGATCCATGTAGGACCCTGGAGCCAAACCTTTGTGATACAATTATTAACTATGATACACTGAAAGAGGTTGGCAGAGAGCTGGACAACATCCTTCTAGCTTCAATCTCTGCCCAAGTTAGTAGAATGGTGACATTTTTGAAGGCAAACTCAAGATTTCTCAGTATATGCAGTGGAACTTGACCACAGGATGTCATTTACATTTATTAAAGCTGTAAAGATTACTCCAACTCAGTTTTTAGGATAAAAAGACAAGCTTGTCAGTTCTGTGAATTTTGACAGATTTATGACTTTTTAGCAATAATTTTCTGCATCTCTTAGATAATTCTTGGAGAAGATAAAAAAAATCTATTTTTCTTCTGTTAAATATGTTAATTACTAGGGAGACACAAATCTGAGCCTGCACTGATACTCTATTTCTGCTGACATGAAAATTGTCATCAATCTCTTCACAGCTGAATAAAATTAGTGATGGACCTGAACCAAAAGTCATTATAACAGTACGCTAAATTTCTAAAACCAAGATTCTACCCACAAACTCTTCAAACATTCGTATTTAGGGAAAAGTTTCTCATTTTATTGATTTGCAAGTGATTGATATACCATAAGCTTTCAATGCAAATCAGTCTTTTCAATACCTAAACCACTTTTATAAAGTGGAACTTAGGCTCATAATTTATTGGGATGGTTTTGAAACTTATTTTTCAGCCTACTGTCAGTTAGACCTTTTAATTGGGTCTTGGCAAAAATCAGAAGCTATAAAACTGCACAAAAATGTGCACATTTCCTCCTAGGAACTCTGGGAGCAATGGATGGAAAGGCATTTCTGATAAATACCCTCACTGGACTCTTAATGGATGAAGCAAAAGCAAGACAAAAGGGGGAAATATCTGAAGCAAGAGCACGAACAATCACTAATTATTCTGAGAAAGCAGATTTCATATTTTCATACCTGCGATGTTAGTGTGTCTTTGCACAAATACCTGCTTTCCTCACACCTCCAGTGGAGGACAATGTGGAAGTACACAGGTTAGCTGTGAGCAAGAAATGGTAGGGTTGTATTAGCATAGACTTGTAGCTTGGAGTTGCTTTACTTTAGAGGGTAAAAGTATTTCTGAGATGTGAGAATAAACAGCCAGAAATATTCTCCCCATTGCACAAGATGAGATAACAAGTCAGTCGTCAAAACGTGCAGAATCCATCTCCTGATTCCGTGACTCCTCGGCTTCCCTGCAAGATCAGAGGTATTATGCATTTGTACTACCCCTTCATTTGACTATTTAAGAACTGTACAAAGAGTTTAATTTCAATACAACAAATGCCAAGCAGACAGAAATGTATAAGAGAAAAGAAAAATAAGCAATCATAACTATTGGTAAAACTTTCACGTACACAGGTTTGTATCTTAAAACTTTGGTTCACAAGAATCATCCTCTATTTTCCCTTTGCAAGGACTTATTCTTTTTTAACCAACAGGTTTTATCTTGTTGAGGGTCAAACCACATTTTCTCTGGCCTGCACCTGAAATCATAACTCAGCAGAGACTTTCATCCAGCCTCGAATCCTTCGAGCTGTGAGCTCTGACAAACCCTTTAGAGAACCTGATGTAAGTTTCAGATTTGTAATGAAACTCAAGCCTGGGTGGGTTTTGGGTTTCATTACAAAAGTTCTGCACAGCTGCACTAAAAACTCAAACCGGGTTTCATAAAAGTACCTGTTGTATTTAAGCCAGGGAGTCACACTGGGAGCTATATTTAATAAGTAAGAAGTTGTAGAAGTGCTGATGTAACTGTGTAAAATGTTTTTTAAAATACAGGAGATTTGACATGGAAACCTCTTTTAAAAACTGTGGAATACTTAATCCAGGGCTGTTCCTCTAAACCCAGCACATTACTCGACTCCGTGCAGTGCCACTTTGGAGAGGAAGGACTGCAGACCATATAAAATTTATAAAATTTAGCTCTTGAATACATAATATTTCTGAAATTTCTAACTCTCACAAAAGAAAAAAACCCCAACATTTGGCAAGATTGGTGGCTGGACTGCTTCTTTTGTAACAATCAGTTGTAACACTGCCATAGAGGGGACAGTCTTACAGCTTTGTTCTGGGCCATAATAACATTATTTTGAACTCTACACCAGCTTGGTTACAAAGGGTAGTCATTGTAAGAAAATCAAATTACCTGACTCAGTTCTGATAGGAAATAGTTTCTACCCTCTACAAGACAACTGAATTCCTTTCATTTCCAGCTGTGCTGCCCATTCCTGCAGAGATGCACCTAGAAGCTCCTGTGTGGTCTCCAGTCTAGCTCTCTGCGTGAAGTTCCAAGAGAAGAAAGCACTGAGTCTTCTATTCTGTATTTGCATCGTATTAAACATAACAGGATTCTAGTATATGGCTGAGAACTCTTGGCCAGGGAAGTTTTCCAGAATAATGGTAACAATGACAATAGCAGTAAGTGTCGATTGTACACCAAGAGTCTTCGGGGCTTGGAAGAAACCAGCAGGACTTGTTCCACCAGAGTGTTTAATGCATGCTTGCTTTAAGCATACAGGTAGGCCAGTTCATTCAATTAAAATTGAGGACATGTAGGCTGTTCTACAAGTTGCATTCCAAAAAGAAAGGTGGAAAAGAGAAATATGTTATCTGAAACCTAGGAAGTGAGAGAATACATACAGAAAGACCCAGACTCTGACAGTGATCTGAGTTCAATTCCAAGTGAAGGGAAAAAGATTGGATTGAATGCCACAGGAGAAATTAAGCTGTTAGGAGATTCAAGTATCGATTAAAATCATGCAGGAAAATTAAAGTGAAGCTGAAAGTAACAGTGGACTGTTTAGAGAGGGGAAAAGGAATCCTTAAAGAATCTAAAAAACAAAATTAAGAAATGGAAGACAAAACACCAACTTCAAAATAGAGAATGGGCAAGAAATGAACCATGTTAAGAATCTCAGAAGTAACCTGGACAGTATTTTTTTTTAAAGAAGAAAAAAAAATTGTTTCTGATTCTTTACTCACTGACATGGGCTTAAATTTCAACCCTCTTCATGCTTCATACAGCTAAGGAACAGGACATTTTAGAACCATTCAACACTGACACTTTTCTCAGTGGATCAGCACAGATATCCAACACAACTGTTTCTGCAATTGTGTGACACTGAGAAAATCCAGTATTTAATGACTCTCTGATGAATACCTACACCTCTGAAGTGGTATGGTGATGTCGTTGTCTAATGTTATTATATTGGACAAAAAATATGTCGGAATATTGGCTGGGTCAACACCTGCTAAGCTTTTTTTTCTCACTGACACCATCTGTAATCATTACTATGAATGTGTTCTGTTAACGTTTACATTTATTTGAAAAGCACGTTTTTTAAAATTTGATTTTAAATAAGCATCTGACCAAGTCAACTGCCAAAACATCATTATGACAGAAGGGTAAATCATGTGATTTAAGTATTCTTTTTTTTTAAAGCATGGTAATAGCGTGACACTTAAAAGCAATTCTTCTTTCTCACTTCATACATCCCCATTCCCAAAACTATATTTCTTATCTGTTTTCATAGGCCATAAATTCTTCAAATCAGAGAATTTATACTTTTGAGTCACCAAGTCTGTCTCATCATGTGATTCCCATTCTCAAGCAACTCCATCGTGGAATAAATAACAAGCAACTCTATAAAGAGCAAATGAAAACTTGGATGAGAATCCACCTCTGTTCACAGATGTTGAAATTTATGGCTGTTTAAATGGCTACCATTCATTATACACACAAGTTAAATATTTAGTCATCTCTGCCTCTGTTAAACAGAAATTCTTGAAATACATATTGGCTGTAAACTTACTGTATTATACATCAAGCATTTAGAACACACATCTATGTATCTATGTGTGCACATACATATTTGTAGAGGACAAATTGGCAGAATGTCTTCCAAAGATTTTGTGCATATTCACAGCTTCTACAGGGCAGTATTCACAGTATTAGCAGATTTTGTCCTCTCTTCCTTCTCTGTCTATCCATAGATGAGTTTAGACTTTATTATATCACCTAAACTTCCTCCTGAATATGAGATTCTTAGCTGACAACAGAACTGAGAGTCAAGTCATTCTTTAATTTAGGCCACAGCATTAGTTCTGAGGTGAGATGCATTGAATTAAAGTAAGCAGCTCCTTTAAACACAAAGTGTGGCCTCCGTGTTGAAAGGCAGGAGCTGTACCTGCTAAGATACAGAGCTGCTTTTCACCACTCTTAGAGAGAAAAGGCCTTTAACAGAGACACAGGGTTTTTCACTTAGGATCTTATGACTACCTTCCCCTTTGTACAGGTTAATTAGATCTGGAGGAGTCAAACAACACTGATCTCCATCTGTTCTGCAGCTGCCACAGCTGGGGCTAAAAGTGCTGATTTTTTTCCAGTATCATGCTCGACAGTAGGTGTGCTGGGTGGAAAGCACTATGCTGCTACTAGTATGAGATCCATTGCTCTCTTCAAAAACTTTTAGAAGAAGCTCAAGAGATTTATTTGGCTTTAGAAGCTAAATAACTTTCTATTTGTTCTCTTCTGCATTTTACTTTTTTTCACTTTAACCATTTAGTTTACTCTCTTATTTAATAGCTCTACCACTGTCCAGCTGGTTTCAGCCCAGCTTTGCTGAGAAATTAGAACTGAAGCCACTGAAAGCTCATGTGTTTGATGGGGTTTAATGTGATCTACCAAGTTACTGGGAAAAAACTGAGCTGCACCACATGGTCATGTCAGTTTTTCACTCCTTTTTCTCTGCTGCTGGAGTAAGAATTTTGCCTCACACTTGACACAGGCTACAAGTGGATAAATGTGGGGTTTTATCTCACAAGTGTAGACACCTATGTCTGAGCTTATCACTGACCAGTATAGTAAACAAAGTCGGAGCAAAGCACCAATCATCTCATTCTGCAGTAAATGTCTAAAGAAAGTCAGGTAAATCACTCTTACATCACCTATTTCTCTCCAATGCAGTAAAAGGAACCTGGAATGACTAGACTGAATGTAGACATCAAAAGTTAAGTAAAATTACTTCAGCGACCTACTAAGGCATAGTAATTTGATTTACTTTATAAGGTTTAATGCAGTCATTGCCACTGTTATTATTTGCATTGCAATAACCTCTAGAGGCAGCTAGGATCTGTCTGTGATGCACCCTGAATAAATAAAACATCTTAGTCTTCACAGATAATGTCATCCTCTAAGTCCCTGTCTTAAAAAGTCAATCAAACAAATGGTGAACCACAAATAGTGCAAGAGTGTCTAAATGGTGACCATCTGTACAAGTTCCACATATACAAGTGTGGTGAACTGGATGAGATGCATCAAATGATTTCTTTTCATTGTTTCAAAGCTACTGTCTAGCGCTTCTGAAAGATTGCAGAGTTCAGATGAAGCCACAGATTACTAAAAAAGGGCAAATATTATGCCCATCTACAAAAAATGACAAAAAGAAGGATCTAGGAAAGTGCAGACCAGCCATCCTCATTTCTGTCCTGGAGAAAATTACAGAAGAGCTCCCCATGATAAGTATTTCTAGACACATGAATTGTGCAAAGGAGTGTGATCATGAACTCTATTCAACCCTCGTTAGGCCACATTTCAAATCCTGAATGCATTTTGGTCCCTGCAGCGTGAGAGAGACATTGGAAAATTGAAGAGGGTTCAGTGAAGGGTTGCCAAGATGATTGGAGGACTAAGGGATTTTGCATATGACAAAAAAGTGATAGAATTATGCTTGTTCAGCCTGGAAAAGAGTGATAGAATTATGTTTGTTCAGCCTGGAGAAGAGGAAGTTTAAGGAGGAATCTAATCAGAGCCTTTAATACCTAAAAGCCAGCTATAGAGAAGATGAATATACATCCAAAGGATGCACAGTGACAGGACAAAAGAAAAAAAATAAATTGACTTTAAGGGAAATTCTATCTAGATATCAGAAAAAATCATCATGAGAACAATAACATTTTGGGTTAGACTGCTCAGAGGAGCATTGGAGTCTCCTTTTCTGAAAACATTCAAGCCTTGGCTTCAGAGTGCTCTGAACACCCCAAGAACTGATTTCAACAGAAGTTTGTACAAGATGGTTTCCAGAGGTCCCATGCAACCTAGATTTTTCTACGGGTTTATGATACTACAGCAAAGATAACTTCCTTGTCCCTAATAATCAAACCTACAAAATTATAATCTAACTCTCAGTTTGTTTCTTGGTCTTAGCATGAATACCTATCTCTGCTCTTTTGACTGTAGTCTCTGTTGACTACAAAGAGAATGAAAATTTCTGGTGCATATAAAGACATCACTATGGAGGTATCTCAGTGAGTATCCGTGGAAGAAACACTAACACAGAAGGGACTAAAGAGGGCAGAAACCTCTTGGAACAAATATGTGATTGGAGAAGGTTTCTATTCCCTGATAGCTGTTCTGTTTCACCAGCTGTTACCTTCCCCGGAGAGACATGGAGGTCTCTGCTGTAGCATTCATGCCAGGTCTAGATCAGTTCTGTATTTGGCCTTATTATAATGAAGGAAGTGGAAATCCCCACTAGATTTTGGGATAGTGTGGAAACCTTAAAAACCGATAAAAAAGAGTAAGGTAACAATCATTTAGGGAATGCTAGTCAGTAAATCAGTCACCTTCCAACAGGTCAAGAAATGAGACGATACCAATAGGAAAAGAATAAAAAGGCAACAATAATTCAGAGAGGTATGATAAGCACTGGATAAATACTTCATGTTATAAGGAGTGCTAGTGATGCAGTTAAAAAATTTTGCACTGACAGGTACTTCGATGGTCAGACAGATTGCCATTCAATTTAGAGTGGTGTGGATGGGACCAGCAGCCATAATTCTTAAGTCAAGGTGCAATGTGTTATAGGAGGTACCACTTTTCACTTGGGACATAAAGTGTGAGGTCCAGAGTTTGACTGTTCATCATTAACGATTGAATGACACTTTTCATAAAAAGAAAGGTGTCAAGTGTAAAGTTCAAGCCAAATTCCAAAATTTGAAATATGGCTTGTTTTTAATGATCTGTAACTCAGGTGTGGTTTGGTCACTATTCATCAAATCCACAGAAGAATTCTTCTTTTCCCTTGGAGTAAAATTAGTACTTATCAGGGCAAGTTGATTTTTTTTTTTCCAAGTGAAATTTATAAGGCAAAAAGAAAGCCTTGCATTGGAAGCTGATGACCACTGTAATTATGGAAAGCCCATTATTTCTTAACAATAAGTTCACAAAGCTGCTTACATCTTTAGGGTAAAACTGAATAAAAGTAAATAACTATTAATTACACTAAATGGAAAAAAATATACATAATTTAATGGTCTTTTCACCCTGGGTGGAGCTCTAAAAATTAACATTATTTGGCTCAACTAGCACTTCCCATTTAGAAAGTCAGATGTGTGTTGGCAGTCTTTTTAGATTAGAATTGATCAAATGTTTACTTCTGTATTAGCTGCCCTGACACTCTGCCTCTCAAAATTTTTGATCATCAGGACTGAGACAGAAGACCATTGTCAGTGCAAAAAAAATGTTTTGCTGTACATTTCTTACAAATTTCAAATAAATTTTCAAGTACCTTGAGACCAGAAGAGGAATCTTCGAATTCCATCTGAGGTTCAGGCATTGGCATAGTATATCCAAAAGTAAAAGCACAACTGTACAATATCTCTCAAGATCAACAAAAATACAATCTCCAGATATAAAATGTAGCCCAATTCTATTACACAGGAAATAGGGGAAGAGTAGGCATATGGAGCATGGCTTCCTAAGACCTGATAAATTATAGGTTTGTATAAAGTCTAGGTATTTAATACAAGTTTTGTTCTTTGGCCTTGTACATTGTTGCAATGGTGTCTTTGCAATGTCATAAGTAGAGGAAAGGAGCTACTTTTGTACGATCTATTAGATGGGCTGCACTACATGTCAAAGTATTTTCCGCTGTTATCTTTAGTCCAGAGAATACCCAGGCCAAAGTGCAAGAGTATAAGGAGCTTGTGTTGAGGCCTGGAGAAGTGTAGGTTGATAAGACTCACAGAAATGCTGCCTGGAAGGGACCTCTCGTTGGTCCATCCATCCAGCTCAACAATCGTATCACTGGATTGGATCAGTCGCGGCTCTGTTCAGCTGAGTGTTGAAAATAGCTTAAGGATGGAAATTCCAGCAGTGTTTCTGACTGTCAATTTTTCTAGTCCAGGTAAGACCCAAGAGACCATCCTTCCACCAAAGCCAGCATGCAGGGCCCCAGGATGCACTCACAGCCTCCACTGCCCAGCACCTATAGAAAATTTTCAGTTTGACAGGGTGACAGATTCAGAGGGAGCAGGCAAATTTCCTCCTAGTAATGAGAAACAGGGAGAAAGAGCCTTAGTCCCTCTTAGCCTCCCACTGTTTTCTGCAATGAAATTTTTTACACCAGAGAGAAACTCTGATCAGTACTTGTTTCTCAAACTGCATCATACTTTCACTGGCCTTTATCAAGCAGTTGTATTGTTTTAAATGATCAATAACAAACCTGTCCATGGTTTAAAGGTGAGCTTACAGAAACTGCTTACTGCTTTAGTGCAAGAAAGCCTGTCTCTTGTTTTTACTATGCAATTGGTAGAAGCACTACATGTTCTTGGCAGGAAAAATAGCTAGAAACCTCAGGAATGCATGATTTCTAATTTCAACGGAGTGGTAGTTGATTATAAGTATTAGCATAGCTTAACTTTATCCACTATCCAAACTTAATATTATCCTTTGTTTAATACACTGAAAAAGAGCACTCTCCTTTGTATGACTCTATTGTTTTCATTCTCCAAGGCCAAATTCGGTGTTGACAAAAGCAGGCTCAAGTCCACGAAAATGAATGAAGTTAAACCTCATTTTGCCAGCAATGGAAGTTAGCCTCTGGAGCAATGCTAATTATGGTTTGTTTGTATCAATTAATCAACACAAGGTTAACTTTCAATCAGCACATGGAAAAAAACGCAACACAATTCAGTAAAAAACATTACAAAGTCCCTTGATTTACTGTGAAGTGGGATTTTTCTATAATCAAACGGTGCTGGTGCAGGAAGAACTAACCAAAGTAGCTCAGAACAAGCAATTCCCTGATCCACAGCTGTGTTGTCAGCAGGGCTCAGGGTCTGCCATACCTCCAAGCTGCTGTGTTCTCACAGCTGGGCTGGTATCCCGTGTGGCACCACACCCTTCCCTGTGGACATGCCAGCTCTTTTAGTGCAAGCTGACATGTCACAAGCACAGAGCTCTGTTGTGAAGTGTAGATATAGCCAAAATGTAAGGTGTACTAAAGGAATCAAACTTCACCCATTAAAATTAGAATAGCTTTCCTACAGAATGAAAATGATACTCTGGGTCTCAGAAGCTGTCCACAAAACAGTAGAAAGCAACGTGAAGACACTACCAGAGATACTGGAGAAATGATACATAGTGAACAGAAAACATATTCATCCACCAAAAATTTCACTATGTAGTCTATCACTCACTCTAGCTGTGAGATGAAGTGAAATCATTGCATTTTTGGCTAGGTACAGTGCTCAAGACACATGAGAATGCCAGTGTGAGTTCTGGATTTTGAAGGAAAAGCCTGAGGCAAGGATGACCTTTAGGTTATGGGACAGTGTTGAAACAACTGACTCCCCCTTGCATGTTCTTAAGAAAGAATGAAAGAACAACTGGGCTTCAGAGAACATGGCACAGAAATGTTCTCCTTGAGCAATTCAGTCTTACACTTTTGATAAAGAAGTTTTGCTACTTGTATATTAAGGGCTAATGGCAGTGTTTTGCAGCTGGATGTGTGGCTGTGATGTGATGGATGAAGTATTTGAATGCAGATATGATCTAAATTCCAGCCTCCCCTTTAAAGAGAGCAATCTGCATTATAAATAAGGCAGGAATATTGTTGGTTAAGGTTATGTAGCTAGCAAGCTGAGGAAAGCAATCTCCTAACTCTAGGTATCTAAATTAATATGAGAACCTCTCTCTCTCCTATTTGTTCCCAGCCTTGCAATTTGGGGATCCCCCAAAATTACTGAAAGACCAGTTCAAATTGAAATGAGTGCAGCAGAACATTCCCCAAATGACTAGCAAGGGAAAAGAGCCAGGGATTACAGTGCTTTTGTTACTAAGTCAGCTATGGAAACCCACGAGAAGAAAGAGAATTTCATATTTTCCAGGGGTGTGAGGGGGTGGAAGACCTGACTGAGAAATAGAATTTTTGTGCAGACTAAATTAGGTTTCCTGAAATGATATTCAGGATTAAGCTACTGGTATTCTGTTAGAGAAGGGGCTCTTTATGAGCTACTGGTAAAACTGCTGAAGGAACTGCTTCAACATCTGAGACAACTTATTTCTAAAGAGGATGTAGGACATTGTCATCAGTTCTAATCAGCAACCAGTAAAATGTAGTCTTCTCAAAAGACTGTAATGCAGCCAATTTGTCCAGCAAACAGACAGACATTATTACATTAAGAAAGAGCAGGGACATTAGACAAGCATACAGAGCAAGTAGCAAAGGATCCTGAGTGAAAGTCACCAATCAAAAGAATGATGGAGAAAGAGAGTTCATCATTTAGCAATTTGCAGGCCTTTTAGTGGGACTGAATCACCAAAGGACATCTGTGTAACATTTTCATCAGTCTGACAAGAGAGCCAACATCAACATTTGTCCACAGGAACCAAACTAAATATTTAAAGGTGAACTGCAAAGCTAAAATGAAAGTTGAGTTAATCACGGAAATATGCACTGAATGACCGTACTTACCAGGTTGTTGGAGACAATTCATCACAGAAACAAGTTGAAACTCCTATTTATCAACTCTTTTTCTGCTTTTCTGAATTTTTCTCTAGGATTCTTGTTTTTCAAAGGATGTTAAAGAAAATATTCTGTGAGACAGTAGAAACCTTGTGTTAGCTTAAATATTTGATGTCAAAGAATAACATATTGTATAATCTTTTGTGAGTAAAGAAAAGCTGGAGGATACACTCAGATAAAAATATAAAGTCAGTAATATCATTTTAGGTAGCCTGATTTAACTGCAGGGCGCAGTCTAATGGATGGGCCTATATACCTCCACACTCACTCCTTGTTTTGCCTCTTTGGGCAAAAAAAGAGTTTACTACAAACAAGTAGCAAAACAAATTTACTATAACTTCATTGAGGAAGATTTTAAAAGAGAAATTATTTGAGAAAAATTAAGAGTTCTTCCAGCAGTTACATGATTTTGACTTGGAGTTACGAAAGGGCTGAGCAACAGGAACAAATAGATTATTTATTCCAGGCAATTACAAGGAAAATAGAAAATTATTTGTTAGAGGTTTCAGAGTGTTTTCAAAATGAGATTTCCTATTCTGTTTTAAAAGATTTCTGGAATTTCATTCTTGGATTTTCTTGGCACTTTTTTGACTTATTTTATTCTTACAGCCATAAAGTTGCCCATAAACCTGTTTTCCTTTATTCCAGCAGCAGTGTCCAATCTGTGGCACACACATCAACTGCCACATAGCAGGCACACAATCCAGCTCATATTCCATCTCCTGCCTCCCTCAGAAGCATGGAAACACACAGAAATAGAGACAGACTGAACACTCTGATTCAGAAACTTCAGAGTCCAAGAAAGCATAAGGCCATTCCAAAGCATAAAAGTTCTGAAGACTTACTCCAAAGCCCAGGGAAACCAGTGGGAGTCTGGCCACTGAATTCAACAGGCTTTGGAGCACACACATGCAGGCAGGGAGCATTCACCTGCACAGCCAGCTGTAGGAAACTCTGAACTAACAGCAGCATCTTTTGGAGGTGTCATCCCACTGCTGACTGCTGCCTGCTGCCTGGGAGCTGTGAGGAGAGCAGTGGATGGTTGCCAAGCGTGGGTCCCCTGCCTTGGGAATTACCACATCAGGCACTGCACAACACTGATCCAGCTCTGCACTTCTAGACCCATTTTTCATCTCTTTCATCTGGGCCCTGGTGCAAGCAGACGGGCAACACTCTTCATCCAACACCAGAAAGTCTGTCTATTCAGGGTGAACAACCGCACCAGAATGTAACTACATGGAAGAACCAGGAAGACCTATCCACCCTTGTAGGTGAGCCCTTCTTACTTGTGATTTTCCAGCTATTTGTTCCAATTTGGTTGCTTATTTGCACAGATAGTTTCTGTTTCCATTCAGTGCTAATAAAGTATTAAGACATATTTTACTCACTGAACTTGAGAGCAAGAGACTTCCTTGACTTTAACTCAGACCCTGACTTTGGAGGAGGTTTTAGCAAATCAGGCTGATACTCAAGGTTAATCAGAATTATTGTGGAAATACTAAATCATTGACAAATATTTAGTAATCAATGATTATTCAGAAAAAAAAAGAGGGAAAAGACTGAAATTAAATTTTTCATAACTGATGGGAAAACATAGAAGAAAGTGATGGCTTCATCTCAGATTCACTAATAATTTTTTATCTATTTATTATATGGCATTGATACTCGAAATGATAATAGAAAGAAGTCACATGGGACTAAATAAAGGTTCACATCAGATATAAAATCTCAAAAAATAGTTTTATTATTAAGAAATCTGTAAAGTCCTAAAAACATGGGCCTGTTCCAGAACCTAGATGGGAACTCGGTTGCTGATTTCACCAGGCATTGGAACAAACTCCCTCTTAGCTAAGCACACAGCTATCAGTGTGGCACTGAGCCTGGGTTAACATACTCTCATTTTCATCAGGACTCTTTGTTCCATGGCACGTCTCAAGAAAGTCTCACAGCTAGTCATTAACCAAGCATGCTCAAAAATATGTGGATGAATACATTTGATGATGGTTTAGAGCATTGTCACAGGAACTTTTAAAGGACTAGACATCCTGCCTCTTGCAAGGCACAAGGACAGCTGTGATGAGCATAACAAGAAGACAAACCCCAAGAAATTATTTTTCTACAATCTGTGAAAAAAAAGGTTGCTAGCATCAGCCAAGGGAATAGTATTTTAGCAGATAAAATGCCTCCCAACAGCTGGGAAGTGGAGCAATACAACTCAGGCATGAAATTGCAGTGAGGATTGCTAACCAAAGGAACAACACACTCTGAATAGTAGTGGATTCTAAATCACTGAAAATGTGTTCATCAGATTGTCTTTTTTAGTGAAACATATACTCAGACATCCAGGGAATTTCTATGGCTTTTGCTAAATAGGAAGTCAAGTTTGTTCCAATGTATTAATGTTCCAAAGCATTACAATTTGCAGCTCCTTGAAAAGCAAAGTATCATAAAAGACAGTGTCACTTGCAATTACTCATTCAGCATTTCTTTCTCTATGACCTGTCTGATTACACTTTAAATCAAACAGCACAGAACTAAAGGGAATTCCACCCTCGATCCTCTCCAGTTTTTGGCTTGATCAATGATCATGAAGGAAAGGAAACATGAGTGAACCAGCTGACAAATAGCTTGTTGACAAGGCTACATGCAACCAGAACAACAGCAGGACAGTCATCTAGGGAAAAGTTGACACCTGCTGTAGCAGAAATTAAGAGTTTACAGATGTTGTGTTTTGATAGTCTGTTTCTAACCCACACCCTCATAACTTGAGCCTCAAAAATTCTCCAAAAAATTGGAATAAAGAGGAATCTGAGCAGTTAGGAAACCGAAGAAAACAGGGTAGAGCAGCTGCTTTAATTAGTGCTTTGCTTAACTTGTGAACCACATCCCTGGTCACTGGGATAATTAAAATAAATGAAGTTTCACATTGGTAATGGCATTTTATTTTTCATCTTCTGTAGCATCACTGCTAGAGACAAGCATTTGAAAGCAAAACTTGCAATACCTCATTAAATAATCATAAAAAAGAAATGAAATTAATTCCAAATCACATACCTGCCTAGCACTAGAACAAGGAGTTTTCTGGCTTGTCTTAATGTTCCTATTATCCAGTATTTTCATTTCCCATTGAACAATGAAATTTAAAACATAGCTGCCCACTGCTATCTTTATTCCTGGAGAGTGTTCTACCTAATTTTATGAAACATACTTTACAAAGCATGAACAAAACCTGTGTTAGTATATTCATATGCACATATATATGAATGGTATGTGGAGTCAAGGAGCTCACAAGAAATAGCAGGTGGGTATTGGAAATGACTCCCAAGCTTGACAGAGTTCATAAGGTTCAAATGATTTTCTCTGAATCGATCACGCTCAGTTCTACTGTATTGTACAATAATAAACAGTGTATGAGCTGTTCTCAATTAGCATACATAAATATATTGTTATAATATGATAAAAGAGGGCACCCAACTAGTGGTGCAGAGAGTTGTGCCATCATAGACTCAACAGGGCAATGGTCAGCAGTTGGCAGCTCGCCTTTGCTGCATTCTCAAACACATCAGCAACACAACTGGCAAAAATAGAACACAAAATAAGCATTAAAAGGCAGTTGGGTAGAAAAAATATTTTTGAATGCTTTTTCCATTCTTTGACAACTAGAAACTCCCTTACTTGATTTGAGGAAGAAAACAACTTGCTCAAAGCTGGAAAGTTCTAATACTTTGGAACTCTGTTTTGTTTATGTTTAAGAAAGCTGTGGAACAGCAACAGGCAATGAAAGCATACATTGGCACAATTAAGTCTGGTAACTCAAGAAGCCAGATATTGTTTTCAGTTCTGCACACATTTCAGTTGAAATTTGCCAACTCACTTTAATGGGCTATTTTGGAAACCAGTGGTGACAACATTTGGGTAAAGTTCTGCTCTGCCACTTACCAAATAAAGGAGCCTTTGGTCGAAAAAAATAATGATTTGTGGACTGAAATGAAAGGGAGCAAGATGAAGCTCTGGAGCAATGTTCAAGAAGAGAAAGACTACATATAGAAATGCTTATAAGGAGACACTTTTTCAAAAGTAAAATGTAGTTACTTTATAAGGAGTGAAAAGATCCTCACATGTTAGTGAATGTTTAAAGAATTATGAATAAATAAGTAAATGGAATGGAATGGAATAGAATAGAAATAGAATAGAATAGAAATAGAATAGAATAGAATAGAATAGAATAGAATAGAATAGAATAGAATAGAATAGAATAGAATAGAATAGAATAGAATAGAATAGAATAGAATAGAATAGAATAGAATAGAATAGGCCATCTCCTCCTGAAATCTTCCCTGTATATTTCACATTTTACAGTGCCTCCCCCCTTCCAGAAAAAAAATAGACCTTAGAAAACTTGCCTGTGAGGAGCAATTGAAAATATACTTTTATCTCTTGGTTGAGGGAGCTTCAAAATCAGTGCTGCCAGTATCAGGAATGATATGTTACTAACTAAAATGCAAAAAAAAAAATACATTCAAGAAGGCTTGTAAATGAATTTATTTTTTTCTGCATATCGCATTTTTTCTGAAGAACCACAATGGGGAAGAAGGAGATTACATCCAAGCTAGCTCTAAGTCAAGTAGTTTTCAACACAAAGAAGATACTTACCATCATTTCTAGTACTTAATTCCACTTAGAGTTGATAGCTGACCCTATATCTCTGTGCTGTCTTGTTTACACTCAGTTCCTATTAAAGAATCACAGGACTTCTATGCCTGTACCAATTCTGGATATTTCTGGTGAAATCTACTCAGAAAAGAGCCAGAAACCTCACTCTTTAAAGTCCTTGAAACAACTCTAGGATTTTTTGTACAGTCTTTTTCACATTTTTTGATACTTGTCATTGTACCTTATTTTATATTTCAATGGTCATTTCTTGAAAGATATTGCATTTTTTAAATATGTGCATTTTAGGCAGCAGCTAGCATGGTAGGCTATCAAATCTACATTGGATTCCTAGAAGTTTTATTAACAAATAGTCAATCAAATACAGCAAATTTAACATTTTAAACTACATAGGAACTCTGAATTTGACATGACTCCAAGACTCATGCTTTGTCCACGCTTTGGGTTCAGTATTATTTATATTGCTGTACACCTAGATAAAAACCTAACAGCCTGTCTAAAAGATGGTTCAAACCCTGATGAAATTACTCATAGAATAGCCTAAAAGCTGATAAGAGTTAGAGCTGAACATGTTGGCCCATTATGAAATGTTTTCTTTAAATGCTGTAGACTAGGTTTCAAGTAATTTCTGTTCTATTTAAAGCCATCATATTGCGTGTACCGTGCCAAATTACATTTTGGCACTACAGGCATGCAAAAGATAAAGATTTTGCCAAAATATCAAAAGGGCAGTTCAATGAATAGCTGTAGCAAAAAAAAACCCAAAAAAACAAAAAAAACCAACAAAAACAACCCAAACACATTTTCAAAGAGAAAATTTCAATGCCTTACCCAAACGTGCATGCCTATACACATGGAATTGTGAACTGTACACGACCGATCTGAGCAATGTAGAATTGCCAAAGGTTCTCAGTATTGGTCTAATTCCACTTTCTGTAAAGTCAGCTCAGGTCTTACCCTTGGCTGTTCTGTGAGCAGAGGTGGGCCAGCAATGACTGAGAGCCTCAGAGTATCCCATATTGCATATCAAATGCTAAACAATTCAATAACCTAACAGTGCTCCTGGGTTGAGGTGAAGGTGCTGCCCCATACAATCATTTTACTGTATGTAGGATCTGGAAATGCAGTGTGGTGCATTTCTGTGACTGCTAAAACTATAACTTCTGGAATGCCATCCTGGAAGTTTTCCAGGTGATTTCCATGAGGAACACTTTGTAAAAGTTGTTACCCTCCTAAGCAGAATATGTTCCCAGGCCTGCATAGGGGCAGAGATTGGATTATAAAGTGCTAAATGTTTTTTACAACTGTATCAGCAACAATACTGTATGGATAACTATTCAAGGGAAATTATTTTTACAGACAAATTTAATGGATTTGTTCCAGTCCTCAATTAGATTCATATTTCTGGATTCAGAATGCAAGATAACTTATCCTATAGTCTTCCCTTCAGGATATCCAATCTTGGACGAATCTCTTCAGTCTTCCTATTTTTTTATCATGACTAGTTTAATTAAATTAGAGGGAAAAAAAAGAGTTAAGATTAAGGTAGAAAAAGCAAATAGGAAACTGAAGGCTTTAGCATAGACCTTATACAGTACGGAATGACAAGTTTGGGACTGATATGTGAGGAGACATTATAAGGAACAACAGTAAAAAGGCAGAGGAGGCTAAGGTAACTCAAGAAGTTACATTTTTTTCATAATTGGGTAGCCATGAAAATGGGTCTGAAAATGTTATTCGGCATGTGGTGCTGAAGGAAATATGGCTTAAGTCTGAAAACCCTCTCAAAGACAGAGAAACACTCTCACTACCCCCGTTCTCATTGTTATGTGTCCTGTAAGAACAGTGTTTAGTTAATAATTTTAGAAGTTCACAGCACTGAAGCCAAGATGAATCTCACAGCAAATGGCACAGCTGAGTTTTCCCTGTGATTTATACCTCTAAAACTATCTACACAAATGAGTCTTCTGGGTACTGTTCCACACATTTTCCAATTCTCTTTTTCTTTTTTTTTTTTTTTTTCAGAAAACCACAATAATTAATGTGATACTATTCACACAGTTGCCACACATATGGTGTGATCACAAGAAAAAGTGTTGGGAAAATATTTTTTTTCTTTTTGTAGAGTTTTAACACTGTACTGTTTAAACCTATTTCTTGATTAAAGAACTGCAGTCATCAACTGTGTTTGCGAATTAGAGAGAATCGTTTCCAGCAAAACATTTCATGCAGCACATTAATGAAAAAAATGGATAAAGAAGAACGATTGATGGGTTTATTCAAGCACAAATGCTTTCTGAATTTTTCTTTGCTCTTCAGTAAGAACACTGCTAGATTATGAAAAGTTATAATAAAACCATTGAACTAAGATTTTCTGAGTGCAAATCTTACCCCATTTCAATTGCATTTATGACTGTGTGTTCCTTAAAAAATATGTCATTCAAGATATCTTTTGTAATTCCCTGATCACCAAGTAAATAAGACCGTTTTTAACTGTCTTAGTGTTCTGTCTTAACAGCATCAGAAATAAGCTCGATTTGTACAGGTATTTGACGTATTTTTTAAAGATTCTTCAGCTCAATGCCTTCAAACATAAATTATATTTGACACTGCAATTAGAGAAGTTCAATGACTTTTGAGTGTAAAGTGTACCATTTAGTCAGGAAACTACTAAATTGTTTCTGAAAAAAAGACTGTGAGATCGCTTTAGAGACTTTATCCAAAGTTCATGTCTTTTGAATTTGAAAGGCCCAGGTATGCAACAGCTGTTTCTATGAGCCTGTTTGTAAGCCTTCTCATTAGGGAAAGTGGAAGAAAACAAGACAGCTTTCTCAACAAAAAATTAAAATTCTCTTAAAATAAGAAACAAGGTCCCTAAAAAGGGAGGAAAAAACCACTCAAAAGACATTATTTCATAAAGGATGCACCATTTTTTGTAAAGATTCACCTGTTACAAGTGAGCCAACCAGTGAATTGTGAGGAAACCACTGAAGTGTAAGTCATAAACCTTTTAGAGCAGTGAAAGAAGTGAAAGATTTGTCCTGCCATGAAACAGTACCCACAACCTCTTCTAAATCCATGGGATAGTAGATTTTGAAAGGGTAGGACTCCCAGGCTTGAAGAACATCATCCCAATTGTTCCTCTTTCCTCCCACAGCTGTACATCTAACTGATGCAGATATGAAAATTTCATTAGATAAATCGCTTCATGGCTCAGCAAGACTGCAGCAGAATTTATCTCAAGGCTCATTCCTGAGCCACGAGTTCCTTATTTTTAAAGACAATAGGTTTGTAGCCATGATCAAACCTTCCTTCAGTACTCTTCTTACAGGCCTTTTCTTCTGAAAGGGTTATAACTTGAGGCAGTTTTCCCCCATGCTCGTACACTGAGGCTCACAGTGCTGGATCAGTCTGCTCATCAAACAAGAGGAAAGAAATGGGATAAAGTTAAGGAACAAAAATATTTCAAGATTAGCCCTCCCAGTGTAAATCAGCATGTGGACCTTCACTGGGTCACATGAAAACCTCACGCTCGCATTTAATTTGCCCATCCTGAAGTATTTTTCCTCCTAATGCCAAACACCATAATGCTCTCTGTCAGTGATTTGAAATTATTGTATAAGCTACATATCGGGTACACTATTGTTAATGAAATGCACACAAGATGATGAACAACTTCCTTTTCCTGCTGGAGCCCAGCTGCAACCAGGCCCTGTATCCTTGATGCTGTAAATCAGGGCTTTGTACTCCGGGAGGATTCAATCAGCTGCAGGTGTGGGCCCGCCAAGGCCGCCTGGGATTAGGTAGCAGTATTTGATATGAGATCCCAAACAGCACCAGCAATCTACACACCACATGTGGCCAGTCTTTGGAGAAAGCAAAGGAAAAACACTGATGAAATGTGGCACAGGACCATGGAATGCAATTTCAAACTTCCACATCTGCAGGAAAGAGAGAAAGAAAGTTCCTAATTTTACAATGATGATGTCATTGAGAATACATGATAGAGAAAATGATGTGCCAGGGCTTTCATAAACTTAACCACTCAGGTTGTTGCTAACCAAGGGTTGATATTCATTGTTCTGAATGTATTAAAATTCTGAGGGGCTGCTCTGCCAGTCTGCCAAAGTGTATCCAGTGGCATGTCTGTGCTGTGAATTTGGCTCTGTGGACTGAGCATCGCAACCACACTTGTGCAGGCACAAACCTGAACCTTTGCTGAAGTTTGTTCACTGAACACTGTCATTAAGGAGAGGTGATTCAATCAAATTTGTTCCAGTGTGAAAAGGTAAAGCACTTTCCTTCACCAAAAAACAACAGAAATGGTTGTTTAGTTCACTCCCTGAGGTTAAAAGTTGTGAAGAGTTTATTTTTAATGTAAATCCTTGATATCTAAGGGATAAAGAAATGTTAAAGTAGGTCTGGTTTTGTTATTACTGTAAAGATAAAGTATATTGAAAAGAGCATGTCCTTGTTTTTTTTCTTTAAAAAATCTGTTTTCCATTAGCTTATCTTGATAGCTGAAGTTAATCATTATTTTCAACCGTATATGATTTAGATATTATGTCATTAATTCATGTACAATCCATCTGAATAATGATTGTGGTTTTCTGCTTTACAAATTCATCTACTTCACTGAGAAACCAAGAGAGTCAAATTCCATGCAACATCTGGTTTCCATTTTAAGTAATTGCTATTTTCAGAGTTATAATCATATGTTATTGTAAGGACCACAGTGTCAATCATGCTGCTAATGGGGAAAATTCAATGCCTAAATACCTGAGAGAACAAGAAGCTGACTTAAACAGGTGCATTTAGACACTTGGTTTTAAGTATAATTCTAGTCTACCAATTTAAATAAATCATTTTAAGAAGAAACTATATTCTTTCTATACCTTCTACTGAACCAAAATTTAATACAAGCTTTCTACATAGTGAACCTGATTTTGTTCCCATCAATTTGAAAAGAGTGGGGTCTGATCCCATGCAAGTTCTATATCATTAACCCAGTGTAGCTCTAAATCCAGTTTAATTTAGTCAATGTTAGTACAAAAAGTTAACCCCCTTTTACCAACAGGAGTGGAGGGGAGAAAATTTTAGCTCCCTTTAAAGACTGAATATAAGGTATAAAGCTATGTTAGTTATCACATCCATTAAAAGGTGCAGAAAACAGACAAAGAAAAACCATCACAATCCATGTTTTCAAGTAACATATCATACCAAAAGTGTAAATATATCCTTATGAGCTTAATTTAGAGTTTGATTATAAGTAGAGTAAGAAGTACTCATCAATATTCAGAGCAGTTACAGCTCAAGGTATAGATCATGACAGAAAGAGCTCTCTGCTCAACCTTTCTTGCGTTTAACTTTTTGTCTCTTTTATTATGCTGTTCAGACAAATTTTCAGGTACAGCTGACTACTTTCTCCTTAAAAATAAAGCATAAAAGTAATATAATTTTTTATAATATACATAATTTTATTATGTTGTTCAGACAAATTTTCAGGTACAGCTGACTACTTTCTCCTTAAAAATAAAGCATAAAAGTAATATAATTTTTTATAATATACATAATTTTATTATGTTGTTCAGACAAATTTTCAGGTACAGCTGACTACTTTCTCCTTAAAAATAAAGCATAAAAGTAATATAATTTTTTATAATATACATAATTTTATTATGTTGTTCAGACAAATTTTCAGGTACAGCTGACTACTTTCTCCTTAAAAATAAAGCATAAAAGTAATATAATTTTTTATAATATACATAATTTTATTATGTATAATTATGGATGCATAGAAAATATATTTACCTGCGCAGTAATTTTATATATTTTGGAGGTAAAACAGTATACTTTGAACAACTGGGGGTTGTGCAAAAATACATTAATTTTTATTTCAGTACTCACTATATCAACAAACAAGTTGATAAAAGTAAATCTATTACCTTTGGGTAGCAACAATCAGTGAATACATGAAATACTGTTAGTCTCTGCTTTTGAAAACAAGGCAAGGAGAACAGTGACAAATTTTTCAATTCCAGCGGAAGAGAACTTCTGTGAAAATTACTTTTACCCAGAGCAGTAAAAGCTCATAAGTCAAAACCTGGAGACATTTACATATGTACACTTTTGCATTAATACCTTCTGAAGATATTCATATTTCATCCCACCTCTCCTCATCGAAACCTTCAGGTACACAGTGGTGTAAGTACAGAACAGGAATGGGTCGTGTTTAAGAGCATTAAGCCAGGGAACGACTTTCCTGACCTAGCTTTGAAAGTTAATCTCCGCTAGCTCCTCTGGTGAATATTTGAAACTCAGACTGAGATGAGCCGCCAAGTTGGAAGCTGTGCCTGTTATTGCCATGAGAGACACAGTGGGCACACCCCACCTCTGTTTCCCCAGGGCTTCAGCTGTAAATTCTCTGCAGTCGCATCCACAAAAGTAGTTTTGCATGTATGCACAACCTCGGCTCCGCAGGGTGTGGTTAGATCCCTTCCCAGCTTGGGTAAGTGCCTGTGTGCACAGCAAGGGAAGAGCTGCCTTTACCCATCTGGCAATTTTATGACCACATTAATTGATCCAAAGTAAATTTCTGCATTTGCTGATATGCACACATCAGCCATGATTATGAAGGATGCTCAAGGTGATTAAAACGGACAAGCAAGATCAAGACATTTGGGAAACCCAGAGCTGCTGCATCATCTGAATTGCAGGCAACAGCTCATTCCTAGTAGGAATGTGCAAGTAAAGGCAAATTATATTTTCACTTTCCCTGGAAAACAATGTCTGAGGTGAAAGTTCATCTGTACTTCTTCAAGGGAATGCAAAAACATGAAAAGAGGCACAATTAATCAGTCCAGGACTTGGTGGAGCACACTGCTATGCATTCTGGGGTATTTTCCCATCTGAGTTAATAAAATTATATAGCAAATAGAAATATGCAGTTGCACAAGTGAAACACACTAGAGGAGTGATGAGTTAGCACTGGGGACCCTCACAGTTTTCGTTCCCTCAGACAAGAGATTGTGTTTGTTTCTGTGTTTGTTTTTTTAATCACTTTTCAGCTCAGAACTATGTGTGAACCTTAGTTTTCTCTTCTTAAGAAGAACATATCAAGCCTAAAGGAACTCCTGAAGACTTCAAAGCTAACACCCCTGATGACAGAAGGTAAATCAAAAGAATTCCAGATTTTTGATTATTTTTTAATCTTATGATTTTGAGAGGAAGCAGCTCATGATGTGTAATGCACAAGATCAGCAGAAATGCAGACATACTCTGCATTGTGTATCTCTGAGTAAAGCATAAGACATATACGACACTAGAGGTAGCTTCTGACTTCTCCGGGTTGACAGCAAAATTTCAGGGTCTAATTACACAGCTGTTATTGCATGACTAGCTGTAATTCTGATTTTGCGTGTATAAGTCTTGGTATATTACATTATTAGCTCTGTTAATAATTGTGTTTCCAAAACATTGTCTTAGTCCAGGTAAATCAATGGCAATCTTCCCATATACAAATAAATATGTTTAGTGGATTTTGCTCTTTTTTAAGGATTAGTGAGACCTTGTAGCTGTCTTTCAGTATCTACAGGAGCCTGCAAGAAAGATAGAAAAGGACATTGCACAAGGTCATGTAGTGATAGGAGAAGGGGGAATGGGTTAAAACAGACAGAAGGTAGGTTTAAACTAGATATTAGGAAGAAATTCTTTCCTGTGAGGGTGGTGAGGCACTGGCACAGGTTGTCCAGAGAAGCTGTGGATGCCCCATCCCTGGAAGTGCTTAAGGCCAATTTGGATGGAGCTCTGAGCAACCTGGTCTAGTGGAAGTTGTCCCTGCCCATGGCAGGGGGGTTGGAACTGGATAATCTTTAAGGTCTCTTCCAAACCAAATCTATCTATGATTCTGGAATAATTCCCCAGTTTAACCAGTAAAAAAGGGTAACTCTCTGTTCTTCCTGAATTTAACATGCATATCAGCTTTACATTCCCAAGAGTGACATTGCTCCAATATGAATTTTGCCATCATTTACTAGAGAGGACAAAAGCCTTTACCAAAGAAATCTTCACATCCAACTACAGCAGAGAAAAATTCCTGTCGAAGTGATGACAGTGAAGCAAAACTCAAAAAATTTGGCATTTTTCATCTCAGACACGGAGGCATGAAGAAGTTGGATGTGTTATAATTTTCACAAAAGTTCAAGTAATTAATTGATCCAACAAAAAAAGTAACACCTTCTAGAATGAAATTTTTTGTCAGATACATGACATAAATAATTGATATGGAATTATTCTGTTTATATTAGAGTCAAATAAATGCTGGAAAATAAGAGAGTTTCTTTTCTGTGCAGACATCTTAGTTTGTGTTTTAGTATACAAATATTTTGCTTCTCAGTTATTGGCAGTGAAGTGTTGGTCTCAGTCCATTTCTTGGGGCTTATCACTATGGTATTGCACTGAGACATCAGTTGAGATCTAATTTTCCTAAATAAGCATTCAAACTACAGAGTTCCAGAATAAATATTTTGCAATTGCTTTCAGTAGGTGATAAAATGCCCTGTTGATTTTAGATTTTCAGTTCAGGTGATTCTCAGAGCACACAAGTTTTATGTCTGGTTCACTATATGTTTTGAGGGAGAGGAAGACACTTCCAAACTGGATACTCAAGCTTGATGCCAAGCCAGATGATAAGGTGAATATCCAGCATAATTATATACTTCATGCTCCATGCTTAGGCTATCATTTTAAAGCATATTTGGATTAGGGATCAATTTATTTTAACTTTTAACCTCTACTTGTCCAATTATAAAGTAGGAGCATTAAATTAACCATCAGAGAAAGGCATTAAAACATCGCAGCAAAAGAAAGAATCCATGTGGTTAAATCAGCTGAATAAATATATTTCTTGATAGTTTTAAGAGAGACCTCAATATTCATCCTCTAGAAATTCAGGATGAGATTCAGTTGTCTAAACACAGGTACATAGAAATATTTGAGGTGGCCTGAAATACTCCACCCTCTCCATGAGTCTCTCTGTATGTGTGGGTCCATTGCATGTCCTGTGTGATACTCAAACCATCTTGTGTGGCCAGCTGGTAAACATCAGAGCATTTCAGATGGCAGCAGACGTTTTCCAGTGCAGCTGAATTTTGTCCATGGGATTCCACTTGCACAGCAAAGAACATTACACAGGCTGCTAAACCCAACTCTGATGTGTAGCCAATAGAGTCAGAGAACCAGGCCCTGGCGACTGCAGTGCTCATTTAGGATCAGCAGCAGGAGGCCAGCCAGGATCCCATGCTGATCGTGAAAGGACACAAGGTATGTACAGACAACAAGTTCAAACCCCAGCTGTGAAGATTCACAGCACAATTTCCAACACTTGTCAACACTTTGATGACCCTGAAGTCCTTAGAAGGACTTCTATCTTTTTCAAGGAGAAAGAAATTAAATAATAGATGATAAGGGACAAAATGACCCCAAAAAAAAATAGTCTAGATGCCACAGTTATGTTCCTAACAGTGAGATCTGCTAGTCAGTGGAACGTTTTCCCAAGGGAATTCATGGTAGGACTTGTGATTAGTTAGTTAAAGCAAGACAAAACAATATTCCTAACAAAAATACTCTTAAGAGCAAATATTTCTGTCAGGAATGATTTTGTATGTGTAGGGAAATCAGCATGATCAATCCATAGACATTTTCTTTGACTGTGTGATAACAGGTAATGAATGCACAGACTCAGTGTAAAAATTAGCTGGCTTAGGAGGATTTAAAAAGCAAACATGTGGAACACAGTTTGAAGTGTTCATGTTTTCCTCTCATAGTAGGCCAATGCAAATATTATTCCACATGTTATCAAGTAATTCTTAAGCTAAATGTACTTACCCCAAGAATGGTCATGATCAAAATCTAACAAAGTCCTTTTGAAAGGGCTCAGTATACATAAATTAAAGGTAGCCCAAAGAAAGATAGGATTCAGCTCCTAGGGAAAGAGCTGAGGAACACTTGCTCTTGCTAGTTCAGTAAACCAGGTCCACTGCTAGCCTAGTCTGAGCTTCAAGCAATTCATATGCAAGTCAGGAAACAACCTACCTACACTTTTGCCCTTCAGGAAGCCCTGATTCATGATGCACAAGCAGAACTCGGTGCATGATCGTGGACAAGGTCTACAGTGCAGAGAGCACAGCAATCGCGGTGGCTTTCATTCAGACTGAAGGTGTTAACCACTTACAAAATGAGGAATGGTAGGATCATGTACTGAGCAGGTGGAAAATTGAAGCTGGTATAATTCCACTTCAGTCATAGGGACTCATATGGTGTCCATAGCAATTGCACTCTGAACTGTGCAGTGGCTCAGCTCCCAGAAAACAGGATTACAGTGAGCTCCCTTCATCCATGCAGCCAACCTGCTTAATTGCTGTTGATAGGGATAAGCTTCTCAGAGAAGAGCAATTCTATTTCTAAATCCCTCCTACACAGAGCACAAGTCTTCACTTCTGAACAATTAGTCAAATTCATATATAAAGTTCCTGAGCAAGGTTCTCTCTTCTCCATACTGAAGCAGGTCATGACGCCCAATCAGTACCCAGGATTTCAGAGCTGCAGTTTGAGAGAAAATGCCAACTTCATGTCCCTGTATGAGGCCTATCCTGTTGGGTAGTTTTAAACAGCTCCTATCCTTTTGGGTAGTTTTAGACAGCTCCTGCTTAACTTTCGGGAGTAAGGAATGACTCATTTGAGGTTGTTACATTCCTACAGGGGCTGTGTAAGAAAATTATGTATCTGGAATCTCTGCCTGTGTCCAGATAGACATTTATGGACATCACACTGCCAGAAACAGATGCTGAGAGAGGGAATTCTGAACCTGAACCAATGGGAAATATTAATGGTGAGCCTGTCACAAACTAACCATAACACCACAATAGGGCAAAAGAATCTTTTACTGATTTGATTAATTTCTGGCTGTATCCAGTTTTGGTTTTCAGTGAATTAATGCCTTCTTTAGATAACATAATTGGAAAATATTCTCAAGAGTAACAAAACCAAAGAATTTTTATTGTTCCTATCTGCACCTTATTTATGGGTGCTACTCTGCTTCACTCAGCAGTTGCATTCCTTTATCCCAATGATGAGTTTCTTTCAAGGCCTTAACTGTAAATAATTACCTCCCAACAGGCAATTCCCGTCTTTTAGACAGCTAAATTTCTTTAATCAGTACATTCTTAAAAATATTCTCTCAAGTTTCCTTCACAGTCTGTTTCTGGGGAATTGTTGGTAGTAAAAATCTTTGCTACCAGTCACAGTACTCTCATCAGCCCCATAAAGGGAAGAGAAGCTGCTTCAGCAGAAATCATTTATGGGTGAAACTTCTACATATATGCTCAGCTTCTGTAAGATGCTGAAAGCCCATCTCTTTTAGTCAATCCAAGATTCAGAAAAAGAGGAATATGTGACTTCAGCATCGCCAACTCTCGTAATTTGCATCCTGAATCTTATGGCAGTTTGCTGCTTCTTTTCCATCAGACTTCATCTCCTGGGGTTATACGATTAAGATTCTCAGTTTTCCTCCTATAAAATAAATGTATTCCAGTTTCTAGACCACAACTGCAAGCTAGAAAGAAGGAACCAAAAGAAACCTGGAGTTTCCCGGTTTTATTTAGTCTTGTGATTTTTGAGTAACTTTTTGACTACCTGACTACCAACACAAATTCTGAATGTCGGTGGCTGGCAGCCTAGATGCTCTCTCAGCTTACAAGGAAAAGGGAATGAAGGTGCTTACTTAGAGGGTTGTTTTACAGCATGACAAGATCCAGGGAGGATAACTGAAATGCTGGACCAGTTGTTAAATGTATATTATCCAAAGGCCACCTGCCTGGCAGATCAAGGCAACGAGTCCCCCCAGAACTATTGAGGAGGCTGATTTTTTGCACTTCCTTGACTTCAGTATGGTTTTAGTTAACACATACACCTGCATAATTGAAATCAATCCAACCACAAGTGATACTCATGAACAAAAAAAGTACACAAAACAAAACAGAGAGGACAGGCACTAGACCAGTAAAAATAGCTGATGAACCTTGCCAGCTGTTGAAAAACTGTCTGTGGGATCAGTTCCTTTGTTCTTCTCTAATAATAGTTCGGTTTATGTTTCTTTTTTTCCTCTTCTTTTACTTTTACTGTTTTCATTTCGCTTTGATGTTGAAAACAGCCACAGCTGCAATACGAAAATTATTCTTCCTACTTTCATACACAAGTTCATGCACTCAGAGGCAACTTTCTTTATGCATACACATCAGATGTGCAGAAGCACACTCACATGTAAATCTATACTCGCACCAACACATGCAAAATACACATTGCTTGTGAATGTATTCTGATGTCAAATGACTACAAATAAAAAGGAGTTAAGATTTATCTAACAAAAAGGAAAAAAAGAAAACTTGAAGATCTTTTTAGTTTCAAAGTTTTAATAATGTATAAGAACTTAAACTTTGTGAAAATCTGCAAGACCTCTCTAAATGTTTCATATCCTTATACAATTATTCCTTTCTTAAAAATTATTTATTTAATATCTGCGAATCCTAGACAATCTTTTAACTTACAAAGAGTCCTAAGTAGGATCAGCAGCAATATAAAGATTACAGAAATCTTCCTTCCCAGATGAGCAATATCAACAGAATCCCTCCTATGCAGCTTAGTTTAATACAGATCCTCATGTGCACAGGAGATAAAGTAGACCCTCCAGCGTGCTCTGAAGTCTGCTGCTCTGGGCATATTGAGAACATGAGGTTGTAGAGAAACTTCCAAGAGTCAGAACTCTTCTATAAGTTATTAGTCTCATTTCTTAAGTTAGTCTCACAAACCTCCTGTGTTGTTAGTAGATATAATTATTCCTTTTTTGATGGGAGGAAAAAGAACTGGGAAATGTGAATGGCTTATTCAGGGTGACACAGGAAGTCTGCGAAGAGCTGCAAATTGAACCCAGGTTCTCCAACTCCCAGTCCAGTTATTATATCAATCACAAAACCTTCCTTCCTCTAGCAGATATTTAAAAACAAAAACATTTATAACTTGACAAACAGTTTTTTCTTCACACGTCAAATTGGATGCCTGAAGTGAATTTTTCTTTTGAATTTGATTTAATTTAGTACATAGTCCCAATTAGCACAATATTTCTTAAATTACCAAAATGATAACAGAATCTGATTACTATTATTATTATTATTATTATTATTATTATTATTATTATTATTATTATTATTACTTTGCACAGCATTACCATTTTACTTCAGGCTCTTATGGTATTTTGTATTCTGTAACTAACATTATAAAAATACAGGCCCTATTTTCCAGAGTTTACAATTTAAAAGATGAGATTATAACCCCAGAGACATGCTGAGTATTATTTGGTAAATTTTATCTATTTTCTAACTCATTTTTTCTTTATTGTAAATGGATTATAATAACTGCTTCTTTCCTAGAAGCTCAGTTGCAAGGTCAAAATAACAGGGTGGGGAGGTGGTTTTGTCTTTATAACTTATTATATAGTCACAGGGGTCACTTGCAAGTACTGAACTCCCAAACTAGAGCTAAATCTGTAAATAAACATCACCTTTCAGAAAAATGTAACCAGCTCTGAAATGTACATATCTGTGTAGGTATTAAGTGTATGTATATAAAAATACAGATGCAGGAAGAGGAATAATAATTATCTTGAAATGCACACATAAATGCACTTACATATAAGTTGAAAATACTGCTGTCTCTTGGAAATGTCCCAAGAGCAGCTTCAACTGCTCATTAGCTCACTTTACCAGGAAGAAGAAAAGAATTTGTTCCAAGTATCTGAATAAAGAAATATAGTTAAGGAGGTGACAGGAACAGAGATGGCAGCAGCAACAACCTATTTGAAGTTTTTAACTACTTAGGTATTTCACTTCTAAATTACTCCCAGTTCTTTTTACAGTGCCATTAGCCAGACTGAACTCTCCTTCCTTTCATCCTGTCTGCTTCCTTTGGACACTTCCCATCCCTGCTAAAAACATTTTTAAAATGTTCGGTGGTGTGGTAGATCTACAACAGGAAACAGCTGGTATTGGCAGCTGGCAGGACAGGGCAGGAGTCAAGATGGGGCTTTGGTCCCAGCACTGAAGCTCCTGTGACGCAGTGTGTTCTGTGGCTCCAGGTTTTTTCATGGTGAACTCTACCTAGAAACAGTAGCACGGCCATCAGGGGAGGCAGAGCCCTACTGTGAAACTGCTGATCTCTCACAGGTGGGATGCTTCATTTGATAAGAGGAGAAAAATAGGATCTAATTTTGAGCTGAGACTCTCCGTCACAACTGCGTATGGTTTGTGATAAGATTTATCAGTGCACTCTGCAGACACTGTGTTCATAATTTGTTATACAGCAGGAAGCAATTTTTATTATATGATTTGGCAGAGGAGTGGAAGAGATACTATTTAATTTGTAGCTGGAACCATTGTGAGTTCCACAAGAACAGCTCCAGTTTCCTCTTGAATTTTGGTTTTCCTGGAAAAAAAATCTAACATTGTTTGCCAATGGGAAGAGGACCTAACAGGGACAATCAACTGCTCTCCCTTTCTTCTGAGGTCTGTTCTTACAGAAGGGATGAGAGGACAGAAGAAGCCGAATTTCTGGATGAATTAATTCTTCATGCCTAGGCTTCTTGCTCTAGATTAACCCTCCACCATTTCTTCTCCTGCTAAACAGAGGAAATAAAGGAGGAATCATAAGATGGATGTGCTTACTTTGAGGTGCAGCAGCGGAAGATATCTACATTAATTATCTTCAAGATGATAAAAAGAAGGGAAGAACTAAGGATATACGTCTTTGGAGGAGAAAAAAGGCTGTGTGGGATGAAGACAAAAACGGGTGGTAACAAAACCAGTGCAATTAGGAAAGATAGGAGAGCTCTAGGAATAAGGTACCAAATCATCTTATCTTGTGTACTTCTGGGAGCTGGAAATCTAAGGTGACCCTTTAGGGAACCAAGTGCCCTGGGGCTGAAACGGGACAGGAGTAATTTCAAAGCTAAAGACAGGCCAAACAGTTAAATGTAGTACTTCTAAAATAAATCAGATGAAATATACCGATACTCTGGGACTTAATCGCATGGTTTTGCAAATCAGGCTTGAGATTTTTGATCCTCTGAAAACTGTCAACACTGTGTGCAGTGCATAACCACAGATGTGATACAGCTTTTTGTATGGGTGCAAGGGAGAGCAATAAAGTGTCTTCCAGAGCATTTACAAGACACCAAATGACTTTATCTTCCTCTCCCAGAAACCCGGTTCATGAAGTGGGATGGTCCATCAACAGTCTTTCACAGGGAAAGTCCACTAGAAGACTGAGTAGTTGAATTAAGCGGTTTTCTGTTCTTGCCAATTGAATAAAACTTGCTTGTTCCATTTATTTTTCTTCTCTTCTTTTCTTGTCTCCTTAGGCTGGGATGTACAATTTCACTGCCAAGATATAAGATGACAACATACTCACATGTTTTTCCATCCTAACCACATCATGCACCAATGTCTTCTCATGCTGCTTGGTTCTCCCACACACTCATTGGCCGTTCCCTCGTCTAAACCACTCATAGGGATAGAAGTTGGGTTGTGAACTTGGATAAAAACAGACAATTCTTGAAGGGAACCTTTATGTAGAGGAAAAACGTATCTTTATTTTTGTTCTTTTATTTATGCTGTCAGTTTTCTTGTGACTGTTGTAGTCCGTTCAAACAGAAAATTTAGATCTTTCACTGGAGTAGAATTAAGCAAATGATTGGAGAATATTGTAATTACAGGTACAATGCTCTTCTGTCTTTCAAATTCTACCTAAGTACTAGAACATATTGTATTGGTTTTTTTTGATCTTGCTCCTTTCTAGTCCTGATCCTTTTACCTTTGTCCTGATGTCTGTAACTGCCATCCTTGTAAGTCAATCAAACTACAGGTACTGTCTTAGGGGACCCTTTTTTAATTTCAGAATGGGTGAAGAAAGGCCAGTGATTGAACAAACATAACTATCAGACTCCCATGAGAAAAAATATGTAGTAGTCTTAGTTAAAATATGTGGTATAAAGACTTTGGCATTATCAGCTGGGGTTGATCACCAATCCATGAATACTGTTGGGCAACTGTGCCAACTCCAAGCCAGAATGAATGAATGGTTTGCAAAGAATTTTACTTCATCTCCTTGCTTCCACTGTTTTCCATTCAATAGTACCTTGTGCAGATGGGTAAAGGGAAATGGAATGAGATCTCTGAGGTCACTAGGTCTGGAGAACTAGAGCACCAAGACTGTGGAGTATACACCAGCATATAATCTCATCCAGTACACAGTACATGTCTACAGAATTATCTTGTCTAAGTTTTTCCGCAAATAGGGTCATGAAATATTTCTCTAAGGCAATGTGTTGGGCTTTTATATTACAACTTCCATAAAGGAGCAATTTAAACAGGTGAATAGAAGAGCAGCATAGTAAAATAAATAAAAAGTCCTGGAAGATTTACCAGCTATCTGGAAGGCACTGGGTGGTGATCTGGCCTAAGCCATTGGCTAATATCACCAAGTGACCTTTCACTGGTTGATTGACTTCTTTGTGCCTTAGCAAGTTCAGCTGGAAATAAAAGCAAGACTTCACTGGAAACCAGACATTGAGTATAAACTGTGGTTTCCTAGATAAATAAATTACAAAAGAAAGTTTTAAAGGAGTCACACGGCCAGTGTCTAGCACTTTGAACAGACAATGGGTAACAAAAACCGTATGTGCAAATGCTGTGTGGCAGCACTGCTGTACTACAGATTCCCCATCCAAATTTGCAAATGATCTAAGCAGCCCTTATTTCCAAGCCTTTGAAATGACAGTGAGCCAAGATAGGATTCCCTTGGGGCAGGACCCTATCACAGCAGCATTACTACCCGTTGCTATATTTCATAGAGTTAAGTGAAACTTGATGGCAGAAGTGTGGAAAAATATATCTGTTCATATCATAAACAAGTATGAATCTAATCATCTTTGCTTTTCCTGATATAACTCTGGTTCCCACTCATAACCATTTACTCAGATGAATTATCCCATTGAATTCAATGGGATTTTCCTTAGTAGCGTGTTATGGGAAATTGGAGGATGGCCCTGTATTGGCCAGTGACCGAGATTTTGAGAATTTTCTTCCTAATTTGGACATGTATATAATTATTTAAGTTTGGGTGAATGGAAAGCTTTGCCCAAGCAATTGGGGAAAGCCAATGAGGAAGGCTGACTCGTCAAGGTCCCAGCTGAGCAACTTGTCTCACAGATCTGAACTACAGCCAATTCATTAAACTTTAATTCAGCAGACTTTCTAGAAGCCTATCATCTCTGATGAGATCCATTTCAGTGCTCAGTCTCAGATCGCTTACTACCATAGGGGCATTCCCAAGTTTGATACAGTTAGTCGTGTCTCATTACTGACCAAAACTGATGTTTGGTGCTGAATACTTAAAAATAATTTGTCTTTATTTTCTCAAACTCACAAAGCTTGTGGAACTCAGGAGACACATGTTGTGATGGAGGAAATGTGTTGCATCCAGGGTATTTTGACTTCATTTCTAGTACCTCGTAAAACTGGCTGCCAAAATTGAGACCTAGAGCAGTCTGATGGGATTTAATAGCTAAATATTTGAGATCCACAGGGGAATTTTGCACCCTTTCTTTTCAGGACTCTACCCTTGACCTCTGCTATCAGTTATCAACATACTGGACTCCACTCTGATCCCACTTGTTTCACGTTTGATTGATGATATGCAACACCAAGAGCAAACCGTGTATGGCATCTAGGAGCCTACGTCCCATATACCCGTCACTATGAAGACACTTCAGTCAGAATGGTGGCACATGCTGAGAGTTCAGCTGACTTCCCACTGTACCACAATCCCTTTCACCCCTTTATAACTCACATCAAATCCCACCAACCCCACATTTCATCTTTTTCACACCAGGACTTTTCAGCAGGATCTCCCTGACAGAAAGAATGCGACTGTCATCTGCGGTGAGACACTGTCTTGCTGGGAATCTGATTATTTGACAACCAGCACTTCATTGCTTCAGAATTGTTCTGAATTGTTTCCACTCTGGTCAAACCTAGAGAGTGTTGCCAGCAGACACAGATGGGGTTGTCAAGAAAATCTGAAGTGCTGATATGGCCACGTGCAGATTATGACTCACAGTAGAGAAGTATCCTCTGTAGATCAGCAGAGTCTAGGCTGACAATTCTGCCACCAAGAACACTGTGACTTGGCTTGTGCAAACATTAGCATTATTTATGTGACTTACATGATTAAGAATCAGACAAAAGACTTCTAGACCATTACTCTTAGAGCGTAGTTTACATGCCACAAATTCAAAGGGATTTTAACTGTTGAATCAGCTAAAACAAGGACAATGCACAACAAAGCTCCTTCCTACTTCTGAATTAAAGTAGATTTTTATTTTATACACTGAATAAAAACGTCTTTTAAGAAAAGGCTTGTCAGAGATTTGCACAGGCAGAGCTTTACAAGATACTGGAATAAGACCAGAAGTTGTTCTCAAGCTTGCCAAGAGTTTGACAGAAGCAGGTATTGCAGTATAGGTAGCCCCTGGTGTGGTCTATAATGCCACCTTGCCTTCTTCCATTTTACATTCACCTCAATTCATTAACAGTCTGGAGAACAGACAGCACAGGCAGTTCTTGCTCCAAGTGGTCCTTGCCCTGGCTTCACATGTGGCTGAGGAAAAAGCAGTTTCTTAATCTACACACAGCTCTAGCCCTAATTGCTTTCACGAGAGCTAATCACAACGCAGCTCTCCTAGCGCGTGTGAGTGAGTTGCATTCCAGACTGCTGGATATCTATTGTTTTCCTTTTTGCTGTGTGAAAAGAGCAATTCTGTATATAAAAAGCCTGTTGGGAGAAACGTGGGGTTTTTTCCCCAACAGTGAGCAGATGGCTCACAGATTTTGTGCATCATTTGTAAATTATTTCAAAGTCTGTTTATCTATTCCAAAGAGATTACTGGAATCTACATCTGCATTTTCTTGTAATTGCTTCCATGTCACATGAATGAGACATAAGAGAGTTACAAAGGAAAGATGATCACCTATAACATAGCTGGCTGACATCTGCAAGAATTTGGGAATCTATCTACTAAACTCTTTCTAACTGCACCTCTTTCCTTAGTCCCTATAATGTTTTAATAAATTTTTCAGGGGATAACAAGAAATCAGTGTTACTAGAAAATCTTCAAGATGATAAATCACTAAGTCACAGAAATCAGGATAGCAGGAATCTCAAGAGATCATCTCTTCCAATCCCTGGAGGCAAAGCAAGACCAGGTCTTCCCAAAATAGCCCTGACAGATATGGTTTACTTTGTTCTAGAAAACCTTGGAAGAAAATATTAAAATTTACTGGTTATTAAAACAAAAAAGGAACAAAGAAATGTGAAGTATTATGAACTCTGAGAGATTTCATCTCAGCTGCAAATCAAGACCTTTCTAGGATGCGAAAAAACAGGAAACTTCTTTATTATCATGGTCATAACAGTTTTCAGGATCATGACATTGTTTTTCTTTCTTCAGTGTAGACTAAGTTACTTGCCAATGTATGGAGACAAGATGTTTTTAAGCATCTTTTCAGTTCTTGAGATGAGGTTTCTAGAGACAGGATCTCTTTGGAGGTGACTACAGACATAGGTCAGAGGTTGCTAAATAAGTGGATGTAGAATGACTACAGACAACTACATAGCATCAGACAGTTTCTGGGGTGGTCTTGAATAAGTCAACTCCACAAGACTGCTTTGAAAAAGGTATCAGGACCAGGCTCTAACCCTGTGATAAAAAGATAGAAACCTGTTGGACTGAACTCAACATATCTCCTAGGAAATGACTTGTATGAAGACAGGATGGAGACCTGCTGGGTAGACCAGGTTAGGAGAGCTCTTTCAGAAAGTTGTCTAATTCATATTAATTTTTTAGCCATACTGAAATGCAAGCCACAACCCTCTCATCTCAATCATTCTGTTAAAAGTTTAAGAATGGAGCTACTCTTCATCTTGTTGATGAAATCATGATGAAATTTGATAAAGAGAAGATGTAGTCAGATTTGAAAAATAAGAAAACTTAAACTTTAAAACCAGTATCATTTAATTCTGTGTCATAAAGGATGTACTAATCAAAATGCTCGCTTAGTTACACCGTAATACTTGGGAGAAACCATTTCACCAGTTTTGCAAAAGCACTCAAGTCCTCAATAAGATGTGATAATTCTACTTAGTGATTTACTTCTAAACATTATTTTTGTATTAATCTGTAAAAATTTGAGAGAAATTTTCTGAAGGTCAAAAAGCAGTAAGAATTTTACAGAAAGACTTGTTGTTATGAATGGGGACACGAATCTAGTTATCTTGGTCACACCTTTCCAAAATGATACATGTGAAATCCAAACCTTAGATAATATCCATGGAATCATAGAATATACTGAGTTGGAAGGGACTTATCAGGATCATTGGGTTCAGCTCCTTGCTCTGAGCAGGACATCCCAAGAATCACACCATATCTGTTCTGTGTATTCCAATATTACCCCAAATCTGCTGTCATTACACACAGGAATTCCTGTCTTTAGAGCACAGCCATAGTTAAGAATAGATATCATAGCCAGCTTATTAAGGGATAAATAAGGTCACTGGGAGTTCTGTTGAGGATTTCACTTGAATGACAGGAAGGATGCTGTGGTCTCAATATAATTCAAGACATTGGAAAGGCAGAGTCCTAAAAAGCTAACACAGGATACAAAGGGTTTCTCATAAGTAAAAAAATAAAAATAAAAATGAAGGATTGCAGGAAACCTACACCTACAAATTTTGGCCTTTTTTGGGGTTTTCCTGTCTTGTTTTCTTTTCCCCTGGGCTCTGCATGCTAGGGGTGTGAATGGCAGGAGACCAAAGAACCAGAGACTAATTAGGAGGATGATCTTTCTATCCTTCTAACAGAGAAATAGATGGTGAGTTGCACAGTCTGAGGTCTTTAAATCTTACGGAACTGATAAAATAATCTCTAATAATTTTCAGTTTTCCTTTTTCCATAAGGAGGGTTCGGCTCCACTGGATCTACACATGAACAGGTAACGTATCTTTGCCTCTCAGTGCCCTTGATTCCTGTGTCACCTCTCTTGAGGGATGAAATGCGTTGGTTTAACTCACCTCTGCATTCAATACATGGCTATCTGAGGGCAAAGCAGGGAACCTCGGTATCCATCGGCAGCTTAGAACAGCAAATGTTCTTTTCTGTATTTAAAGATCTGTTAAATCTCTCTGAAAATGTGCTGTACAAAGTAAAATAGGCAAAGTCTATTTTGGACATTTGCTTTTAATTTTTTTCTGGTGTTTAATTTTTTTCTGGTGTTCTTGAGACTAGATTTCTGTGCACATTAAACTTCCCTGTTTTGTGCTTATGCAAGCAAAGAGCATGGGTCGGGGCTAAGATGAAAAAAGATAGAAAATTGCTGGGAAAGGCTTATTTTAAAGAGACAAAAATGTGTTATTCAGAGATTTGTTTATCTATCTTTACATCTCCGTGTGTCTTTATTATTACAAGAATCACACAGTAATCATAAATACTTGTAGTGATATATGTTTAGCTGGGAGTTTGCAACAGTGCATCTTTCCCTCTTGGGCCTGTATTTGCCTTTGCATAAAGAGGCCCTGATCTCTGGCCAAAGCTGTCACATTTTGCCATCACACAGATGGATCACACTAGTCTGTCACCAACTCCGAGGCCAGAAACGGCTCTGGAATGTCCTGAAATTGTCCAAATGGAATTTGTTTAGGCTGTTTTAGTTGAAGAAATGTTTATGAATGTTAAGTATTCAGAACTCTAAAGCTACTTCACCAATCTATTTGAAACTTGACTTGAACTTGAACACTCAATGAGAGATACAAAAGTCAGGCTAAAAGTACAGATTTTATTGCCATAGCAGGCAGGAGGAGCATATTGTTTCATACTTACAACTAAAGAAAAGTGGTTTTGACCAAACATCCCCTAAACACTTCCTTGTGGGTTTAGGCCAAAGCTGAATATTTCATTTTAGTGATAATTAATTTGTTAGAAACACCAAGGAAGATGGATTCAGTACCTGAGCCAGAACAGACAAGAAAGTAAGACTGAGCAACATATACAAAGAAATTCCAAGACCATAAATTTAACATTGTCTCAGAAATTATAAAGTGTTACAAGAAACTCTCCTTTGTTTTCCGTATAACCTATTGACTGTTTATTATGATTTCGGGGTTTTTGTTTGTTTGTTTTTTCATTTCCAGCTTCAGCAATCTTTCCTTTGAGATCTCTTTAAGAGACAGTGTTTCTCAAGAAAGTCCCTAAGTTTATGCCCTTGGCTGCTTTGGTAGAGCATCCAAGAGTCAGCAATTTGTGTTCACTTGGCTGTGAACTTATAAAACAGGGATTTCAGTGACAGCATATCCCAAAAGAATGAAGTCAATATTTTCATCACTAGTACGTATTTTCCCCTTTATTATTACAATATTATGAAAAACACCCATAACTGGGTTCAGAATACACAGATCTTAAAGAAAGCCTGTTCTGGGCAGGGGGAAGGAAAAAAGGGGTCCCGTGGGAGCCCAGAGGGAGCTTTGGCAAGGGTACGAAAATGATGCGCTTTCACCTAGATGCAAAATGTACTTCAGGGAAAACTGATGGTGAAAATTTATCCTCTGAAGTATCTAATTCAAGGAGAAGAATATAGAGCCAGAGAGAATTTTCATTGTGCCTATTGAAAATCCTTATTTAAATATTTTGTGGATATATTGTCATGGTACAAATGTTTTGGGTTTAAAAGTGCTAATTGCAGTGTTATTTAATAGCAGATTGGCATAGGACAGAAAAAAATAGACAAGATATTTGCGCAAAATTTTTGCAGTATTCTTTCCTCTTTTGGTTTTCAGTGAGGTCCCAAATGCACTTTTGAAACACACATAGTGTCTACATTCTCCTCTTCAGATATTTTATATCCCAATTTCCTTTACTATAAACTGTTTATGTTAGTAGTACATGACTCCAAGCCTTTCTGATGAGTCCTGCATGTGGGACCAGAGAGTCATTATGATGCCCCAATGCACAGACCCAGGACACTGATAATGGTCAAATCACATCCACAGGTTATGCCTTTTGGAACAATATTCTGGTTTTGATCTTTACTCATTAGTCAGAGAAACCTTCCACTGATCAGTATCTGGACACAAAGCAGTTAATCGATTCTTTCCTTTGCAGAACAGTCTATGTTTTAAAAGCAGTATTACAAGACTGGACAACATCCAGTACAAGTCCTTCTTGCTGAGATTTAAAAATTCTCTTCACCTTTGCCTTTGGACACACATGAAGAGGAAATTATGTTTATTAAATTCTTGTGGTTAGAACCACTGAAGAAAAATGTGAGGCTTTTCTTGCTGCACATTTAGGTCCAGATCTTGCGCCTGTAACTATAAACTGGTTTGCACTCTTACCAGTGAATTGCTCAGTACTTGCACTTATTAGAACTAATGAATGCTTTTTTTCCTCCTGTCTGCAATAAAAGCTATCAAATGTTTAATGCCTATCTAGCTCCCTTTACATCATTAACAGGAATGCTGAGGCATAATCTAATTATAGAACCTGTTATTAGGCAAATTCCAAAGCATTTTTTACACTGTGTGGCATTTTCCCAATCTGAATGCCATCCGCTTCAAGCGAACTTGTGGCTTCTTCTTTTTTATATAAAGTGATTTTCTTTTCCTAAGGAAGATCTCATTAACTCTAGGCATTAACATAGCTGAGTAAATAAAAATTTCTGACCCTTTAGGGAGATCATGTGGCATGGAGTTTTTCCAGAACTCCCAAATTTTCTGGATGACATTGTGAGAATGAGGGTGGTAGCATTGACAATAGGACTGTCAACCAGCCACATACACAACAGATGCATCAATTATATTTAAATAAAGCATGAATTAAATCTAAGTATTGTTTAATTTGAAATAAACATTAACATGCACATTCCACCTTACTAAGAGCAACTACAAAAAAATTCCCTCTGAGAAAAAAGAACCAACTCTGCAACAATCTATTAGTCTCACTTCTGTGCTTGAATTCATCCCTTTAATAGTATGTTTCAACCATGAATCCTCAAGACCATCTCCCTGCCCATTTCGTCAAGTAAATTTGACTGAAAAAGTAAATCGATAGGAGTTTGTCCTTTTTCGTGGTTTTGACCGTGCACACTTATCCCTGAACACAGTGCTGTTGTAGTCTCATTGACATGACTGCATAATGGGGTCTCAAGTTAGACAAATAAGTGGTGCTAGAATGAAAATCCATAGCAAGAATGGCCATAAATGTTACTCTTTAAAGAGCTTTCAAAAAAAAAATCTAGATTACTTCATCTAATCACTAACTGCAAAGCATGCAGACTTGTGCTTTTCTTGTATACTTCCAAAGATATTTTCAGGCATTTTTTCAGCATTTTCTGGAATCTCAGCTGCTACAGCCACATGACCATTAGTAATGGGTAATTTGACTTCTTGGATTCACCACTGAGATAAAAATAGAACATGCGGCTGATACATAAGGAAGCAGATACTTTAGCAAATTTGTGTTATTTTAGAGGGTCAGGAATACTCACTGCAATATAATTTATGTGGAGAAGGATGAAATTAAGCAACAAAACTCAAAACTTTAATTGCATCCCAAGTTTTGTTAGGGGCCTTTCGTATTTTTTGGCACTATTAGTATTTGGTAAAGGAAGAAACTGGTAGCCCATTAGAAGCCTAAGTGCTAAGTGACACCATTTCTCAGGCCAGGAACAAAGCAATCAATTACCACCAAACAGCAGCAACAACAGCTGGTAGGGACATTGTATAAGAGTAGTGCTGAATAAGCTGAGGGTAAATGAAATGTGTCTTTGATAGAAATCGTATGTCGGGTCTTCACTGATGAAGCTGCAATATTTCCCATGGTTCATACTAATGAAAAACACTCCTCATGTCTTCTGGGAAAAGTTACTCTTTTTCAGCAAAATATTTTTCTTTTAATTTTGTTATTTCTACGGATGTTTTCTGGAAGAGAAAAAAATCATTGTTAATTATCTTCAAAAGTTTCCTATTTATAGCTGAAATCGTTTCTCCATCATGCAGAAAGTATGTTCAATTACTGTTTCAAAAAAATACCTGAAAGAAATTATATTTGTCTCCCAGTTCAGGTGCCTTAAAATTACTTGTAGAGGAGCAGTGTTAGTCCTACCTAAAATCAACATCCTTCTTCCTTTTTTCTATTGAATTCCTTTTCTTTTGGTCCCCAAATACAAAGATTGGAGTCTTACATACACATTTTGATAAGTTTCCCTTGAGTTTATAGTTAGCCCCAACTGTCACTTTGACAAACTGCTTTAGTTCATGACAAGTTCAAACGAATTGCAATTGTTCTTTCTCAGTTTAATCAGCAGATAGCACAAACAGCATGACCTAGAAATTGGGTAATGTTCAGGATTCAGTCATCCCAGGATATTGACACAGTGGTGGGAGAGAGGGGAACCTCCAGCTTTCTGGGGGTGCCTGTTTTTTGACGTGGAGAAAGCGTGTGCTGTCTGCAGGTATAACACTAAGTGATGTGAACCCAGGCAGAGGGGTGGCTGTCTCCCCATCAGCTGTAAAAGGCACCTGGGGCAACTCTGATCTCCTTCTGCAGTTGGAATAAGTGCCCATGAAGCTGGTACCACTCATCTTCTGGCCATGGATGTGTCTTTACTCGATTAAAAGTTAATTTTTCTTGGAAGGCTGAAACTACTTTAGAAGTAGATTAAATTGCACTTTTTTTTGTTGCACTCAAATAGATTGTGTACTAAAGTTCAAGGTATAATACTACTTCACAACTTTTGGTACTAGAGCAAACAGAGTACATTTGGATCAAAAAAAACTATGAAATTCAATGGCATCCTTAAATTGATAGGTTTAAATCTTTCTTAGCTCCCTAATGCATCAGAATCATAACATAAAATACAATTCAAATTGAAAGAAATCAGAATAATACTGTGGATCAAACAGAAAAAGAACCAAGAGCCTGTCACCTCTCAATGACCATTTCTAAGTGTGGCCATGCCAGTAGAATTTATTTAAAGTCCTCAAAATCCTCTACATCCAGAAGGTATTTAACAACCTCTATGAAATTAGTGAGGACTCTTCATCCAGCTGAAAGCAGAACACAAGTCTCAAGAGGAGAGTGTCTCAAAACAGCATTAGAAAAGCACAAGTTGCAAGTCTTTTGTTGTGGGCCGAGTTCTGTTCTGCTCCCACAACAGTGATTAAAAACTGTCTTTCCTAAAAATATATCAACAACTCTCATATCCCCAGTGATGTTTCTAAGCATCATTAGTTGATGAGCTGCAATTCTGTAAATGTCAGCTCCCTTAAAATATTCAGTTTGGACTATACTTATCATTATATATTTCTAATTTTATTCAAAGAGCCATTATATGATGTCACTGGCAGTGGGGAATTAAGATGGTTTGGGGGCATTTACAGTGAATCTACATACCATAAAATGTTCAAATTTTTTAAGTACAGCCTTGGAGCTGCATGAAGCTTCCGGAGTATTTGCAACCAGTTTGATTTATATTTCCCTCACAATATTGACAGGAATTTCAACTATTATTCCAGCTTTGGACATCAGAAGGAATAAAAGCTTGTTTCATATAGAATTCATATAGATCAATAAAAGGATGCAGTAAATGCTTCAGAAGAGAAAAGTAAGTATTTTGTTAGGCTTCTATCTCTAACTTGTCATACTCAGAACCTGTCATGAACACTTATTTAATGTAAATTTGTGTGCTTTCATAATGACAAATTGGGAAAAAAATTCTGTCTACTATCATGAAAATATCTAAACAAAGGCCACCAATTCTTTTTCATCTGCTGGGTAAGCCATGGCTAAAAGGCAACCAGGTGGAATGCATTTTACCAAACTGCTGGGCTGCATGTTAAGAACTTTGTCATTGCTCTACTAATAAAAAAAAAAAAAACTATATTCATAAATCTATAGCAATGAACTGACATTTCAGCCCCACAGATACGATTGCCTGACATCAAGATGTAAGGGTTGCAGTAAGTAATACATCCCCAAAAATGTTAAAAAGTTCAAATATGCCTGTAGTCTTTTCCATGTTGTAAATCTATGATCCTCGTGCAAGCACCTCCTGTTGCAGGAGAAGGAGTGGGGCTACAAATGGCAGCCAGTGGGAGGCTTGGAGGCTTTTTGCACCTTTAATGACTTCCAAATCAAAAGCGTGAAGACCAAAACACATTTCTCAAACAATTTTCCCATTTAGACTTGGTAGTCTACATAGTTTTCTCCTGTACCATTCCTGTTATTCTCAATAGTAGAGTGTCAGTCGTTCCGGTGCGTTTTTTAACATGGAGAGAAAGGGGGTAGGGTGGGAGAAGGGATCTGTCCAATGATCTCAAAGCATATGTTTTTGATTCTAATAAGATTATGGATACCAAAGGAATAAAAATGGAAATCACTACTGCCAAGATATGAAAGAAAGTTTGCATAGTAAAATAATTTAAACCCTAACATTTGGACCCAATAAGGCTAACAGAACGTTTATTCCATATTTTTGGAAAGTATGCTTTTTCTGCACATTAAGTGGTACCAATAAAAAATAATGATTCTCACTCAGTTTATTTCTATAAATTATATTGTTTTATAGTTTTCCAGGGCATGGTTATGTGTCAGATTCTATGGCAAACACCTGGGTGTAAAATGCAATAAGCTTGTTACTTCCAGAGGGGGTTGTGGGGAGGAGAGCAACAGCCCTCCATTCTCCCCAAAATGTACCTATTTCCAAGAAAACTGGATCACAGCTCATCTGAAAATGGCCACATTCTTTTTCACACTTTAAGAATTATCATTTACATCTCCTCTTGACTTGCTAGTGACATAAAACTGAACACTTCAGGAATCAGACCCAGCAACAGCTTCAGAGATGAACATGAGTTGGTGGTCTTTGCTCAATGCCGAATGGGTGATTGCCCATACTGTGGTTTTTCCCCTTATTTTAGCGTAGGTCAATGTACACAGAATACAAAGCAGTACATTTACATGATTTTTTAAGATGTTATGAATGTCACAAAAATTTCATAACTTTCAAAAGTTATGCTGTTACAAAGACTAGCACTCAGATGTTATGGGTAGAATACAGTCAGGAATGCCCTTACAGCATCAATTTGGCCCCTTTTATGTATGCACTATAATTACAGCTGGTTGGAAACTTTCCATCTAAACATTTTTTTTTTAAGTAAAAAAGATGGTTTTCTGTGGGAAAATGCTACTTTTTCCAAAAATGTTTCCATTTTCCACAGGGAAAACGTAAGCAAAATACATTCCCTTGGATCAAGTCAACTGGATTCTAAACATTTCAGCTTGTCAAGCTGAATAAAAGGACTTCGTTTCAGGTCAGCATGATGTTAATATATGTATGGCAGATTTGCTGTGGTGCATCACAGAACTTGCAGCTGAAATCATCTCCTCTGCCTCAGAACAGAGACAGTGTGGTCCCTTTCTTGCCAATTTCTCCCTTGTCATGTAAATGACAACATAAGATCACACACCATGAAAGCAAGAGGAGTCAGTAGAGCTCAGGAGCCACATGAAACTCAAACAAAACATGGGAATCATTTCCTGGTACCTTAGCCATCCCAAAATTAGTCATGGTGCCTAAGCAGCATAATTAAAATCTCTGATTAGAGACAGTAAATGTCTTCAGAAGACAATTTGTCCTCTCCAAAGATAGATAATTAAGGCAGGTAACACTGAAGGGGAATTAATCTCTGCCACCTTTCTCCATTGATCAAGGATGGATCAAATAAGCCTATCTTAGACTAAACACTAGCCTTGCAGAAAGGAGTGAGATGCTCCCACCCTTTGGGCTGACATCCTTCCCAGGCAGCTCTATCTATTCTGACTTTTGAGGAAATTTGTGTCTGCCTTCACTCTCAAAGTTAAAATGTTAGGACAAATCCTTGAGCATGATCAGTGTCCTGGTGATTTCACTGGAATTTCAGATCAGTAAAGACTTCTCCATTGGCCTGGGAGAGAGAGCATTGAAACAAAACCACATACCTAGCAAAAGAGTAATAACTATTTACCTGTAAGGTAAGGTTGACTGTTATAGGAAAATTGACATAATTTTAGGACACAAGGAAATGTTTGCCAAAAAAGGTAAATCCTTATAAATTACAGGCAGTAATACATGCCATTACACGTATTTAGAGAAATACTGTTGGACTGTACTTCTGCAAAGTGTCCAAAGGGAAGTCAAGAACAATGCGCCTACACGGTAATCACTGCCCACACTCCAGGGGGCAGGTATCCCTTTCCCTGCTGAACTTAGTCCAACCTGACAGAAGGAGGATAAGAGAAGGTAACACAAATCTAGCTCATGATGTTATCTAGTGCCATGATAGAGTCACGTGTAAGAGATGCTTTTTGCTAAAAATGAAGGCTATCCAGAGAGGAAAGGCACTGAGGGGAGAGAGGAGGAATGTGAGAGGGACAAGCAGGGAGAGAAGAGGAAGTAGAAGGTGTATATGGTCAATTACACTGGAGAGAGGGAGAGTCCAAAGTGCATGCCTCAATAACTTTTGCATTTCTTGAATTTACAATACTCACTTTTGCAACCTTATAAAATGTTCATAATATTGTTTTAGAATACAGAATATAAACCATATGTGCCTGTGTCAAACTACATATAATATGCATGTCCTGGGTATTGTGTTTTGCAAATTTAGCAACAGTCTCACACAGACGGCTCTCATTAGCATATGTGCAACCACAGTGAAGTTAATAGGATTAGAGCTTGTCAGGAATTTTTCAATTAATTTTTTTTTTCATTGGAAAATACCACTTCATTGAAATTTAAACTGTGCATGAGAACCTAGAGGTTTGGGTGCAATTTGCTTTAGGAAAAGTTCCCCAGGTCCTGGAATTTTGATGAAAACTGGGAAAAATAATAGCTCAGAGTAAGGTTGCAGTCAGAGTACAGAGCTGGACACTGGAGAACCAAACATGAGTGCCTGCTGCATTGCTGGTACAGCATCAAGGAGATCCTGACTTAGCCTGCTGTTCACCCAGGGGTGAATTCTGTCACTTCAGTCTGAGGCCAGCTTATCAAACCCTGTGTTTCCCATAGCGCACAACACAAATTAGTGACATATCTGTCTAAGCTCCCAGATGCAATCTAATTATACAGTAGCTCTCTGCAGATAAGCTGTCCCATCATTTTATTCTAACCTTAATGTAGGCATGGGGGTGTGGTGGTGTTTCTCCCCCTTGCAAGCATTTCCTTTAGAAGAAAGGTAAAACACTTTGAAATCAATAAGGTTAACTTTTGCTTGAATTAACTCTTAAATTTTGTGTAGGTGCTGTCAGAGCGTGCTATCCCTTTAAAGAGCAGCAGATATGCTGGAAAGGCACCAAAAAAACTTCTGTACTTCGTAACAGCATCTTTAAAACAGCAGCACTAAAACAGAGGAGCACAGGGGAATGCACAAAGCCACTTACTGCCCAAAAATAAAGTTAGTAATGCTTCACTCTGTTGAAGTTACCAGTGGTTGATCATTGTTGGTTGAAAACTAAAAATGTATACTTTTGCACTCTTAGTGTAGGTCCACAGTGCCAGCTGGCTTTCTGGCTTAGATCCGCAACCTAGGGGGCTTGCGGGATTTCGACATCTGCAAAATTATGCTTTGATTTCTGGCACTGTTAGATCTCAAGGGAACAAAACCAAAGCAATCGCCAGCCAGAACTCACATTTTGACATGTTAAGCAAGGGGCTGCTCCTCAGAGTTTTTGCCACTTGGAGAAGAGCAGTGAGTTATATACTTGTAGGGGAGAGCAGAAAGAAAGAGAAGCTGGCAGACATCAATGTGACAGTATTTCTGCTACCAGAGAGACTGGCTATTGGAACTAGAGTGAAGGAACAAATTGTGAGAGAGATGGGAATGAAAGGGAATTGGCAGGTTTGGTACACTAGTGCTTGTACTGTGTTCATTAAAATCACTGAAAAATTAAAAAAGATAATTATCTAGTATTAAAGCTGATGCTAAAAGACAAAGACGATGAATTCTAGTGTTAGTGAATATATTATGCACTATTTTCTTTCATAAAAGCTTTTAATTTTTTTTCACACAACTAACATGGGATCTTTTATAAAAATGTAACCAAGCAATCGAAGTGAGATGGTTTTATATTAAAAAAAAATGATGTGAAGACTCTAGAAGATTCAGAATATGTGGTTACTCTACCTATGTGCTTTTATAGGACAGTACAAGAAAAAATCTGAAAGTTGTGGGTAGGAACTTAAATTTTCTCAAGCGCTTCTGCACTCAGGACTTTAGGAATTGCTGTTCTGCAGCTCTGAAATTACTGCCTGACACTCATCATGACTGTCTGCTGATCCCAGGGATTTACAATAGGTCACTAGTGTTTAGAGACCGGTTACTCTTACCACCATTTCTCACAAGAAAATGAACAGAGAAAACTTGAGCTGGAGCATTTTTTTAGTATAAAGACTGCAGTGATTTCTTTCCCGAGCAACAGCATCGTTTCCATTCATATCAGCTCAGAAAGTCCCTTGGAAAATTATTTTCCCAGTACATCACTTTGACCATGCCAATTTCTGTCTTTTTTTGTTTGCTTGTCTCCTCCCTTAAATTCCTTTCTTTGCTCTATCTTCATGTCTTTCCTTATTTTTTACCTACCTTCCTCCTCCCATTTCTTACAAATACAAAAAAGAAATTCTCCTTGTCATTGAGCCTGACCATCCACATTGTCCATTGGCAAAGAAGCACCTTACACTTTTCCTTCAAGGTCAAGAATAATTTTTTTGTAAGCAACTGAAAAAAGGAAATTAATAAAAAGCATTTAAAAATAAAAAGAAGAAATTGAAAGGTGAAATCCGGTGAAGGCTCTGGAGCATAAGACTTGCAAGAAGCAGCTGAGGGAGCTGGGGATGTTTAGACTGGAGTAAAGGAGGCTGAGAGGAGACCTTATCATTCTCTAAAACTCCCTGAAAGGAGGTTGTAGCTAGGTGGGGGTCAGTCTCTTGTCCCAGGTAACAAGTAACAGGACAAGAAGAAATGGCTTCTAGTTGCAACAGAGAAGGTTTATTTTGTGTATTAAGAAAATCTTCTTCAAGAACAGGGTTTCGAAACCACGGGACAGACTGCCCAGAGAAGTGGTTGAATCACCATCCCTGGAGGTATTTAAAAGCCATGTGGATGTGGTGCTGAAGGACATGATTTAGTGGTAGATGCAATGATTTTAGAGGACATTTCCAATCCGAAAGATTCTACAATAACTTTGCATCACCCTTCCCTGGCAAGAAGCATCCTTCAGGCTCTTCTGGTGAAGTCTGAAGTATGATATCTATAGGAAAATAGAAAATATGTATATACTTGATGTGATGATACTGTGGAAGACTAATAATACATCACAGCTGCCTCATCCTCCGCTACTTAAAATTATTTAATGTGTTTTACACACCACCACAATAAATTTGCCATCAGCATAGTCCTGCTGGGGCAGAGAGGGTCCTTCTGTCCCACATTTGTGTAACACTTAAGCCCCTTTCTGTGCTAGCCTGGGCTACTCACAGGCTGCACCAACACAAACAAAACCAGTAATTTTAGAAAGGCATTGTACTCAGATTAAATTTAGGGTCCATCAAGATGTTACCTCATGCTCAGGAAATCCCAGATTGCTGGACACTGGGTGGGAAGACAGAAAAGACAGAAATATCTCTGCATGACCTTTTCTGGCTTTAGACACCTCCCTTGGCATTTGTCAGAGCCAAGACATTGGGCCAAGGGGACTTCATTCTGATCCAGTGTAGCTGTTCTCACACACATATGTCCCTTCCCTCTACCTGCCTGACGGGCAGCAGTAAGCACTGAAATGGCCTTTTGTGGAAACAAGACATAGCTTTAGCACATTTAGTACACAGCTTGTATGTCTTTCCAGGTATCTCAAAGGCAAGCATGAGACTTTGAGCTGTAGAAGGACTGAGAATTGCTGGAGAATCAGAAACTATTTACTTAAGAAAAGGAGACTGCAGGATAAAATGTCCGCAGTCATCTTGGATAAAATTCTGTTGTCTTCACAATGCTGTTGCACCAAAGAGACCCCAAAAGTGAAAAATCACGAAAGAATCCAGATTGTTCTCTAGCCACAGCCAGCACTGAAAGAAGATTGACACCTTTTGTTAACAGGAACAGATTCACATAAAACATTGCAAAGACAAAAGGTATCAGCAGTGTTCTCTTCTCCACAGCTTTACCTGTTCTATGAATCTTGGAAAGACAAATGCCTACTAAGCAATACAAAGAGGAAGACAATCTGATCTCTTTCCATGAAGTTCTACAATTTACTCCCAGCAGAAATCAAATCTCTTCAAGAGCTGAAATACCTGTTTCTTCTCTGGACTTAAGAAAAAATCAGAAATATGCTCCACAGTCTAGGTTCTGTAGTTGACTTAATCAGACAGATCTGAGCCCTGTCAGTAATTAGTCCCCATAACCCACACAAAACCTGAATGAAGTGGTAAACAAACAAAACAAAATAAAACAAAAACCAACCAAAAAAAAAAAAGAAAGAAAAACAGGAGATAAAAGGAAGAAATTAAGAAATTACAAAGAAAAAGAGAAAAGAGAAAGCTTCAAACTTCAAGGAGAAGTCAGTTGTCTTTTCTGGGAGGAAAGGATCTCTTAGACTGCAGGGAAATGATCTTGAAGGTGACACATTTCTAAAATGTGGTCCCTTTTAGTCCCTAAATGTAGGGGGATATATTCACCTTACACTTCCCAAAAAATGTCAGCTTCCAGAGGGTCAGCCTTAGAAATACACAGAAGCATAAGAATATCTCCTCTCCTTCACCTGGACTTTGGTCTGATATTTTGCCGACTTTTCCCATCACCCCCAGCATCCCCCTAACATGAGATATGACTTGACTTTCCAGGAAGACAAGAGTTTAACATCCTTCAATCTTGGGTAATGCACAAATCCCAGCCCGCCCACTTCCTCCCGAGGGGAACTTCAGAGCAAGAGCAGGGACTGGAGTCCTCCGGGTGACCCTCCCAGAGGAGCTCTGGCCAGGACACAGGATGGGAGCCGAGAGGGCACTAACAAACAGGATGACCATGCGTAATCCTGTTGTACATTTCTCTCTACTCCTCCACTCCATCAGCAGCCCTAAACACCATGCATTTAGCAGCCAGCCTCTCTCTGGCAGTGGACTGAATACTCAACAGCCACATTCAGCACGCAGGAAAAGACAAAACCAGCTGGAAATGGCTTCGATGACTAGGTAGGCGCATTGCAGCAGAAAAGGCTCATGGGATGGGATAGCATTTATTTGCTAGCTGTGATTGACAGAACTTTAATTCCTGTTTCCTGACTGACAGGACCATAAAGGGGGCTGCCAGACAGGATGGAGAGTAGAGACAATCAACAAATCCCTTTGTTGTTTTCTTCCCCCATTTTATTTTTAAACTAACAGGACATTTCCCTAGGATGGCTTTACCTCAGGCTTTTCATTATTGTTCTGTAGGAGGAAAGGACAGTATGGCCTCATAAACCAGGCACTGCCTGACCTGCCTGGACTGTGTCCACGGGCTGTTTGCAGCCTGAAGAACCTTTCTTATTAAACCAGAGACATGAAAAAGTTACCCACTAGCACCTGCCTCCATTTCTGGATCAGGAGAAAGAAGATTCTACCACTTTCCTATTTCCTTTTACCACTGAGTTTAAATATCCCAAAGATCTCTGAGTGTCTGGTTTGGCAAATTAGTATTAAAACTAACAGGAGAGAAAACAACATTAGAAGGATCTGATTATTATGCTGTGAATATGAATTCTGGGGATACTATTAAAGCAAATTCTTTCACAAGAAAGTATTCCTGTGCTTTTGATTCTAGCATATGCACCATTACACTGACATAGGCACAGCAGGAATTCTTCCTATTACCCACCGGGGATCTACTAGCCCATCTTTAAAAGTTTTTTAACCAGTGGGGTAGTTCTGTCCAAAAAACAAAAGCATATTGAGATGTTCTTAATACACCGTGTTTGCCTTTAAATGAAAGACAAATACGGCTAAGATTTCACGCTTGAGGTCTTGGAGAGACTTTGGAGCTATGGATGCACCTTCGCCTTTTTTGGGTGTTTGAAGATGGCAGGTGTACCTGAGACCTACAGAACTTGCACATCTATGGGATAATGTCCAAACAGAAATTGGCATGCTACTGTTCATGAGTGAGGGAAGTTTGAGTGAGCTTGAGTGAGCTTGAGTGAGGGAAGTTTCAGGTCTTTATCTCTAATGCAGTTTTATGTCACCAAGTCAAAAGTTGTTCCCAGAAATGAAGAGTACTTCTGAAAACATCCCCTAAACTAAAAAGTTGACAAGACTCACACCTTACTTATAGGCTATCGTTTCGGGTAATATATTTAAGCATCTTTATTTGTATGGAAAATAATTTCCAAAACCTATTTAGTGGATAACAAAACAGTTCATCTTCCAGACCGGTAGCCTAGTGTCTTCTCAGGGCTTGATGTAACCGCCACCATTCCCAAACATAAAAACAGAAAGTTCCTTGCATCCGACTACACAGGTCTTGCTCTCCAGTAATGTTTGAGAATGGTCTCTGGATAAAGAAAAAAATCTCTTTTTTTTTGCATTTGCATTTGCAGTTGCACACACCATGATTAAAAAGAAGGTGTCTGTGTACAACAATACACTCAAAGTGATTGTTTTTTTAATAACGAAGCAGTAATTTTATAAAAACTGCAGTTGTTACATTTTTGCAAGGCTACTTAGTGACATTGACATTTCTTTAACCTCCATAACAAACCACACTTATTCAATACCACTCTTAGCATGTCACACTGCCCCAGTGTTATGTGATCACGTAATGAAAGACCCAATCATAAAATATAATATGCACAATGGGAACAGAATTAGGGTTACCAAAGGAGCCTTAATTCTGAATTTCCTGACTCTTGTGGGTTTAAATCTTGAACTTAACATTGTATTAACATATTTTTAATTGAGCAAGAGGGGAAAGAAAAGCACATATTAGGTCTTTAATATTTAAAGAGGAGGATTTTCCAACAAACATATTCTATCTTTTCACTTTTCAATAAAAAAATTCTCTGTAATTTAAACCTAGCTGCTCTAGTCTCTTTGCAATGAGTTGTCTTAATTTTAAGACCTGTGATGTGACACAATTCATCTTTATTTTTAAGTCGTTTGATCTTGCAGTCTCTGATCTTGCCTGACTAGATCTTACTCCCTAGAAAGCACTCCCCAGCTCCTGTTAGCTGGAAAGAGAAGGACTTTTCCTGTTGTAATTTACACACTAATATTAAATGCTTTTAAATAAATAATAGGGGTGGGGGGAGCAAGTTCTTCAGGAACAAAATCTAATTGGAGTTGGTGTAACTGTATAGAAAAAATTTAATTTGTTCAGTTTGTTTAACTTCATAAGATTCAAGAAGGAAAAGAAAGCAATTGTTTCTTTTTTTTATTGTTCTTTTTCTTTTAAAACAATGAATTTTTACCATAGGACTTCAGGTTTTATAAGACTTTAAATATTATATAACATTTTAAGCCACAACAGAGAATTTGGTCATATTTTTATTATTTTTTTCACATCATTCTGTTTTACTCACCCTATGGAAAAATCAAACATTTGATGTTGACTGTTGTATAACAATCCTTTGACATGTCTCTGAAAATATGAGAAGTCTGTTGTTTTTGGAGAAAATTCTGCTTAATTGCCTGGTGTAAAAAGATTTTATAAATAGAAATTCTCAGTATATGCCTCATTTAAAATTAATTAAAGTCAGAAGGAGAGATTTACTGATAATCTATTTTTCTATTCTTTTTTGCTCCTGATCTTGTCTTGTCTTCTCCTCTCTTCTCTTCTCTTCCCTTCTCTTCTCTTTTCTTCTTTTTTCTTTTTTCTTTTTTCTTTCTTTTCTTTTCTCTTTTTTCTCTTTTCTTTTTTCTTTTCTTTTCTTTTCTTTTCTTTTCTTTTCTTTTCTTTTCTTTTTTTCTTTTCTTTTCTTTTCTCCTTTTCTTTTCTTTCCTTTCTTTTCTTTTCTTTCCTTTTTTCTTTTTTCTTTTCTTTCTGTTTGTCTTTAGCTGTTCTAAAAATCAGATTATTTACTGTAGCTATTTAATAACATTCTAGGACAGGCATTCCTTTAAAAGGAGAAAAAAACTCTACCACCAAAGAAAACCCAGAGCAAAATAACAGAAATTCCCTATTTTGTGATTTGCTCCCAGAGGTTTTGTCTGTCTTCATAAAGAGACCACTGGAGGTGAAATTCTTAAGAGGGAGATCTCACAATAAGGAATTCAGCATGGGCTCCTCAAAAGGCCCACTTGACAAGAACAGAGTTATGCATCCAGTCTCCAAAAGGAAACCAAGAAAATTTTGGTGCTAGAAGTCAGTGTGTCGTTTAACACAGCTAAGTGTCCTTCGAGGACCCCACTGGGAAATCAGTAGAGTTTTATGAGGTTAGCTGCAGCTTTTGTGTAAACACCATAACCTTTTATGATGGGAAACACAGTCTTTTGCTTTTTATGTAAAAATGGCATTGATTGGGGTTTTTTATGTCTCATGTGGCCGAATCGTTGGTGGCTGTTCGAAGTGTATCAGCTGTAGTATGAAAGCCTTGAGGTCCAACACTAGATAATAGTTTATTTAATTTTTTTTTTTTTGTCCATTAAACAAGATATTTGGGGACCTTTAAACCACTGAGGTAATGAAATACATTTTGTTTTATGAAAATTAATTCTTAGATAATTTACAACATAAAAAAAGTTTGTTTCACATTCATTTTTATTAAATTACAAACATGTACCAGGTAAAAACCATCTGGTAATTTCCAGATGACATCGTGGCCGATGTTAGATTTCTAATCTGGGTTGTTTTCTTTGCGCAAGGTTCAGGATCAGTTTCTGGTTTTTGGTGTTTATTTTCTGTGGCAGGATTTGATTCATACTGCCCATCAAATCACAACACGTACATTAAAGATGACTCCAGCCTTCCCTTTGAGGGGGTGTGGTGTTTGGATGAGGAATTAGACTATATTTCAAATGTTTTGCAGAAAATATGTATCTATGTGTGTGTTGGCCTGAGATCTAATGGAATTTCAACTATCCCTCACCAGTGTCCCTGGGTGCAACAAGGGGCTTTGCTGACTGTTTTGGGGAATATCAGTCCTCCTCGTCTCCTTTAGCAAAGGGGGATTGGCTTCTCTCCCTGGACTGGGGTGGGAGGACAGAAAATACCCATCTTTTTGCTGGGGAAAATCTGCTTGTTGAATACCTGCAGTTTCGACTGGGCTTTGCATGATCTTTCTAAGATTCTCCAAGATATTCCAAGACATGTAAGCTAAACCCCATGGTTATTTTTTTCCATATAGTCAATAAAAGTTACCTGTGATCCCCAGTGTTGATAAAGCAAAATACTATATTTAAAACCAGATACATTTTAAATGGCGGAAATATCAACAATGAAAACATTGGAATCTGTGGAAAATTTCACAACCCCTTCAGGAAATGTTTGTGACCTAGGTCATGGGTACAGTTATACTTCAGCTGGGAAAAAAATATTTCCAAAAAACAACACCAGTGTTCGTACAGTGTGAAATAAAACTCACTAAATATCCTTGTCCATCCAGTCCAAACTAAAGCTGCTCCTGGCAGACAGCAGCAGAAGTAAAATTTTATGGACTGTAAATAAAATCAGTGAAACATTCCTAATGTAAAAGTTATATTTTTCTCTCCTTATTAAAGGTAGGATGGTCAAGGTCTGTATGCAACCATCTCACTCATCATCAAAGTGGCTTCTTAATTGTACTCCAGACCACTGAGTGAAAACATATCTGCAGATCTCCTGAGGACTTCTTTTTCTTCAGAACAGTTTCAGGATTTTTTTTTTACCAAGCTTGATCTGATTATTTAGTTAAAAAATTAGAAACTGAGCCTTTTATTTATCCACAGTCCAGAATTTGCAGCTGCAAGACAAGCAGGTTTCCGTGTGCTGCCCTGGGGGTGACCTCAGCTCTGACCTGCAGGACCACCCTTACCGGAGGCGAGCAGGGAGCCAGGTCCTTTTCCCTGGGCAGAAACCAGTGTTTTATGAGACGGCTGCATGGTGGTGAGAGACAAAGTTGAGGCCACCACGTAAATCCTGACTCCGGCCACAAAGGTGGAAAACCAGCACTTTATCACCCAGCCACTGAAAGTCCTTCGTGTGATTCCTGATTATTTAAGAACAAGCATAAAAATCTACAGGCCAAATTCTTCCCCAGGTCTGAGACCAGCAGGCTCACTGTCTCAGTCTGTATCCTCTCCAAGCAGTTGCAAAGAGTGTAAGCCACTGGAGAATCTGATGGACTGTATTTCTTTTAATTTACCCCACGGAGTTCTCCTTTGCCCAGGAGATTAATTTCTTCTCTACTTAAAAAATACACTTACCTGTCACATTTTCCCCCCAGTTACACCACAGAACTGAAATAACATTTAAAAAACCTCAGCATAAGATCCCATGATGTTGAATAATTTAGACCTTTAGAAGCTGGTTAATTTTTTAGGATCTTAGCAAAACCATACATGGTTGCTTTAAATAGCAATGAAAGCCTGATTCAAGCCATTAAATTTTATGTTGTGTGTAATGTTGTAATTGATGTCAAGCCTTTCCCTTATTCTTCACGCTGACATTGGGCAGTCTCCTAACTGCTTGAAGTGCAGTTACAAGAGTCCAGACAAAGTAAAGTATGAAGAAATGGGTGGCAGAAATGGGAATTTATTGCTAAGAACAGAAAGGTTCAAATGTTAAATAATTAAGCATGAGCCAAATTTTGCCAGTTTCTTTCTCATCCATTTATTTTGGGGGATAATTGGGTGCATTAAGCATTTTGCTGCAAACTGTTTCTTCTGTGTATGCACATAAAACTTTATTACCCTTGTAAAGACCATGCTGTGAATTCTGATGCTTCTGTGTGTTTGGAAGCATATAATTATTCTCTTTACAGGAAAACACTTTTACCTACATCCTAAACTGAACAAACCAGCTTCCAAAGCAGCAGCTGCTTGAAAGCATGTGCTTGGCTTCAACCATCCCTGAGGAGAAAATGCAAATTCAGCTCCAAGTCGAATAAGAACTCTTCTCTCCTTCCAGCAGATTTCAGTACAGTGTTTTGCCTCACCTTTGCTATTTCCCTGGTAATCATTAGGCAGTTTAAGAAAACTGGTGGTGACTTAAGGCCTTTATTCTAACAACATTAGAATGAGATGAGTAACGTCATTCATGTAAAAGCAATGCCTGAGGTTAGCGAGAACAATCCACATATAAAGATACAGAGATGCCACTGTAGGAAGCAAATCAAGGGAACTTAGAGACATTTCCCTTTGCTACAGTGTGTTTCTTTAGGGTTTGTGTCAAACTAGTAAATTAAACAGAATCCATCCCATGTCACAGGTGACACCTTAAATCAGACGGGGAGCCTTACCCAGTGAGCAGTTTGAAGCCACCCTGTTTTGAAGGGTGAGGGGGTTTGCTAGCATAGAGATGTGCAGATCTCAGAGGTGGACCCAGAAAGGCATCGGTTTCTACCTCAGATGTTCTCAGACCTGTTCTCCTGGTAATTACATCGCAGAGAAGCTGTGCTCCAGCCCCCAGCCTCTCCACAGTTCATACAGATGTCTCCTAGAGAGGTACCTGAATAGCTCCAGCTTCTGTCCTGAGCAGCAGCAAAGCTCCAGCAGCCAGCAGCTGATTTGGGGTTGGTACCCAAATATTTGCCCAGGAATCCCTGAGTATTTGGAGACATGCTTATTTAGCCAGATTTGCTTAAATTGATACAAACTGAAAGCGATCATCCAGCCACTCTTTCAACCATACCAAAAAGGTACATGCACATGGGCAGGTTTAGGAATTCTTTTTTTATTTCTTTTTCATGGTCTTCCCTGGTGCAACTGCTTTATACAACAAAACTAAAGTGTGACTACAAACTTTCTCAGGGCTAAACAAGCTCCCACAAGGATTAAAGGCTGTCACCACTGTCACCTCTCCCTGAGCACAAGCTGCAGTTCTTCACTCTCTTCTATTTAAAAGGAAAAGACCAAAACCAGAACACCCAACTCAACAGATTTATTTTTATCACTTCAGAAGAGGATGCAAAACAGAACAAACCACATGAAACCGATGTTGGTCACATCAATTAATATATGATTAGATGTGCATTTCCTATAGTGGTAAGAAACACTGGTACAACGAAATTTTTAAAAATACAATAAAACTTTGATTTGACCCCTACAAATTACACCAGTTATCTTACAATATTTGCCTCAGCCAGTGAGGCTAAGCAGTAGTAACTGTTATGTGAGACATATATATATATATATATATATATAACAATGAAAAAAGAGTGGACAGGAGACAAAAGGTAGGAATGGTCTTTGAGCAGCTAGAGCATTGGTGTGAGATGTTAAAAGTGAATGGGACTCAAACCTTTAACTGGGGGTGTTTTCTGTTTACTCTCATGGTATTCCCTCCCCTCTGGAGCAGAGGTCAGGTTACTTTCCTAGATTTAATCCCTTTATGCACTGCAAACTAAGAAAAGAAATGCAGCTGGAACCTTCCATGGCATGATGAGGGAGTGAGAAGGAGGAAGAGTACAACCTTTCGCTGATTATGGTGCAAATGTACTCTAAAATCTATCTGCCAAGGGGACAATTCCTTTCCTTTAATGGCTAAGACCTCTAGAAATACAAACATGCCCTGAGAGGGAAAAAAGAGCAGTTTGATGCAAAACCACAAGCCAGCTTTGGCAGAGTTATTCTTGTGCAGAGATCCTACCTTTCACCGTAAGCCAAGAGCCTTTCCTGGAAATGAAATACATCTCACCAATCATCAGCCACCTAAAACACTGACCTATCCTCCCACCTGGCACCCTCCATTCCTTTTACAGCCAGTGACACATCCAGAGGGCCAGTGGCACGGCTTCACCTATCCTGGGACATGTCAGACAGGTTGTACCATGATCTGGATGTATGTGTCAGCTCCTGCCCTGGAAATTACAACAGTCGTTGCTGAGATACCAGACTAGTGTAGCATCAGGTCTTTTATTTTAAATAAAAGAGTACACAATGTACAGACTTCATCCTACAAATCCTTTCACACTAGAAAAATCTTTCCATTGCAGCCAAGGAAGCTATTTTGAGATATGTGAAGAACTCACAAGAGCAGATCTACACAAAGAGGCCACACTCTGTCTTCTATCTTAGCCAAATCTGTCCATTTTAAATTGGTCCATATCATGACCTTGAACCTTGGCACTAAAATGTGAGTTCCAGGCACTCCTGCCCACTGCTTGGAGGCACCAAAGAGAGGTCATTTATTTCTCACCCTATTACTTTCCAGATTTCTTCTCACTGGAAGAACTGTAGCTTGTGTTTCCTGGAATAGATTCTTCTCATTTTGTTTTCATGCCAAAACAATTCATTTCTGATTCCGTAATTCTTTTTCAGAATTAATAAATATCTATAGGCAGAACAGGGCAGCTGCTTCTTGAATAGCACAGATATCTTAAAACATCAGACTAGCAGGATGGTCACCACTTCAGATCTTTAATTTCACCCTAAGCAGATCTGATTTGTTGGAGGAAGTAACAGTTTACACATTGCAAAAATAAATGGTGCAGCAGGCACTCATACACAGTAGGAGGTGTGAAAAATGGGGGGAAGGGGGAAAGGAGACTGATGGAAACAATCAGCTAATGCAGAATGAAAGCCTTTTTCTCTCTCCAAGTGGAACTAATAGGAACATCAAATATGTTAAACTAAAACAGAAACAGGAATTACAAAATTGTTTTCCACATTTTTTTAAGAACCTTTTCTTTTCAGTAGTGGTCACACAAATCTGTGAAAGGAAAAAAATCAAAGGCTTTCCCCTAAGCACAAACAGTTTGAAGTGCCTGATTTTGAAAGAATCATTTTTGTGCATCTATGTGTCACATGTCTGCTGAGAGCAAATAGCCTTGGCGGTGGCTGTCCATACTCTGGGGATATTCCCACAGGTGTTGGAAGCCATACAATGTCTTGCCAAGCCAAGCACTAATCAGCAGAGTAGGACTTGGTGGACCAGTTATTGTGAATATCTCCCAGGCCTTCAGGAGGCAGAGGTAGCAATTTCCAGTGGCTTCAGTGGCTATGTTTTATGTTTCATTCTGTTGTAGGTGATGCTGGAAGAAAACAAGAGCAACATCTGGTCCTGCCAAGCATCTGGCCAAGGGAATGGGAATAAAAATGCCAGTTTAACTTTCATCTAGTACTACCCATAAATACTGCTGTCAGACCATCTAGTCATCTGCCATTAAACTCAGTATTTCAAAGGTGTTTTTTCTTTATCAGAAAAGCTGTTAGATGTTAGAAATCATTTCATCAATAGCACTGTTTGGAAGCAAAGAATTTCTTGGTGAGGCAAGAGCAAATATTTGAAGGAAGCATCTTTGTCTCAGAGGTTAAAACAGTAACATAAAGAAAACAAATAGTGAGTGACATATTATCTGTCTCATTCAAAAACACCCAAATTAATGTTAATGTCAGGGGGTTAAATTATAGATATTTATTCATGATGTTATCAAAACTTCCTATATGCTAAAAAAAACCACAAAACCAATTTTTTCTGAAAACGTCACACAGAACTAAACTGTTCCTCCAAACAAACACAATCGAATGGTTTATCCTAGGAACCATCATGCTCACTATCGATGCTCATCCTTCTAGAGGAGACTAGGTGAGACAGCAGCTTTACTGGCCTCAGTCCTACTTGAGTCTCCAGGGCTCTTCTGTAAGCCTGGCATTTGTACAGACCCTGTTTAGGGGAGGGGCGTCTCTAGTTCAACACTTCTTTTGAAACTCTCACATCTGGACATCCACATTTTAGCTCTCAGAGCTGAAGAACACAAGAGGCAAGGGAGACCGGTGGTATAACCACTGTCACCTCTGTTAGACACTGTCACCCTGAAAAGCACCCTGAAGAACCTGGCAGTGCTTCCATGTGCAGCTCCTCAGAATCATGTTCTGTGCTTCCTCTGGAGCTTCTGCCATTGGGGGCAAAAATAATGATCATCTCCATGATAGTAAATGGCAAAGATCCCAGGCCTGAAAATTGGTTGTCTGTATCATTACTTTGCTTAAAGGGTCCTTGCAAACAATTCCCAGGCATCATTGAGTACCTAGTGCTGTACACGCAGCATTCTCCATGGGGGATGTGGATGCAAGATCCCTGCTTAAAAAGATGAGAGTTTAACAACAAGAACATGGTCAAACTGGGTCACAGAGTCAGAGCTATATGATAGGCCTCAGCACTGCTTACTGCTGCAGATGTGGCCAGTGGACCATGCCTGGTATGGATGTGGATTGCCCCGACCAGTGTAAGAGCTGTCCCAACGCCGGCAAGCGTTGCTGTTCTGGCAATTTATTATTTAAATAATAATTTTTTAAAAAATGTTATTTATTTTCTTTGTGCCAAAACACATCTAATGGCATTGCACCAGTTTTCCTATTCTAAGCAGCATCAAAGAGCTAGTGATGAACCTGACACGTCTAAATCTGGAACCAGGAATGCAAGGTAATGCAGTACACAGATTTGATCCAGTCAGATCCAAAGCAGGTCAAAGAAGCAGAACAGGGGTTCAGACCAGATATTAAACCTCAGTACAAAGAATGAAAGCACTTTACCCTTTCAAACATACTTCTTCTTCACGTATTAACTCGTGCATCTAAGGCTGTCATGACCAACTCAGAAAACTAACAAAATGCACTCCAATCATTCTGCATGTGATCTGACCCACTGCAAGGTACATGCAAATTTAGACTTTGAGTAAAGTAACTTTCTTTAATCAGAGCCTGTATGTATTTTTGGGAACAAATTATGAATAAGACAGAAGATCCCCTAAAACAAAGTCTACATTTAGCCAGCTAGGCATCAATTCTGCAAATGATCATCTCTGTGTTTTTCCTCCTGCTAGGAGGGCAATAAGTAAACAGTTCATGGAAATGAAACTCAACTCATAAATTAGTGTAGCTACAGGTAAAACGATAAGCAATTACAAGATGAGCTGATGCTTTTAGGGTAAATAGTTCCCTAATTAAAAAAAAAAAAAAAGGAAAACCAAGAAACAAAAACAACACTTTTTCGAGTTATTTTAATTCTGCACTTTTTTCTATTGTAAAACAAAACTAAATAGAAGTCTGGTTGAAATAGAAGTGTGTATTTGGTGTGGTTTGTTCTTGGTACCTACCCATTATCCTCATCTAATTACTTAAGTTTTTCTTGTGAACTCCTTCAGAGTAAACAAACCGTGTTAGTGTCCTTTAGTGATGGGCTTCAAAAGACCTACAATTATAAATTTTATTGCTCAGCATTACAAGATGATGGTATCTCAAGAGAAGGTGACAGTGAGTTAACAGATAGGTCCCCAAGGGCAACTGGCCCAGACCTACAGGCTCCCTTCTCCAAACAGAGAAACAGGCACAATTAGCAACTTTCAAAATGATAAATCTCTTTCCTTCATTCACCAAGCTTAACATGGTTGAGGAGACTGTCTTTCATTCACATTTTGGTACTAATTAACTCATAACATTTTGTTCTATCTTATAAGAATCCCTAGTTCTTTAGATGCCATCTCACAGGACAAAAATTCACACAAATACTGTCAGAAAAACAATTACAAAATTAACTATTTTGCAACTGTCTTTTGGCAAGCTGTTTCAAGGCAGGGCAAATTCATTTCAGGTACACATTTATTTTAGTTTTTTTTCTAGTGTGGCCTTCGGCTCAGAATAACAGAACCAGCAGCAGCAAGAGACAGATAATTGCCAGAAGGCTTAGAGGTGCATATAGCTGTACTTCTAACAATCCCACCACTACATTATCTAATCATTTAAAAAGATATTATTAGAAAGCAGAGCACAGGAATATAAATTACTGGCTGCTTGGGTTTTTCTAATAAAAACTGGGATTTTCATTTTTCAAAAATATATGCAAACTGAGACGTGGACATTTGGACCTAGATCTGTTTAGTATCTGTGTGGGAGTCAGCTTATATATAGGGCTGGCATTTGTGTTTCATAAATGAATAAAACAGTTGCAAATGTATTCAGGAGACTGGAGTTCTTCACTCAGGTCCTTTGACACTTTGAGCATCTCTTGGGTACAACCTAAGATTTTGTCAGGAAGCTTAATAACACTTTTTTGAAGGGAATGTTTTTTACGTTGTCTATTTAATTTTCCTTGTCAACTCATGATATAAGGCAGGACTATTATATATATAGTTATTTCCCTATTTGTTATATTCTTTGTTCCCTAAATAGAAACATGATTTGTCTCACAGTCCATGCAAGAAATCTCTGTTCTGAAAGAAACCTTAATTCTTGATTTCTAGAATTGAATAAGAATCAAAACACAGAATTTGAATCCTCAGGACCACTCTTTCATGAACAGGGTCAGTAATTTACTGTTCTTTATTTTCTAGAGATGATAAGTAACTGAAAGTGGACAAATAATTTTATACCCGATTTCTGCAGATTTTCACAGTTTCAAATAATAATAAAAAACCCCTACAGGTTTCTACAGCTCTTTCTCCCAATTTATGGAGGTCACAGAAGTTCAACTCCCATCCAGCCATAACAGAATTCTCACCAAACTGTCTAAAGTTTGCCCATCGCTATTTCAGGCAGAGAGCAAATAGTACATGTGATGCTTTGGCACCTGCAGACATAGCAACATAACTAATAGAAAGACATCTGTTTCTGTTATGATGGAAGGATGTTTACATTATGGCAAATTTGCAAGTTCTGCAGAGCAGAGGCCCTGTATTGGTAAAGGAAGTCATCATTTAGTTTGTTTAGCTCTGAACACTTACTAGGGGCCACCTTGATCAGTAATCTGGAAGCCAGAAAGTGTTGTGGATCTTGGCTTCCCAACAGGCTAAGTGCTTGAGCAGTACTTCTGGCCAGAGAGCAGAATCCATCTTCTTCATTTTTGACAGCGGTGACTTTGGTAAATTGCAGGGGAAGAAGAGGTCTCTTCCTCCAGTAGCTCTGCACTTGATTTTGTCAGGTGCTTTAAAACCAGATCTCTGTGGCAAACTCAGTTTAGAAGTTCCAAGGTCGACAAACTGATGGACATGGAAAGTATCTACATTTCCACTCTGAAAGTAACTATTCAAAGTCAAGGGTTAAGTAGTAGCAGTGGGAAGAAGGGAAGCTCAGGCAGCTGGACGCAGAAGGAGGAGGGAGAAAAACAAAGGTAGTAAGTGGTGATATCACATCAGCAAGCAATCCAGATGCAGAAATTAAATGGAAAGTAAAGCTGGACAAAGAGTTAAAATCACGACAGAAAAAATCAGATGTTCATCAGGACTCACTATGCAGTGTTTGCGTTAAAGCAGAAATATTCAGCAACAGCAGAAACCTTCCTCTGAGCTGAAAAAAAGTGTATTAATACGAATTAGGTATGTATATGTCTGTGAATCACAACAAATAAGCTTGGAAGAAACCTCTAGCAATGCTCCAGTCTTCCTCACCTTCCAGCACTGACAAAGTTCAGCCTCTGTCGTTCTAAATAGTAACATTTTAGTTGTTCTTAAAGAATAACTCTTCAGCATCCCCAGGGTTTAATCTCTTTGTAGGTACCACCTTTGCATTAAAATTTACTGGCTTTAATATAAGCCCATTATTCCTTGTGCTATCCTCAATGACATGGAAAAGAATTTATTCTCTTATTCTTGTAGTAATTTTTTAATTATATAATCTATAACCTATTCTCATGTGTCCCCTGAGACATCTCTGTGTTAAGACAAACACAGGCTTTCAGTCATATGTGCTTCCAAACCTACTCTATTGTTACCATCAGGACTTCTCTAACAGACCCTCATCTTTCTTAAATTTGGCCCAAACTAGCCCCAGAACTTCAATGGATACCCCACAGATTATGGGTAGAGAGCAAAAATTTTGCCATATATCTTGTATTCCCATTCCTGTATCACTTCATTGATTCTTCTTCATCCACATGCCTTTTGTGGTGTTCAGAGGTGGCAGAGAAGGATGTGAGAACAACTTGTGCTAATATACTAAATTTCAATCTGAGGGAAAATAGTATGATGCACAGAAAGAGTCAGTAGTGTTAAGGTCAGCCCTTGAAGTACAACTGAGAGTGTCAGTGTTCTAAGGAAGACAGATTCTAGACAGGAAGTGTCTTTCTGTCTGATAAATCTTGTCTGAAATGTATCATTTTCAGCATTACTGTTAGGAACACCTTTCATGTATTGTCCTCAGTATAATTAGCATCCTTGTCAGGGATCAAAATATTGTCTTAGAATGTAAAACCTCAATGCCATGAACTGCTAATCCTGATCTCACTTTTTCTGCTAATGATACACAGTGAGACAAGACTGAGCTATAGCCCCCACCAGTGACAACCCCCTACATACCAGTGAAACCTGCCCTGAAGATCTGTGTCTTCTCCATTTCTGGCAATTTCTGTTCTCTCATAGTTCCAGTAACAGAGACCCCACAACCTTGTTAGTGATTTTTTTTTTTCAGTTTTACACTGGTCTTTGCATATCAAGAAAAAAAGCAAGATGAAATTTTCTATAAGATTTAGTTGGGCATTTTGTCATACGTCTTACAGGCCCATAAAATTTCCTGCCCGTTTTCTCTGCCTTCCTTTTTTATTTTCCATTCTTTACCTTCTTCATTGCCCCCGTTGTACTGGGCAGGGATAGAGTTCATTTTCTTCACAGTAGATTATATGGTGCTGTGTCTTGGATTTGTGCTGAAAACAGGATTGAAAACATTGAGATGTTTTAGTTATTGCTGATCAGTGTTTACACAGCATCAAGGCCTTTTTTGCTCCATCCAACCAGGATGTCTGGGGGTTCACAAGGTGATAGAAGGTGGTATAGGTGGTACAGCTGATCCCAACTGACCCAAAGGATATCCCAAATCACATGATTTCCTGCTCATAAATAAAAACCGAGGGAAGAAGATAATGTAATATGTCGTAGAACTCTGCCTTCCTGGGGATGGCTGAACATCTCCCTAACAATGGGAAACAGGGAATTAATTCCTTATTTTGCTTTGCTTGTGCAAATGGCTTTTGCCTTACCTATTAAACTGGCTTTATCTCAACCCGTGAGTTTTCCCTCTTTCACCTTTTCTGACTCTTTCCCTCAACCTATTGGGAGGAAGAGTGAGCCTGTTTGAGGCTGAGCTGCCTGCTGGGGTTAAGCCATTACACTATTTTTTGGGAGGGGTTGTTTGTTTGTGTGTGGGGTTTTGGTTTGTTGGTCTGGTTTGGTTTGGTTTGGTTTGGTTTGGTTTGGTTATGGGGAGGATGAAATAGCCACCACAGCCATGTATTTCTCCCAGACTCACTCAGGAAGCAGAGGTTCTGGTAGCCGTGGGCATTAACTTCTCTGTCCCACCCTCTCTCCAGGCAGAGCATCAGCAGTGCCCACAAGCAGCCCGGATGTGCTCAGGGAACAGTGGGCACTGCCTTGCTTGATGCGTTTCTGAATGTTGGAAAATCCCTTGCACCTCTTCTTATTTCAACCATGGTCCCCTGAGATGTCACAGTTTTTGCATGTTTTGTTTTCCTTATATTTACTCTTTTTTTTTTCTCAGAGAGAGGGCTGTGAGATTTTGTTAAAGTTCCACCCAAATATAAGAAGAAAAGCCATCAAATACAGTGCAAATAAAAAGTGCAGAGGTACTGACTCATCATTTACAAACCATCAAGGCAGCTGGGATCACAAGGGCCCCTAGAGGAAAGATATGTAATGAGAGGGAGATGATTTTCAACTAAAGAAGCATCTATAAGTCAGAAAATCTGGGCTGCAGATGCCTATTTTACATTTTAAATAAAGTAAAAAATGCAGCACAGAATTTAAAATAAAAGGTTTTCAGTGTCAAAAACTACAAGGGTGACAGCTTCAATTTTGGTGATCTTTCTCTCCTGTTTCTTTGGCTTTCTAAAGAGCAGTGAGAGTGGATTCTTCCAAATTTCACTAAGATAATTTTTACAGCAGGTTCGCACGTAAAGAAAATACAAACAGATGGTATAACATGGTAAGTAACAATCTGACCAATACACAGAAAAAGGGAGTTCTCCCACATTTAAATTCAGACAGATTTTAAGCTTAAAGTGATGAGACAGTAAAGAGACTTGGTTGAAGGCATAGAAAGGAGGAACAGCCTGATTGCTGAGGACATACTGAAGCTCAGCCATGAAACTGAAGGTTACACATCAAGGTGAAAGCTAAGAATGAGTCTGATAATAAGACCTGAAGTTATGCTGATACAGGAATCTCTTTCTTTCTTACATAGATGAAATCTGTGACCTATTCAAGCCGTTCAGCCTCTCCAAATCTTACTCTCCCCATGTAAACTGAGACTAGTTCTTAGTCCCTTTAGTGAAGTGCTTTAAGAACAGATTGGAAGGGATGCTTGCACAACACCAGCCAAATTCTGGCTCCTTTCAAACTCATGGCAAAATTCCTCTGGCCTCTTTGCCTATGTCGATATTAATAAATTAAATGTGCCCAGTGCCATTCTCTGGTGCTGCAGCCAGCTGGCAGGGAACAGCCTGCATCTATATTACTAAGCTTTTATACTCTCTTAAATAGGGTGGTCATATCCAAACTCTGCTGGGAAACACTTCAGCAAGATCCCAAGCTATTCCTAGGGATTGTGCACTGTGTGCAGGGTGCCACCTGGCCCCAACCCAGAGCATCACAGGGTCCCTTGTGACCCTTTAAATATACAGAAATCGCAGTCCCTCTGCCTGAAAATGTTCGTTAGAACCCTCCACTAGCTCTGAGTAACTCTTGAGGCAGGCACCAGACACATTAATTTTAATATGCAATACAGTTAGAAACATTAACTCCATTGATATTTCTTTCAAGTGTACAGATAATTTCCTTCTATCATATTTGCAATTATTTCTGTATTCTGAGGGTGTCTGTAAAATACCAGCAGCATTCAGCTTGGACTTAATCTGATTACTAGTGCAAAATACCAGCCTGCAAGATCTCCATTTTGGTTTCCTTTCATCAGCTCATTCTGCAAAACCACCTTCACATAATTACAGAAACATCCTGCGAGGTTTGTGAACCATTGTGCTGTTCAGATGGCTGGTAGAACATAGAGGTTAAGCTCAAATCTGATCTGCAGCCAAGGTGGGCTGGTAAACTCCAGTGAAGCATAAAGAGCCAAATTATTAAGGCAGGGCAAGATTTTATACAGCATTGCTCACTGAGTGCAAGCGAAATAGACTAATCCCTGAGCTACCAGAATCAGCTGGCTTTTTCCAAAAGCCAACAACAGCAAGGAAGCTTTTGCATGACTCCTTTTCGAACAACAGAAGGGAAGGTTGGAGAAAGGAGGGGCTGGGTGGGAGTGGAGCAGTTTGACATCTAATCTATCATTTTTATTAGGCTGAGTCTGCAGACATTTGAATTGTGTTTTCCTCACTTTTTAAATGAAATGGAGAACAGTCACACTAATGACATAGTTCCTCATGAGTGATAAAGTAATTTAAACTTCATAGAGCCTGCCATTTCAGATAGTGTTAATTCACGTGTGAAAGAACCTGAAAATATAGAATTTGTGTTTAAAAAAAACAAAAACAAAATCTTCAGAGGGCTGTAATGCATCTGCCTGCGAGCACATGTAAAAGACTTAGTAGGAAAGTGGAAAAAAAATAATGCTGTCCAAGTACACACATGCTTACACACACACATGCACAGAAAACGACAGAGAAGACGAAGGGAAGGCAGAGGCTGGGTGCTCCTTGGAAGCTGTTTTCTTAACCTCTGCGACAGCCCAGCCTCCCTGCTGCGCTCCCCCCGCCAGCTCCTCGTGTGCTGCACAATGTCATCCAGAGCACCAACAACAGCTTGAGTGAAAACAGCTTTCACCGGGAACGAGAAAGATAGCAAAGAGATTAGTGCTTTTTATGTAGCAACCTTGTGGCTGGTGACCAAAGCTGAAGACAAACTACAGGAGTGAGGTGAGGGGAGGGAGCGTAAGGAGAGGCAAAGTCTAGGTGACTCGGAAGATAGTTTAAATCCATCAACAGGCAGCTAAGATCTGAACCAGTCATTTGCAACCAGGGCAGAAATCACAGTCACAGTGTCAACGGCCACAAATCTTATCGCCTTTGAAGTGGCCAGTATTTTACCCCAAAGTTACTAGCTCAGATTGTTATCTGGCTACTTGCTGGCCTATGTGAGACAAATTGGCAGTCTTTGGCTAGATCCTGGCAGACTAATTCCACAACACCACATTTGGCATTCATTAACAGTCCTGGCAGTGGGGCTAAGTAGTAAGTCAGAAAGGCTGAACCTCCATTTCACCCCTCAGAGGTGGTCTTTCCAGCCCAGCTTTGAGTCCCACGGATAAATCAGTATGAGGCGGTAGGTCCTGTAGTAGGTACATGGGTAATTAGATGACTTTGAAGAGCTCTGGTTATTTCCTTCAGCAGCACTGCATATGATTACATACTCCTTGCAGATGGTTAACAGTGTAGTGAAATCAGGTAAAAGCAATCTTTCATTTCCCTACAAGCTTCCTAAGTGTGAATAGTAGAGAAAGGAAGAGAAATAGCTGAGATATCTGTTGAGAGAAGAGTGCCTAACTCAAGGAAAGGAAAACCTGAATACTGGTAATAGTATATTAAATATTCTGTTCCTGCGCAAACATAATTTGCTCTTTCATTTTTATTGAAAGTTTTCTTGGCATTCTCAGAAAAACTGACATTGCAAAAGATCCTCATTCTTAGGCTCAATCTTCATTCATAGGCTTTATTTAGATTGATGGCTCCTACATGGCAGCAGAGATAAATTTTCTCCTGAAGAGCTCTTACTGTAGGTACAGTGCAACCCAAGGAAAATCAAGTCAATCAGCACTAAACTTGCATTCTGAATAATCTACTACAAAGCACTTTTACTGTTTTAAACACCATTTGTCACTGTCACAGTGGAAGAAAAATTGCAGTTCACTTCAGCTAAGTGGTAGCTCACTTCAACAAAATGAAAATCCTCTGAACTCTCGCTTTTATTCTGACCTCGAAAGCAGCTCTCTGTAAGCTAAGAATTTGAAAGGAGGGGAAGAACAGGAATTGCAGTGGGACTTCCTCCCTGCAGACATATGGAATGACTTGAGGTCAGTAAGGAGATATAAGCAGGTGTGCAGGTCCCTAACACAGTGCTCACTGCAGGTCCCTGGTTCAGCTGGATACCTGTTGTAAAGATGAATTTCACATCTCTGCATGACAAGCAGTCTGTGGACTATATTTTAGACAAAATACTGTGTACCAAAGACTGTTAGCTGCCAAGTAGAGCTTTGACTGTCAAACTGGGAAGGGGCAAAAGAAACAAAAGAGAAAACTGATCACAGTAAACCTCATTTTAGAGTGATTTACTGATTTTTGGAAAAGCAAAGTTTGATAATAACTGACTTGTAGAACCGAGCATGGGCACACATTGAGAGGCGGTCTGAGGAACAGCTCTGAGAATGAGGAACCTTAACATCTCAGGGTGCCTCTCTGATCCTGTTTTGTTCTGAATGGAAGTTTTAGGAAATTTTACACTGAAACACACTCTCTAGTGAGTAGTGGCCCTCCACTACCTCGTAGAATCACAGACTTACCATATGGCTGTGTTTGGAAGGGACCTCCAGACATCAACTAGTCCAACCCCTCTGCTCAAAGCAGGATCAACTAGATCAGGTTGTTCAGTGCCCTGTCCAGATGTCTTTTGTACTTCTCCGAGGATGGAGACTCCACAGTCATGCTGGGCAGCCGGTTCCAGTGTTTGAGCACCCTAACACAGAAAGGTGTTTTCTTCTGTTTAAGTAGAGTTTCTTGTATTTCCATGTGTGCTCTGTCGTCCTCTCCCTGAGCAGTGCTGAGAACTGACTACACCTCTTGTCATTCCCCCACCTGGTATTTATATATATTGGTAAGATCCCCTCTGAGCCTACTCTTCTCCAAACTCAACAGTCCCAGCTCTCTCAGCTTCCCCCTGATAATTTCTTGTATTTCATGTCCAAGCATGTGCTCAAAGTTTTGCTGGGTCTGCTTTAAGGCAGAGGCTTTTTAGCCCTTCGTGCAGTAATATGAGTTCTCAAGTGCACTAAAATGTCCATATTATCTCAAAACTTGAAAGAGCCCCAAAATCCTTTCAACTCCTCTGTTTTCAGCTCTAACTTGTTGAAGCTGTTCTCTGCCACTTTCTTTTTTTCGTATCAGAGGTCTTTTATAGAAGAAAGCCCATTGCTGTGCTGTGCTGTGAGACTGCAGGCAGTGCCAGTGTTCTGGATGGATGCAGCCTGGCCAGCTCGGAGGCAGGTGCTCCACAGGATGTGCCGGGGGGGACCAGAGAGGTGACACCCTGCCATCCACTGCCTTCTCTGCTCAGGATGCAGAGGGACATGACTTTCCTATGTGAGCAGGGCTTTCCTCCTGCAGAGCACTCCTAGAAACTCAGTTACCCATCTTGCTCAAGGGCTTCTTTCCAATGTCCATCTGGTTTTGAGTAGAAAAGTCTTCACAACAAAGAGAGAGTATGGCTCTACTTTTTTAACCACGATATTCTGATAAGGATATATGAAATTCCCAAAAATGGAGGAGCTTCTTTACTTCTTTATACTTTATTCATTCGGTGCACATTAAATAATCAAGAAATGATTTTTTTTTCCTACTGTTTAAGTTAATTTTCCCCTTTAGAAAATAGCATTGCAAGTACTTATAAGTAGGATAGTGATTGCATTAAAATCCCACAGTTTATGCTTGGGGTTTTTTTGAAAGCTAACAACAAACTCATTTTCCCAAACAGATTTAAGAATTTTTTTCTAATTTATTTTTCTAAATAGTGAACATTTTTTATTTGCTTAATACCTATTAGACACATTCTTAATATGCTGCAATACTTAAAATTATATTTTTGAGCTTGAAGAGAATTTTATTTTCAGAATAAGAAAATAGATAATTGTTTCAAAGCAATTTCAGCAAAAATGACTGTTAAAAATATGATGAAGCGTCCTCATCATTAAAGTAGCATAAAGGCTATTTCCATCATGTAATTTTTTTTTTTTAATTTCCTCTTTAGAAGTTTTGTTTTAGGCAAAACACTACTTGCACACAATTTTTATGAGCAATTTAAGGCAAAATTGAATGCACTGGGAAATTAAACCGTACAAGGTTTTATTATTGTTTTTCCTTTTGCTTCACGATAGATATCTCAGTGTTAAACCCTTCTGGAAACAAAGCATTGTAGATTTTTGTGGGTGTTTTTTGGTTTGTTTTGTTTTGGGTTTTTTCCCTGTGATATATTTGGGTGGATAAATAATAATTTAATTCCTGGATGCAGCCCAGAAAAAGCAGACATAGATAATAAAGTAGCCCTCCTCAGCTTTAATTGTTTTTTCAGTTTCTCTTTCTGCTTTCATAACTTAGAAATTCTCTCTCAATAGTGAAAGGAAATACTTAACAGCATAAACATAAATTAAGTTTTTTTGATATGCATTTATTTTGTTGCACACTCTCTGCAACTTCCATTAACTTGCTGGAATGAATCCCAAAATAAAAGGAGCTGTTCTTTAGCAGGTTAACACTTTTGCATATATTATGTGCTCAGTTCATGCTGAATTCAGTAAATTCAGATTATTCTTACAGAATTTAACTTCAGCTCTTCTCTTTTCCTGAGCTGGAAGTTAAAGCGATGAGAACTGAAAAGAACTGAAGGATAGCTAGCTGAGGAAGTCAGATTGTTACATCTTTTCACACATCGTCATAAGAAGGAATTCAGAACAGCAGTGACAGATTTTCTGCTAGGCTCACATAGTTAGAAAAATGTGTGTTGTTGATTCAGCTCCTCTAGCAAGAGACATGCAGGACACAAATATAAGATAGGATAGAAATAAAAGCATTATGTGTAGATATGACTAGAGTTCTCGTCTCTGGAAATACAAAAAATGGGAAAAAAATTATATCCTTGATTCAAGCAGGATTATTTCCATCCACTATCATCTCACACAGAATTATAAAAGCTTCTGATAAGGAAAATTACTCTTAGGGAGTTCACTTTCTGGAATACACACTGCTGAGTCCTTGCCAGACTAACAGGTCTGAGTCAGCCCTATCCTAATCATTTTATCCATAGCCTGATTGTCCATGTGCCTTATAATCTTGGATCTTGTTCAAAATAAATAATGGCAGTAACAAGCCACAGACTGAACTTTCCTCTGAAATTTTTTTAAGACAACATCTTCTTGCATAAGGCAAGCAACATCTGCTGAACCAAATGAGGAAGAAATCCTAATGTCTAGGATGGAGGAGAGGAAAACAAGGGAAGATCAAGGAGAAGTCCTATCCCACAGAAGCCAGAGGGATTTCTGCCTCATGCTCCAGGCAAACTGGGAATTTGTTCCTTACCTCCATGCTCATGTTCATCACAGCTCTAAACTGGGTAAACTAACACCTCTGTGGCTCTCCTTCTCCCAGATGGATGTAAACAATACATCCTATTTGAATACTTCAGTTTTCTCATAAAAGTTTTATTCTCTTTTACTCCAACTTGCATACCAGGCACTTCCCTGGTGCTTCCTAGATATATGGGCACTGCTGCTTCCACATTCCTACTCCAAAGGCTGGACATCTGTATTTGGCTTATTATTAACTTCGGAATTTTATATTTTCACAAACATATCAAAAAGCTCAACACTAATTCTTCACGTATGATAACTCAGGTTACTTTTGCCTGCTGAGTTTGTTTCAGGTTTTGCCTACGCGTGCGCAAATTATAGTTTGTGACATAGTTTCATTGCTGGTAGGTAGCAAACGACTTTTCCTGAGGCAAAAGCACATTTTCCAGCCTCTGTGAGAATAGCAAAGCACTCAAGAGGTGTGTCCCACAGTTTGAAATTGCCTTTTATATTAGCATTATGTTGAGCGATGTCACATTTAATCAGTTTTAATACTTTTCAAGTTGTGTTTTCATATATAGAAATACATCAGAAAGTACAATGAGCTCCAACTGATGCTGAAGTTAGAGCAAATCAGTGATCCAATTGCACATAATTCAAACTCCCCTGATTTATTTCTTTCCACTAGAGAATGTCTGTCAGAGCCAGGAAAAAATTTTATCACCATGCTAAATTCATATCAACAATTAAATAATCGTTTACAGAAACGGCAATTTTGCTTTGCAAATAGCACAATGATTCCCTAAAGCACTTTTTTTTTCTTCCTGAATCCCTCAACCCTTTTCTCTTTTGTGTTTATGTACATTTTTAGTTCTTCGCAGAAAAGGTTTTTTTGCCTGGGATTAAAACTATCAACTATCTTTCATATGAAAAAAAAGCACACACAAGCTGTTCACATTTGAGGTTGAAGAAGTATTTGTTTTTGTTTGAATTGATTAGCTGTTAGCAATAAAACAAAATGTAAATAACTGCAAGAGAATGATCAGGACAGCAAAATTCCTTTTTGTCTCTGGTATCAGATCTGGATGAGATGAGAGAAAAAAAAAAAGCAAGACTAAATCTCTGATGCTGTTTTGCCTGAGTTTGCTGGATATTTTTGTGAATGTAATGATTTGTTAGGATAGGCTTGGGATCTCTGAAAGGAGATGATATGGGATACACGAACGGGAGTAGGAGTGACTTGGTTTCTGAGGAAAGCACGGGACTGTGTGAACAATTGCAACCGAGGAGGTTTCAGCATTAAGTCTCCCAGAGCTGCAGGTACTCTGTCTCTGCCTAAAGCCACACTGAAGTTACAGGGAAAACTATGTTCGTGCAGGGAGGAACCCTCTGAAGGGAGGGGAAGCTAAAAATGGACGGCCATTTGTACATGATTATCTATTGTAAACTCATAATCCAGGCCATCCTTAATAAAAACATTGAGTTCACACAGACCTTTCTACATCCTCAGGAATGCAGAACTGGAAGAGAGTGCTGAATCATTGAGTTGAATTTCCTGTTACTTTGGGCACCATATTGCAAGATATCTTTCACAAACTTGAAGATCATGCCAAAATCCTTCGTTAAGAAGGGGCTATCTCAGCATCCCTTTTTTCAGATGAAGAAACTTTTTCCTTGGAGAAGTGAAATGACAAAGCCATAACCATTCAGTAGCCCTGCAGAAATACTCAGACCAAACTTCCTTTTCCTGAGCATCTTCTGTATTCTGATCAAGGGCTTATAAAGGTGCTTTCCAGTTTTCAAAGATCAGTGTCCCACAAAACTCTTGTTGTTCATGCCTGCAATTCCTTGCCTTGCTGATTTATGTTGAAAAGGACTCAGTGCTCCTCAGCAATATTAGAGAAATCCTTCAGCTCACATTTTTTTCTGGTATTTCTCGGAACACAGAATTGCTCCCAAAGTGACTGGCTTCTGGAAGCTATTGGAAAACAACATGAAGCCTTCAGTTTTTGAATAAAACTTTCCACCTGTCCTTATGGATGCTGAAAATTAAAGTGTGCAATTTTGTCAATTACAATAGAAAATACCAGGGCCATTACTTGAGATGGCTGTATATTAAATACAGACCACCCCAGAACGCCTTTAAACAAGAGCAGGAAACAGCTCACTGTTCATGGGGCTGGGACCTGCCAATCAGACCAAGACTGAATGCCTGTCAGTGTCCCTCATATTTGACTTGGAAGCAACTCATATCAATATGTAGTCAGGAAATGGCTCTTTAATCACTGCAAAGTCTCTCCTGATTTTAAAGATTAAATCAGCCACAGACTGCTTGAGTATTTTTCTTTTTTTTTTGACTCCTCCAAGATAACTGATGATAGCATTTGAGAATGATTAGCCATGCTGCACGGCGCGAGTGTACAGCTTGCTCTGATTTCATGCATTGCAGGCCATGCTGTACAACACCGATCTCAGATAACAGGACATCCAAAGAAACCTGACTGACCTGTCTAGGAGTTATATGTGGGGATAAGACAACTTGAAACACGTAAGGAAAATAAATTACCCAATATATTAACAACAGTCTTGTTAGAAATGCTGTAGGGAGATGGGCCAGCAAAGGAGCAGGGTCTCTACAGAGATGGGATTCGAAAGGCACCTCCTGCAAAGTACAGTTAAAAGTGCTACTGCTCCAGGGGAAGCATCCAGTGGGATGGGTATGTGCTCACAGAGGTACCCTTAAGGCTAGCAAAATGGAAATTGGTGCTGGCAGCTCTAGGACTACGAGTGACAGCCAAAGGTATCACATGAATGTGCTTTGGAAAAGCAGCAGAGGTAAGGGAGAGGGCAGAGAGGGAACAAAGCCCCAGGTTACAGGTCCCTGGAGTGGGCCAAAACTGGGATATCCAGGTGGGGGATGAGAGAAGCAGATGTGGCAGGGGCTGTCTGCCAGGGCTGCAGTGAGAAACTGGAGTTTCAGGGGAAAGAGCACCTGGGCCAGATCGGTGACTTTTGAGAGAGAGGACACAGCATGTGTCCTGCGGAGAGGGAGGTGTGAGACGCATGGCAAGGGACAGCACAAGTGTCTGTGTTTTGTGTAAACACCTGTGCACTTCCACAGCAGAAACTCAGGCAAGTAAGGAGTGAAGGAACAGGAAAACACAGCCTACACATTATCAACAGCCTGAATTCATCCTGAGATGGTTTGATGCTCCTCTGGAGCCTGGGGGCTTGATGATAAGAGTGGAAAAAGGACACCAGGATGACAGTGCTCCTTCCTCTCTGTCACCAAGCAAGTTGTCCCCCGGGCTGTCAAGTCAGCCCCTGTTCTCACCATGATCTGGCTCACTTCAAGAAGAGAAATACTCCCCAGTCTGACACATAGCCAAGTAGATCCTCTTGAAAGCTATTTTTCTCAGGTCCTGCATTTCTCTAATAACATATGTGCCATGTTTCACCCACCCTTCTCCACACTTTTTTCTCCCATATTAGATTTACAGTGGAAATAAGGTACTGCTGAGGTAGTCCCTAACCCCACTCCTACCACTAAACTTTTATTCTTTCCATGATGTTTAAAGGATTAAAAAAATGAGCTATCAGGTAAAATTTTACAGCAAAAGCTTTTCATTCTGCTGTGAGGGTTTTTTTCCCACAGAAAATGCCTGTTTGCAAGTTTTTGCTATTCAAACACATGCTAAAGCTTGCTCACCCACCTCATTTAAACTCAGCAAATGTGCAGCCAAATGGACTATCTTGTCCCACATTTCTGCCACTCAAGCACCAGTACAAAATGAAATGAAGAAAAGGCAGAATTCATTTGGTTTCTCAAGGCTTCTGGAAGGCCGCTGAAGTCAGCAGCATGACTCCTTTTAACATGTGCAGAGTGAGTCAGGCTGCACAACCTCAGTTAGAAATACCAGCAGGACCACGTAAGGGTGGGGGTGGTACACACAAAATAGTTGTAGCTGCACATGTACAGCCATTTTAGAAAGAAACTGAAAACCTTGAGAACTTCAAAATAACCCAAGAAAAGAATAAGAGCAACTTTGAAATTTTTCTTCCTGAATGTGTCCAACTGCAATTAGTTCTTAAATAATTAACTATTAATTTAAAACCTCAGTCCCCTTCCACAGATATTTCTTCTTTGCTTTGGAATTGCAAAACTTGAGCTCTTTCTCAAGCAACAACTGGATGTCAAGATCACAGTCTCACTCCCGTGACATTATTCCCAACATGCACTTAAGAATTTCTTCTTAACAAATCACTCTCACAATAGTAATCAAACTCCACAGATAAATTTCCATATAGTCACGCAGTAAAAGAATGTGTAGAGGAGGCTGCACTTACTGGTTTTTCAAGATGCTCATTGAGCATTCAGGATTCTCAAATATTTCACCTCTTTTGATACCTCCTGCTTTATTCCAGTCCTCTTCCCTAAAACCATGGAAAAAGAATACACCAACTCCTCAAAATCAGTTCTTCAAGATTACTGACTTTATATCATTTGAATAACTGACAATACACTCTGGATAGGTCATTTTTTCCATGAAATATCTCCAGCTGTGATATTGCCTCAGGCCAGATTGAACTAGGCAAACATATGTCAGCTGATCTCCATAGCTGATGATGAATTGAAAAGATTTGATATGGGGAATTAAAAGATAAAGATGAGGGAGTAATCAGTAATGAATAGACAGTAAGGAATAGCCTACTGAACCAAATTTGTTTCTCTATGTGTACACATGGTTCTGCTTATGAATTGCTATTATCATCTCTTTTTCTAACTCTTTTATCAGCTAATTTATATGGTCAGGTCTTGGGTCCTAGATTCTTTTTAAAAACTTGTGAGCATTTGTGACTTGGAATCTGCATAAGAAAATGGATTATATATTATTGTCTCTGCTCTCTTGCTAAATGAATGTGGTTAGTTTATGAATTAATATTGTAAATAGTTTGCTTTTAAGATAACATATCACTGTTAAGGGTTTGGTGCTTGGGCTTTTGGGGGTTTTTAATAAACTAGTCTCTGGATAGAAGGCGTCTGCTAGAGATTTCAGAAGTGGAATGTTGCTAAGAGCATAAAAAGTACCAGTAAATAACTTAAATACATATATACATATACAAACTTCTTTACTTATCTGTCAGTTAGAGATTGGATACAATGTTTGGAATTTTGGCTTTGAATCTCCTGAACCATGCACTTTTCTCACTTCATCCTGCTAAATTTTGTGTTTGATTAGATGCGACAACTGCTGCTAAAAATACTGAAGTTTGTGGAGTGACAGTATAACTCCAGTCTGCACAAGAGAGGGCCAAATTCAGCTCCACTCAGAAGATATAAATCCTGAAATACTTTCCCGGAGTTAGGAGAGCTGGTCCAGATTTGCACCCTATGAGAACAGAAACTGGCTCACAGACTTAAAGAGTGCAATTCAGCTGGTAATCCTGCACTGATTTTTCACTTGGGTTGCACTCCTGCCAACAGGTTTTACAACTTTGCTTCTCTTCTGGTATTGACAAGCTCAGAATTTTATGCAAAGATGATTGCCTTCTCCATTTCACCCATATTCCCTACCCTGACCCTTCTGTTCAAGAGGAGTTACTTGGCCAGAGATTGGAGAGGTCTGCACCTGAGCTCAGGGCTCAGTGGTTGTGTTGATGAAAAGGCACAGCACGCACAGGCAAAAAGCCCAATAGTTTGCAAAATGCACAGAAGCAGCTTCCTTCTGCTAAGCTGCATCAGTACAAACCATGGTCTGCTTTTGCCTAGTTGTGTCTACTTTTGGGCTTTGTATTAGGCACCTAGATGGGGCTTGTATCTGAAAACACCTCCATCTTCCTCCTTCCCCCTCCCCATCTTCTCCACAGCAGCAGAAAATGGAGGTGACCAGAAGAAACAATGTGCAGCACTTTGTTGCTGCTCCACAAGGATCCAAGGTATTCCCTTTTCAGTGCATCCAGGGCTGTCTAGAAGAAAAATCTCCTGGAGCAGGACATGCAGGCGACAGTGCCATGCAAACAGTGTCATCTTCAAGCAGCTGAAATCACACATGCCAAATCTGCCATCCTTCCCTCCCCTTCACTCATATAGTGCTTAAATATCCACCCACAGTTGGTTCACCTGTGGAATTTTAAATGTAATCACAGAGTCCAAGGATCAAAGACCACATTTTTGCTATCCAGCAAAAAATTTTGTTATTCTCCTCTGCCAGCTCAGGAGAACCACTCTGGGGAGCAGGCTAAGCAATATTCAGATCATCTTTAAACTAAGAGTGTCTTTTACTGGAGAAACACACCTCAGAATTTAAAAAAAAATATTTTACAGGTAAAAAGAGGCGGGGGGAAGTAGCTAAAAACTACCTTAATTAAGATTTCCAGCTCATATTGTTGTTGCTGCCAGCTCAGGCTGAAGGAACAGCTTTGGGGCTGTTATAGCAGCAAATTAGCAGCTCATAATAACTGAAATAGATTCAAATGTCCCATTAGGATAATGCCATTCTCTCTTCAATAAAGCATCCCATTTGAGAAACAGAACTATCTGCAGTTTACCTTTCTCAATATAATGGAAATGTTATGTTCTTGGGGATGTTTCATTACTTTTTGTAAGGAAAATCTTTTTAACTGTCTACTACGGCTGTACTGGTACATATATCAACAAAATTATCCTTTGTTACCTTCCTTTCAAAGGCATTAATACTCCCTACAGAAGCTTAAATAATATCTCTCAGGACTTGTCAAAATTCAAGGGAAGGAGTAAACAGCAGCTTTAAACTTCTGGGTACTTTGGAATTTCATGCAACGCCTAGCTTCCATAAGGGTTTCAAGAGCCTCTGGAAGTTCAAAGTGATAAATATAAGTAGCCAGACTATTCCACAGTTGTCGGCACAATGTGGTATCAAAGTCCTCTATTAAAATGAACAGCCATCAAAATAGAGGAATGAATTTTCAGTTGTAGCCCACAGGAATTTCTGCATCCAGATCCCATTAATCATCGGAGCTCTGCATGGAGTTCCTTGTACAAAACTTTTAACATTCAACTTAGTATGGTAAGTTATGACAAGCATGGGACCAGGGCCAAATTCTGCCCTCAGTTATATCTCAGCAATACCATTAACTTCTGTCAAGCTGCACAGCCGCAGCCAAAGTCTGATCTGGTCATTTGTCTGGTGTGGAACTCTCACAGCACATCAGTTTCAATGGGCCATTTATATTCTTTAAAATTAAACACATAACTAGTGCTTGGATAAACCAGGAACCAAAATTCAGTTTGAGATGTGTCTTCTTACACTAGGAAGAGTTCAGCACTTAGATTTCTGCCAGAATACACAAGTCTGACACTATCAGATGAAAAATGTAATGGGATATTTAATTAACAAAATTAGCCAAAGGGATTCAGGTTGTGGGTCTCAACAGAAAAACATGTGAAATATATACTGTGTGTTTACATTTTGTGAACAGCTTCTCTTTATTTTTTTCATAAGTTTTGATTTTTTAGTGCTTCAGAATAAATACATGCTAGTTTAAAATGGTTTTTTTCCATTCCACATGACAGAAGGAACCATTTAAAGTGTTGTGGTGAGCTTAAATGATGAAATCAAGTTCGTTTTTCTTCCATAGCTGTCTAGAACTAATATTTGCTACCCAGTTTAAGTAGAAGCTTAATTTCAGAAAAAGTTACATGCAAAACATTTGACTTTATGAAATATTCACAACTATTTTTTTTGGCTTATGTTCACTGGAAGGTAAAAGGGTGGTTTAAATATAAACAGTGGATTTTACAGTACATCTTTACCATACATGGACAATGGGGGGGACACACCTCTTCACGGTGCCACCGAAACTTGAAAGCTACAATTTACAGTAAGTAATTGCTCACAAAATGAAAACATTGCTTCTGCTGTCCTCACCACAAAGGTCCATGCACGGTATTTTCTTGCTGAGCGCTCAAGTTAAAGCTCAACCAATGAATCATCTACTGTTGCTTCTGTAAATTGTGCCATTTTAAATGTGCTACTTTTTGGCAGTAAGCTTCTGATGGCTAGAAAAAGAATGCAAACCAGACACACAGGGAGGCCAGATCAGCGAACTTAATAAGAGGTAAGAAAGCTTGTGTTTCTGGGAGGCAAGGCATTTGCAAACTGTGTCAAATTGAAGTCAGAAATACAAAACCAGTCTTACCTGGCAGGTTTCCATATAAAATTTTTATATTTATAAATAAAAGTATCACAAAAGAAGCATGCCAACTTGGAAAAAGGCATGAGATATATATATAAAATATATATATATGCGCATATATATGCATTCTCAGTGTGAAATTGCGTAAATCTGAAACAGGATTGTATTGGCTTCATTCAAGCACTCACTTGGCACCTAAATTTTAGGCTCCTAGTGAGTTAAGTGCTTAAATTCCCTTTACAGTCAGAAGGAGAAACACAGGTGTCTTTGAAGGGCTGCAGAGAGAAGGGGTCTGACCACTGAGACAGACTCTCTTCTGGAAACCTTCAAAGTCACCTGTAGTCTTCTGTTGACTGCAACAGCAAGTGGCACATTTACTTTAGGAGAGGTACTTCATCAGACTCATGAAATATAGAAATAAGTTAGATGTCTGAGTTAGGCTAACTGGATCTACCCTTGATTTCTGACCAAGATAGGAAACTAATCAAGCTGCAGACTCCCACTGAGCTGCCTGTGTAGTACAAGAAAAAGAAAACAATCCGTGAAATAAGTCCAACAAAAGCACGAGTAATCAGTGGACTATTTATCGAGACTATCACAAGGTATGACAGAGGCCAGAAACTGAGATTCCAGGCAGAGTAGAGCTGTATCTGCACAATAAGTGTATCCATGTCTATAAACCACAGAAATCACTTATATCCAACTTCAAGAATTTACGTTTTCAACCATCAATAGTACCAACTATAATTTAAGTTTTTCAGCAATTTCCCCACCATAAGTGTTTTCAGTGCCTCAGAAAATTATTAAATTTAACCACTTTAGTTGCTTCACACTGAATTTTGAGCTGCCTTTAGCAAAATATTCTTTCAAAACTTCTTAGCCAAAAACCATCAAGGATTTCCAAGAGTTCAGCCAGGAGAGAATACATATTTTTGTCCATATTAAAAAAAAATCTGGCAGATTTTATTCTTTCAGTAGTTGACCTCTCCTCCTTGTGAAAAGACATAATACTGGACAGGGATCCTTTGTGTCAAGAATATGTTTTCAGATCCTCCTAAGAAAATCTACCCTCACAAAGAGCTTCCTGCTACGGCTAAATTGATTCTAACATTTAGCTAGTTCCAGGTTGAAAAGATGGACCATCTATTTCTTTTGCCACCTATTTTCTGTTTAAATTAGACTAGAGAAACTAATTACGTGGCTAATGAAAAAGGTAATCTGTAGTAAACAATGCTAAGAAATTCAGAGCACACTCATTTGGCAACAGTGTTTATGTTCATAAATTCGAAACTGTGAATTACTTCCCAGATGCACCCACCTGTCCCCAGGGACTTTCTGGGGCATCTGGGCTCCTAACTTTACCAACTCAGTGAAGGTGTCAGATAATACCTCAGATAATAAGGTATTCCTCCAATGAAATATCAGTGTGAATTTTCTGGTTTAGCACAAGCAGAGGTACAGGCTGTACTGAAAAGGTCACTTTTACATGCGAAGGAGTCTCCACATGCGCAGGGTGTGGTAACACCAGCTTAACTTTGTCTATATAACCGGTAAAACTTTCCCATGTCAACAGGGCTTTATCTTCAGGAAATCTAACTTCATAAGGGAATATGAGTTCAAGGGGGTCTAAATTACTGTATGACCATCTTAGATTACAAGGAACCAAGAATTTGGCTGAGCATATTGAGTACAGGAAGCATTATAGTCCTGCTTAGCTCTGGTGCTGCTTTTGTCCGTGCTCAAGCCTCAGTAGGCTACTGAGGGATAGCACAGACAGCTCAAGTATGCAGCACTTTGGCAGAAGGAAGCCAGACAGAAATTGCCTTCAGCAGTGAAGGATAACAGGGCTCCAGCAATGCCTCTCTGGAGTGCCACAAACAGAATCACCAGCTCAGCTCTCAGCTCTCCAGCTTTTACTGCCGCGCCTTCGCCCCTCCCTGGCCATCGTAGGGCCACAGGTGTGTCACGTGTGTCCAGCCACAGCTCCCACTCCCACATCCCAATTTCCTCCTCTGGTCAGGCTCTGTGCCTAATCTTGTGTTTAGGACACCATGCTCTGTTGCTATGGAAGTTATTGGGATGTCAGGGGTTTAGCACAATGACTTCACTGTAGGGCTAGAGCTGGGGGCAAGGGAGGAGATTAACCATGAGAGAAACCAGTGCTGCAGCTGTGACTACTTGATTGCTAGCATGTATGGAGATGATCTCTGAACCCAAAATACAGCCTAAGAAACAATCAGAAAGCGGTCGGAGGGGTGTTTTGTGTTTCAATTACTCTTTGGATGAGTTTTTCTGAAAGACAGAGTGCTTGCACTCACCTTTTTAGGTTTCTCAGAACATCATACTTTATCTTAACTTCTCCTATCCAGCTCCTCACACCCTTCCCCAACAAAATACATTTGTATGTATGGTAAAGAAAGTCAAATTCCAGAGCCTTTTTCTAGAGCCAAGACTCCAGTTTTCCTTCTTTCTTGCTGGAATCTGGTGTTTAAGCCCTTATTGATAGTCCTGGTTTGTAGAAGTGACATCCCTAAGTCCCTATCTTGTTTGGTAATTTTCACTCTAAATCTCAGCTCAAATCATCTCATGATAAATCCCTTTCCCTCATCATTCTCACCCCATCTGCTCTCCCTAGGGAAACCTTTATTTTCCATCTTCCAAGCTCATCTCTTCGAACGGCAAGGAAGCTGTCAACTGCTATGAAGATTTGTAGGGCACTAAATCTTATACATTAAACCTTTAAATACATTTATCCAGGTAAAACATTTTGAAGCAAATATATAAACTCTGAAGGTTTGCTAGCATATGGCATAATGATTAGCAACCAGATAGCAATGAATTTCATCCTCTTTACTATCATTATTTTAACAGTCTAAAATCTATTTTCCATTTACCAGTTTGCTTGAAAAATTGTGCTACTCAGTTTATCCTTCATCAGCTTCATCATTCTCATTACTGATGTAATGGCTGATCCAAAAATCATCAATTTGATTAGGTTGAACACTCCAGAGCATGAATTCTGACTGTGACCTGTCTACAACAATGTTTCTGATAGATTTTCCTTTCAAAGTAAATATAGCATCAGATTTATCTTCTGATATTATCTTCTGATTATATATCTGTTCTTTTGATGGCTTGGGCCTCATTAGTTACCAAAAAATTTTAAAGTGTGAAAAATAGCTAGAATGCATTCTCCTGGGTGTCCTGAGTTCCATTTCAAGGGAGGAATCACAAAGTGGTTTGATTCTTTGTTCATCCAACTCCATTAGTTCATTGCCTGAGTAGAATATCAGTCATTCACCAAACCTGCATGCCAGGATTCCTGCCTACTGAAAGCTTTTAACACCTGACACTATCAAAACACAAATATTTGGGTTTTTTCCAAACAGACTACTCTTATGATATTTTTCATTAGTTATGAAAGAAAAGGCTCTGAGATTTTCTGGTATATTCCATGCAAGTGTTGATCCTTTATTACTGAATGCTTTGTGAGCTGCTACTTTTATCTCTCAGCTGGGCCCTGGCAGGGTTAACAGGAAGATACAGAGAAAGAATTGCAGGAATCTGTTATAAAAATGGACTATGCAGTCATTTGGTCCATCTTTTGCCTATATAGGCCTGTTCCCTACAGTATATCAAAGTATTCTTCTTCTTGAAATGAAGAAGCCTCTGACGTGAACAGGCGCAGGTGGGACCCCAGCAGGAGGAATTGGTGCCTTACTGTGATCCAGGGAAGCCAATGGCCAGAGAGACACCTAATTACAACTGGATTACTGCACCCTGAGATAGATAGGCTTTCCCAGCCTATTTGTTCTCAGTCTCCACTCCCTTTGGGAGGAGCACGGGGATGTTAGCTTATTCCAGTTTCTGAAACATACTCTTATTTCCAGCCAGGTCTTCCTTGAAGCTGTCAGATTGCATTGTTAATTCAAGCTTGTTCTTCCTGGAGAGACAAATTCGGATCCCTGCCCTATGGCACAAGAATGAACCTGCTGGCTTTGGCTCCCTAGCGCTCCAGTTTGAGTTCTTCCCTGCAGACAGCTTCTGTGTGCTCCAGAGCAAGCAAGGGCTGCAGAATCAGGCCTTGAGGTACTAAGATTTACCAAATTTAATTCCACAACACATCTCATGCGCAGTGAAATAAATGTGGTAAACCACCAATGATTCATCGTTTACTTATTGCAGAAAACAAACAGGTTTTCTTCTGAGTCACATGCATGCTAAGAATTTTTTCCTTCTCAAGCAAAACAAAACCAGTGTTATTTCAAGGCCAGAAAAAAAAAATCGAAAAACAGTTCAGATAAAATAAGAGCTCCTTGAATCTTTGTTAAAGTCAGGGACTTATTTACATAAATTTATTTGATGTTCTATGAGGTTTGGGAATTTCATTTTCTACCTGTAGGACACATTATTGTGCAACTAGGGGCCACAGAGGGTTATGGAGTGCAGATAAGCTGGGATCCATTCGAAGGTCATGAGACCCTTTTCCTCTTTCCACTCCCTCTTTTGGAGATTCTGAGTTTGCTGTTAATAATGCAAACATGTTACATAAAAATCTGACCTGAGATCTCAGTTCTGGTGAAATGTGTCCAGTTGGTTTTCATATGTCAGCAAAAGAGATTGTTCCATTTTTTAAAATCAGTAACGTACCATTGAGCACAGTTCTGGAGAGACAAGAGGACAGGAAGGAAAAAAATATACGTGGCTAAATAAAGGGACAAGTGAAATGACTGGAAAAAACATTTTGTTTTATCCAGGACTGGAACAACTTTGGAACATGAAACTGTTTCTTTCTGCAGTGAAGAAGCACTATTTTAGACCTATATGGTTTGAGGCTTCAGGCTGTGAAATGTATATGGGTTCTTTTGCCATATAAAAGAAACTAACATCTGTCCTGCCTGCCGCAGACTGCAATCTTAAGTAAAGAGAACTGTGTGATGCATATCAGCCCAGGAAATTCCACGTGGATTTTTCTGAGGGATGCTGAAGAAGAATAGCAGCTAAGGTTGTCAACACATTCATATGACAAGTCCTTGAAAAATTACAGACCTCCAAAATCTAGCTGAAATTCAGGACCTGTTTCAGTGACACATTCAATATAAATTTTGCTGTGAACACACAGGTCTATCATATAAGCAGTTTAGTGTAGCCTCTAACGCTGTAAAATATTTCTTAGAGATGTAAGTTAATTAACAAATTGCATCCTTTTGTGGGGGGATATTCAGCACTGGGAAAGCTGTCTCTGTCTGTGAGTATCACAGAAAATTTTGGGGATCTGTGTTACAGCCCTTGATCACTGTCATCTTTTTATATATTATGTTTTCCACATCGTGAGTTAACTGACACATTTCCTCATGACAGTTCGTATATCTCATTAACACAGTGCCCTGTTAATACACAGACTGGGGAGTACATTTGGCGAATGCTGTGGAGGAAGAAGCAGAAATGCTCATGGAGGAGAGACCTGAGTGGCAGAAAAAGGTGTGAGTTGCTGTCAGTGGTAATGAGGAGAAGCCTGAGACAGCAAGTTGTGCTTGAGGCAGTGGACAACCCCTGACTAAAACAGGAGAGGTGAATGAGATGACAGATCAAATCACAGGACACGGACCCTCAACATAGCGACGAGTTTTAAAGCTGCCCTAACAATAGTGTTTTGATACATCTCAGTGGTCTCCAATGATGTCTTCAATGAAAGGAGAAAGGAAAAGAGCAGTGTAGGATAAGAATTTAGCAATGTCTTCCCAGAAGTTTCAAGAGAAATAAGGAGTCTAAAGATCAAGTGCTTTGAAGGTGGAAAAGAATCAAGAGGCGAGTGAACAAGAGGAAAAGAGGAAAAGAACAAAGAGGAGCAAACATCAAGAGAGGCTGTCAAGAACAGCAAAATGTTGAAGAAAGTTTGAAAAATGGTTCAGATGCTCAAGAGTTCCCTAAGGAAAGAGTTTTGAAGAATTGAATGTTTAAGGAGCAGAAGAGGATAGGGAAGAGCTTTGGACTACAACCAGACCTCCTGAGTCAAGGTGGTAAAAAGTGTGTTTAGAAAGGAGCCTGTGGGGCAAGAGGTAACAGGGAAGTTACCTGCAGAGGAGGTTAGTGCAGAGGAAAATGGCAAATTGAGAATAAACAATGGACTATGGGTAGCCTGTAGAGAAGATCTGAAGAGCAAGCAGAATTTGAACAAAATACCTTCAGGAGGTTATGCAATAGTGAGAATTGAGGAATTGGTAGCTGAAAATTCAGAGTCCCAGTGAAGGCCAAGGAGGCAGAATTAGACAGTAGAGTTGGGATTTACCTCATCAAACATACAGACTTCTAAGGCACAACGAATCTCATTCTAATGCAAACAACTGAAGGAAAGTGTGATAAACCACACACTGAAAGTCCCAGTTTTCTTCCATTCACTGCAAAAGGAGCCCAGATGCAGTCATCCACATTGTCAGTATCAAAACATTAACTCAGGAGGAAGGGGAGAAGGAATGAATATTTGAAGGGAAAGATGGAAAGAGTTAGGACACGAGATGAAGGAAGATGCTAACAATGAGTGGAGAAGAAAGGGGAGAAGTGGAATGTAGAAGAGATCTTAAGACTACTCTAAGACTGCTATCAGACAAAGAAAAATAATCCGTAAATTATAACCACGGTATGCTCTCTGATATCCACAGATCCAGCTGCATCCCCAGGAGCCTAGGAGAAGAAGGGCAGTAGCAGGTAAACCCAACTTGTTCTATTCATGCTGATGCCAGAACCATGGGTGGTATGTAGTGAAGAGACACAGAACCCCACCAGAAACAAACCATTTTTACTCCAAGTGCAGCATACTCCCACTTGTGCAGTACTGTGCCCAAGAAATACAAGTCTACCAGAGACATTAAATAGCTCAAACGCAGCACCAAGTGAACGTGATTAAACTATCCCAGACTCCAGCTTTTAAGTCCCTATTCAGCCAATGGGCTGGAACATGTAGATTCACTGTTTGGGCCTTTGCTAGTTCAGGAATCTCTGCATCTGGTTGACATGACCTAAACTGCACCATCTGGATACTTGAGAAAGCAGTGCTTCCCCACTCATACATGATATTTTTAAACAAACCAGACTTTCTTGGGGGAGCAGGCCAAAGAAGAGAAGCATAACACTAGCTTGGAAAAGCTGAATAATTAACAGTTGAAAAAACTCTCATCTTTCAGGATGCTGTGGCAGCAGCTCTGAGCCTTTCCTTTTCTTGTAGTTAGGACTGGCTACTGAGGAAGTCATGATTACACCTTCCTTGTTGTACTGCTTCCAGCTCAGTGTCCAAGCTTGGAGGCATTCAGGGACATGCAATTTCCATGACTTTTACTACTGAGCTTAGCTGAAATCACCAGACAGGAGACACAAGCAATGACCAAGAAAACAGAGCAGCTCCATTTCCTGCCGTCACTGGACTGCCGAGGGTTTAGCAGCTTTTCAGACAGGGGTGTAGCTGAACATCGCCAGTCAGGCATAAGAAAAGATGGCAATAGTTTCACCAGAGACTAAAAGTCCCCTGTACTGGTTGTTTAGGGAGTCTCATGCCTCAGCTCCTGAGCAGGAGTCCTCTGGGCTCCACTTCACATCACCTCTTCTTCCTCCTGACACTTTGGCAGCACCTGGCCAATGCAATCGGAGCCTGTAACACAATGAAACACTCACTCACTTCTCTCTGCTAAAGGGAGCATCCTCCCGTGCCTTCTTCCCTCCCCTCCTCCTTCTCTTCTGTGTCTTTTCTGAGAGCCCTTCACCGTGCTGCAGAGTCTCTTGCCCAGGTATTTTGAAAAGTTACAATCAGCTCTGCCATCATTAAAATCATGCTAGAACAAAACAAAAAGTTTCCAACTGTTATGTGAAAGGAATGCAAATGAAACCTTGGCTACCTATCAAATTGCCACTTTTCTAGAAGATAATGGGGACTTTTCCTTCCCTTAGAGGCATCTCCGCCATTTTCGACCTTCTCATGGAGGGGCTGCTTTTTGCCTTCTCCATTCTTTTATACTGGGCAGCAAAACTTGAAGGACACATTCGAAATTATTGTCATTGTCTTTTAGTGATGTTAGGAACTGGTACATGTGGCAGGAAAAGTCCATTTCATCCCCCCAGATGGACAACATGGATGGCATGGGCAGTGGCTTGCCTGTGGGAGACTTTAACAAGCTCAGCAACTGCACTGAAATGTCACAGGTGGTAAACTCCCTGGATTTTAAAGGGAGCCACAGATAAATAGCATTTGCTGGAGCCACAGATAAATAACATTTGCAGGACTCAGCAGCTGGGATACAGCAGTGTTTGCAACCATAAGCAGAGAGCACCTACGCTTAGAGGCAGGTATGCTGGGTGTAAAGTACAGGCCAGCTCCTGCGAGTGTCCAGATGTCACAGGAGCAGCTGATGGGGCGGACAGGGAGGTCAGAGGGGCCCATCCCAGGTGCCACAGCCCCTGCTGACATCAGTGGAAGTTCAAGGCACTTAACACCTCCCAGGACTGGCCTGTGAGAATGACTTCCAGAAGGAAACAGTCTTGAAAACAGATCATGTGCTGTTAAATGTAGCATAGATGCAAAAAGGGCAGAGCAGTGCGTCTTGCAAAATGTATCTTCTTTAGTGCAGTATCCCCGAGCTGTGAGCTTATTCACTCTTGGCTCTCTCTTCCCACTGTCTTATCTGTTATGGTGCTGGCACAGAGCTGAGTCCAGGGGGACTCCAGAGCTGGAACAAACCAGCAAATGTTCTCCAGGTTTTCTTTTCTTACAGAATTCCCTAACTCCCAACCTACTTAAGGGGGAGCCATGAGCTAAAGTAAAATTATAGTTTTGTCTTCTTCTCAAGCCAGATATCTCCAGAGGGAACTGTGCTCTCAGTGTAATATTCCTCCAGAACTACTACCACCCTCACCACAGCACCTTGCAATGAAAACAGATTCTTTCTGTTCCCTGATGAAGTTTTCAATTAACAAAGGTAGGTTAAATGAACAGCTTTTAGTCAATTCAGTTTCCTTGTACTTTATACCAGTTGTTCTATGCACTGGAATTTTATATTTAATCTTTTATAGCCAGTCTGAACATTTATATAATGTTATAAAGTCTGCAGCTGTTAGATGTGATTTGGCAAAGAAAGTATACAATATGTTTGGAAAAAAAAAGCTTCCAGTTCCCCTTATTTATTTTTAGAAATGCTACATTTCTAGTAAAAATATAGTTCAATCAATTAAAAACAGTACTATATGTAGCAGCTTTGATTTCAAACTTTTGAAGTTTTCTCAATTATTTCAAAGAAAATTGTTAGGTTTTTGTCTAGAAGGAAAATTGAGCAAGTGTCACTTTCTGTACCAGGCATGGTAGAAATACTCAATAACTCAGTGGCTTTCAGAGGTCTGTTCTCTCTCTTGTGTTTTAATGTCATGGACTGCTGCATTCTGAATACCACTCAAAACAATCCTATCTTCCAAGATCAGCAAAGAGGACTTAAATACATCAACATATATGTATGATCCACCCAAAGGATATATCCTATATATGAACGATTATCCTATATCCTCATATCCTACTGGATATATACATACAGGATATTAGTGCTAAGAATTGATCCAGACTGAATGTCCAGACCTAGATAATTTGCCATTACATTTTATTTAACACAGGTCAGTATATTCACCTTGTTTGCTAATTCACTTTATACACGAGGGAAATCCCAAAGGACGTTGCCTTCTTTTTTACTGTGATGATAATACCCATAATAACAATAAAACCAAACAAAACCAACATTTTAATTTTCTTTTGGGATATCTCTCATTCGCAGCCTGACTTTACTTGGTTTTAGTAGAGGTCAAAGATGCTCAGCATAACACAGGGTTGCTGCCCTCTGGAATGAATGCAGAAATCCCTTTTGAGAGGTAGGACAAAATATCTGGGTCCAACACAAGAGCTGAGATGGTAGGATACGACTACACCGGGCTATACCCCTCATCCTACAAAAAAAAATTAATCAGGAAAAAAATAAAGCAGCCATAACACCTGCTCTTTAGCAGAAGGAATAATAGGTGACTGTGCAATACGTGAGCAGTCTGCCCAGATGGCCGTAACAAGAGCACAAGATAGCTTAAGGGTCCCTCAGCCCTGTGGACACACTCTGCGAAGGCAGGAGTCCATGACATCAAACATGAGAGATGGCAAAGACAGGGACATTGCTTCAAGAAGCTCCCCAATCTCTATTCTCTTTGCACCTCTGGAAAAAGGCACAAAGGTGGAGCAAAGAAACAAGAGAGTCATAAGCAGTCACCAAACAAATTGTTTAGCACAGCAGAAAATACAACCTGAGCTCCGGTGTCCAAAATGCTGGCAAGGATTATCATGGATATTGAGTGTTTTCTGACCAATATTATAGGAGTAGCCTAGAGGAGAGAGGGAGTATTCCAGCAGAGGCTGAGAGTATTCAGTAATTCTTTATTTATTTATGGTGTTGTAGTTGTAGTCTGATCTCATGGGAAGCAAGATGGAAGATTATATGGCAGCAAAGATCATGCTGCATCCCTATCTGCCCATGTCCAGATTTCTTTCACATATGACTCACTTGTAACATGCTGAACTTTTTATAAAAAAAAAAAAGAAAAGAAAAAAATCAAGTGCAAGGAGAAACAAAAAGGGGTCAGCTGGACTCAGCGTGACCTTTTTTTTTTCCATAAACTAACACTTGTGTGCTTGGGAGCAATGAACTAAATATGGACTTAGCTCAAATGAAGACAGATTCAAGGTTAAGGGGGAGACTTTTGCTGTATTACACAATGCTCTGGGATAGGCTATTGTTGGTCCTTGCTGTGCAGATGTAGCCATGGCTGATTATCCCCACTCCCAAACCTCTTTACTCACCCGCAGTGTTTGGTTTCCAAGAGAATGATTCTCTGGGGACTGATTTCTTTCTGCAGAAATGCATATGTAAAACTAACTTGTTTTACAACTGTTCACCATTGCGCATCCTCTACCCTTAGCAACAGGCAGAAATGGTTTTACAAAGCATATAGTATTCCACAGTAGTGTGGTTTGTTTGTTTTTTTAATGTAGTGTATGATGTGAAGATTTTATGTCTTGTAACAGTAATTCTGGGGACATGAGGATATAACCCAGAATTAATGTTATTGAAGGAAAATGAACAGTGAGACATCCCCTACTATCACCAAAACAAAATCACAAATATAAGTTTTATAATGAAATATCCTTGAGTTTCTGTAGTGCCAATAAAATTCTACATCCAATTTTAAATTTGCCCTTGCTTGTGCTGTAGGCACCAAGAAACTAGATCTACAGTAATGTAAAGAAAATACTAGCACTGAATATATGCTATGTGCAGTTGGATAGAGGAGGGGAAAGCTGTGGATCAGCAAAAATATAGGTAACAGACACTATACTTTTTAAAAAGAGACATACATTGTCTTCCTTCTGGAAAAAGAGGCAGCTCTGTGTTTCTTTTATAATGAACTGAGTAGTTCCCAAATAAATAAGCTGGTTGCCAGATGTGTTTTGTGTTTGCAGAATGCTCCTTGAGAATAACAAAAATGAAGCTTTCTAACAGAAAATGACATTGTGTAGATCCAGATTTGCATAGATTGCATAGATTGCATCACAAGGAACAGTGTGCTAAATCTGTGCAGGATCTAAATACCAGAATACAAACTTCAGGAAAAAAAATTGAAAAATAGGGAAATTCATGTTTACGCAAAGAGCAAGCAAAAAAAACAATCTCTGGAATCCAGGAGAAGGCCAGAAACAGGTCTGAGTGTCTTCTGTATTTCTTGGTGAAAGGAAGGGAAGCAGAAAGGGGGATGTCAACACGACAATCGCCACAACGTACTATAAACAGATAGTATGGAGGAAGAGGCGAATGATACTTTCTGATAGCAAAATTCTGAAGCTTTCAAAGAACAGGGTCTCCTGGAGATCAGTGACTTTATTTGACTGTCAGGTGGAATGGCAATGTATGTTTGCAGAATAATTGGAGGGCAGAAAAGGACAGGGTGTTTTAGTTTATGGAGTAATGGGAGTAGTGGAGTTTTCTTTCCCAGGAACAATAGCACAATAGGGATCATAGAATCACAGAATGGTTTGGGTAGAAAGGGACCTTAAAAATCATCTAGTTCCAAACCCCCCGCCATGCCAGGGACATCTAGATCAGGTGGCTCAGAGTCCTGTCCAGCCTGGCCTTGAACACTTCCAGGGATGGGGCACCCATAACTTTGTTGCAGTCTGTATTTTCTGCGTTGGCACGGCAAGCCGCAACCTTCCCGGAGAGCGCTGCGGGGCGGCATCGGGGAGAGAGCGGCTGTTCCGCTTCCCGGAGCCCTCCCGGGGCCCCGAGCCCTTGCTCCGGCTGGCTGCTGACTCCACAACACGGCAGCGATAAAGGAGGCGAGAAGGGTCTCCGCATGGGGACCACAGGACTTTAATCACATGGTGACAAACAGCTTCCCAGAGGCAGAGAGGCCACATGGCAGCCCGTTTTGGGTTTTATGGGAGGACAAAGGGGGTGGGGAGAGCACGTGGACTACTGGTTTCAGGGTGCAGGGGCGGCACATGGGCGGAGTTAGGGTACCAGAACCAATGGGAAAAACCCGAGGGAGTGGCCAGGACCAGGGGCAGGGAGGGGCAGAAACCCAGCAGGAAAAGGAGTGGGGAAACACAGCACCACACAACTTCACTGGGCAACCTGTGCCAGTACCTCACTACCCTCACAGGAAAGAATTTCTTCCTAATGTCTAATCTAAGCCTACTCTCATTCAGTTTGAAGCCATTCCCGTTTGTCCTGTCACTCCCGGTCCTCATAAAGAGCCTCTCTCCATTTTTCTTGTCAGCTCCCTTCAAGTGCTGGAAGGACACAATTAGATCGTTCTGGAGCCTTCTCTTTTCCAGGCTGAAAAACCCCAGTTCTCTCAGCCTGTCCTCATAGCAAAGGTGCTCCATCCCTCTGATCTAATTGGTGGCCTTCTCTTTGGATTTGCTCCAACAAGTCCATGTCCTTGTCCTTCCTGTGCCATCCCAAAGCTGGATGGAATAGTCCAGATGGGGTCACATGAAAGTGGATCATGAGCTACACAAAAACTCAAGGAGCTGGAAGATGTTTTCAGGAAAAGGAATAGGAAAACAAAGGCAAGACAGGGGGAATTTCTAAATGAGAGAACTTGAAAGGGGGAAGAATTCAAGATCAGGGTGAAAAGTTGATATGGCTCCGTTAGGAACTCTTTAAGGATGTGAGAGCTGAAAAGGAACAGAGAAAGCTGAGAAGAAAACTGAGATCCAGGAAAAGCAACTAAGGATGAGAAGAAAAAGCATGGATGAAACTAGAAAAGCTACCACAAGAATGTACGAAAAAATGAGAACAAAATGCAGCTACATGTTAGAAATCAGAGGAACACAGAGGCTTGCTCCTTGCTAAGAAAAAAATTACACAGAAAAGAGTGTTCTTTCACTGTTCGCAGTAATTTCTAGTAATATCAGCATTAATCGCATAATGAATCAGATAATTACATTTTTTAAAAAAATTAAGAGATCAGAAGGAGAAAAAATATGTTCAGAAAATGAAAGACCTTGCATACCATTAAGCACACTTCTAAGAACTTACCTGGAGCAACCTAACCAGTCATGATTATTTTTGAGAATTCATTCATGACAGTATGAATCTCAGAAAAAACAATCTCAGCATACTGTAAAAGCAGGAATTAGAAGACCAGGGAGGCTAATTTTCAGCCATTAATTAAAATAATTTTAAAACATAGAGAAAAATAATTAAAATATTAAAAGGAGAATTCTGTAGTTGTATCAAAAAGAACTCATGTCAAGGCCATCAAATTTTCTTTTCGGACATGAATGCCAGGGTAGGATATAGGGATTGCAGAAATAGTCCTTGCAAGTTGTCCTGACACAGGTAATATTTTTTATAAATAAACTAGGGAAGTAGAATTTAGGCAAAACACCTGTAAGGTTCTTTCTCTACACCTAACTGGAAACCCTACTCTAAGCACACCTATCAATAAAGGTATTTATTGATGTTTGAAGACAGGCACTATAAATAGGATATGTATATTCTACCTGTATAACATCAGGGTGAAAGGGTTGACAAGCACTTGAACTACAAGCTCTGAAATCAGTTTGATCTTGGGAGATAAAATAGTCAAACAGGTTGATATTCTTGAAAGACAATTTGCAATAGCCCATGTGAAACCCAGGCATCTGGGACAGTTGCGGTGAATTGCCCTCCAGAGATCCCTGTGTCTTTGCTTTGTAATTTAGTGAGGCCCTGGGAACTGCACAGACAGAATGCTTATTTTTTGACTGTCTTTTATAAGGTAAGATAAATTCCAGTACAGAAGAACTGAAATGCAGATACAGAGTGGAGAATATTTGTGGTTGGGCAACAGTTCAGCAGGAAAGATCTCAGAGGTACTTCAGATCTCAAACTCATGATGAGTCAAACATGGTGTTTTTCAGAAGAAAAAAAATTCATTCTGGGCTATATTAAGATGATTGTTCCATAAAAGTCATTGACTATTTATTCAGCCCTTCTCAGAATTGACAAGGCCACATCTTGCATCCCATGCCCAGTTTTGGAGGGATAGCAGAAAGAATCCATAAGGGAGGGCTTCAGAAGACATAATCCATTGATATTCCACTCACCTTACAGCTGTACACTTCTTTAGTACAAAAACCTTCTGTCAGCTGCATGATTCACTTAATAAAATATTACTGGATATTAAAGTGTTCTAGTAAAATAATTTATGTAACAGAGAAAACTGGTGTTTGAACTGTGGAAACCAGTTGTAAAGAGTCAACCTTGGCTTTCCTACACAGGAAAACTTCCTCCAAAGGCTATATTTACCCTGTTTGAAAACTATCTGGCTGGCTCCAGAGCCGATCACTCTAGCTTGGGGAGAAGTCTGTGTGTGCAGATGTTGCAGATAGGGATGGGATCAAATTCCTGTTTTGTGTCCTCATAAAAGTGAAGAATGAGGCCGAGGCTACAGCTCTCTAGATCTGTCAAACTGGCATCTCTTGCCATTACTCCACTTACATTGCAATTGCTGTTCAAAATTTATTTATTCCGGAGTGTGAATTCTGGGGGTGAAAACAGAATTGCGGGGATGCTCAGTGGTGTATCCAAATCTGCTCACAGCAACAATGAGCAGTCTTACAGCTGGTCCCTTGGTGGGGTCAGCCTAAGGCCAGGGATATGATCTGTCCAAAATTCTCCATTCATCCTGTTAGGAAAAAAAGAGGGAACAAGACATCTAAACAAGGTAAGGTTTTTAGTATCCCAAATAGAGTTCAGCGTGTGGACTGTTGCCTGTGCTGGAAAAGTTAAAGAGAAAAGCAGCAACTGAGAGGAGGAGGATGCCTGATGCTGATGACATTACATATGTCATCTTGAGGAGCTGATGAGAGAATATTAATCATCTTGACACATAAAAAACTGTTAAAGACTTTTAGATGTGAAATACTACAATTGGGTGGGAATCTGACCAGAAGTTATCATACTTTGGGCTTGTTTGGATTTCTTCCAAGGAGCATTTCAAAATTTTGCAATCAAAGTAAAGAATCTTTGAAACATCTCTCTCAACAGCAATGGTAGTCATTCCTTCTGTGAGGCACAACCACCATTCAAAGCACTGGAATTTTGAATTATTCATTAATTATCTCATAAAAGCTGCAGAGAATACACACTGTGCCAGCTCATCAGCTGGTGTAGATCAATACAAATCCTGTGTCTCCCATGCGAAGCCCGGTAAAAGCAGCAGAAGTCATTTAACTGACATTTCTGCAGTACAAATTTGTTTATTTTATAGAGCCAAAATACTGGCTAAATGAAATGTTTGTACATGATGTAAAGCCAGAGATGAAGTGTGCTGTGGATTTTAGTTCCCCTTTTCCTCACCAATATTTAGGACACAATGGAGAAATTCTGGAATCACATTGTGGGGCTAATCTTTCTTCCTTGATGCAGGATGTTGGAGATCTGCACATGTTCTCTGGCCATCCTGGGCTTTGACAGGTCTCCTGCACACTGAGAGAAGTGAGAAGCCACAGGGCTTTGGGAGTTCCACCTTCTCCCTTCCCTCTGCTGTCTCAGGCATAAGAGGTACTTTGTCTTTCAGATGAGCTCCTTATATTTCAAAGCACAAGCCTTCAAAATAGACAGAGCTTTTTTCCTCTGTTGAAAAGAGAAATAAGTAAACAAGTGTCTTCATAAAAATTTCCATGCATTTTTTTCTCCCAAAATCCTGCTAGCTGAACACCTCCCCAAGACACAAATACAGTAAAATAGAAATATGTGTAAAGAAGATAAAATAACTAATTTCTGATTCACCAAGGCATTCAGTCACATGCCAGACTCAAAATGCAAGAAATTACTGTATTTTTACATATTTAAAGACAAACTCCTACATTTGAAACACAGACACTTAACCAAGAATTAGTAGGAAACTTTCAATGACAATATTAGCAGACTTCTAGGTACATAGTGGAGTTTAATCCTCACCTAAATCTCAAACATATCTCCACCCTTAAACTGAATTACTCTCATTTTACACCACGGGTCATGATTTTAGTGCAATCAATATGCAAAGTTAACAGCTCCTTAGTGGATGTAGATCAGTTTCCCACACATCAGTTACCCTTTCCTGGAGCCTTTTCATCTGGGCTGACCTTCCTACTAGAACATAAGCTGTTATATATTTAAATATTCGTATTGCACAGGCTTCTATAAACAAATATTTTCAATGTAATACTTGTCAAAGATGTAAGAACATAAGTTCAGTATTTTATAAAGCAGCTGTTCTTTTAACACTGTGCTTTATACACTTCAGGCATTTAAACAGAACGCCCAGTAGTAGCCAAAGAAAAGAAAAGAAAAAATAGTTAATATTCACTTTCTGTTTCCACAGACTTGAACATAAATTTTCAGTCTTATGGGAAGCTTTTTCAACAGCATTTTCTTTAGCTAATAGTTAATAGCAATGATTTTTGCAGAGCTCTCAGTAGCATCAAATTTCCTAGAGTGCAAGTAGATAAATTAAATGGCAAAAGATGAACTGATGAAAAATTTGTGGCTATGCATGTGATAATAAGGATAACAAATATAAAGTTTGACCTGCTTTTGTCCTTCCTTTTTCATGACGTTTTATAGTGACCTGTCTTTCTCCCTGGGATGTAGGAGCTGCAGTTGTTTTGCACATTTCTGTGTAAATTTTTCTGCTTCATCACAGAAATATGCAGCCATCATTTTAGAAGCCTGTGACCCATGCAACAAGAGGCTATAGAATTCTACATTACCTGACCAGAAAATGAGCGAAGGGTCTAGGGCAGACCCTGAGTCCTGATTGTTACCAGAAGGAGGGAAGTGTGGCTCTATGGAAATGCTCAGCATCACACAGACAAAAATACACCTTGAAATTACCCACCCTGTCTCATCTTAGTTGGCCTTTTTTAATGTTGTTCTTTTCTTTCATTATCTCATTTAGAATATCAGCCTAAACCAAATCAAGCGTCAACATGGGCATATCCAAATTAAGATGAACTACTGAATATCAGCTGAAAAGAAAATTTTCTTTGATTATCTTTATTTCAGTTTCAGGTCGTGGAGAGTGACAATAAATTCACAATTAATCATGAAAGATTCACGGACTCTCATTACTTTCTTCAGTATTGTTAACTCAAACCATATCTTCCAGAAACGTGGCCAAGGTTCATTTCTTACACCATGGGAGCTGCAGCATCTGTCTTGGCCCTTGGTCACTAACTTGTGTCCCTAAGGCCTGAAGTCACTGGAGCTGGAATGACTGAATCTTTACAGAGGCTGTCCCCTTGTCATGAATAGTTGAAGGAGAGTTTGTTCTTCTTTCATCTGTGTGTAACTTGACACAAGCAATCAATGGGGGAAAGCAGAGATCTTGCCACTTCAGGCCGTGCCCCACCACACGTCACACGGACGATATGTGGGGAAAGAAGCCATCTGCTGAAAGGCCTGGCTGTAGTAATTCGAGATTAGTAAATTAACTATGCAAAGGAGTATGAAGTTCAAAAGCCTTAGAGACACTGGTAAATATTTCCCCTACCCACCCTATCTTGCTCATTACTGAAAATCCATGAGAACTGTCTGACTGGAATGCTTTGGTTTGAAGCCTGATTGAATCTTGGACAAGATGCTGCATAAAAAGTGTTTTCTTCCAGCAAACTACCAATCATACTAACAGTTGTTCATTTCAGATTTATCACTTCTCTTTAGAAGTGAAAAACTCTATCATTACAGCTTCCAACCCTAAGAAAATCTGCCAAAGGTGAAAGATATAGTGAAGATAATTAGAATTGAAGGAAATTAATTCTAGTTTTAATGAATTTTGATCATGCATATATATGTTTATTTCCATGCAGTTCTTTCCATTTTATTGACATCAACCTTTCCATGAGAGCAAATAACAATCTCGTATTTTAATTGTTCTTCTTCCTCACTAGATCAGTTGTACGAGTCTCAATTCCTAACAGATTCATAAATAAAATAGCAGTTTATAACCTTAAGTTCTGACAGTTTGCCAGATAAGACTGCAAGAAAGGATACCAGTTGTCTACAAGTGCTACATTTCATATGTTTTCAACTATCCTTCCTCTGTAAAATCTCATATATTAATGATGGCATTCTCAAATTTGTTTTAGGTGGAAGAAAAAAAGTTGATGTTCATTTTCAATTGCAGGTTCAAATATAATCTTTACAAGCTTTTTAAAATTGAAAAACTAATAAAATTAATTATATCCTTGCTTATTCCAAAGTCTAAATTAAAGGAGTTTAGTTATAAAGTTAAAAAAGTAGAACGAGATGATCAGATTTCATAAAACACTAATTGGTACAACCCATTAAATGTTAGACTGTAAAAATTTCCCTTCAGCTGTAAAGAAACCTTCATTCCAGTTAAACCTGGTCAAAATTCCTATTTCTTTCTGCATGTAGAGATGGGCATTGACATTTCCAACTGAGGTATTTTTTCTTTATGAGAAAACTGCACTGGTTAGGCACTGAACTGGAACTAGGAGTTTGGGACATTATCAAAGTATCATGAGACGTTAGCTACTTTCCAGGCATGACTCATTTAAAGGTATACAAAAACGTAAAAGTAATGATTTCAAAATCAGACTCTAAAACCCAGCCTTAATTTGGCCACTCAGAGAAGTGTCCTGCTATTACAAAACACTACAGGCACTTCAGCTCCGTCTTATTTTTATAAACAGCAACTGTTGATTTTTTTCAAAGTAAAACTCATGAAACATCCACTTTCAGAAAACACAACTGCTAAACAGGACAAAAGAAATCATTCCAGCTTCCTGATTCTCTCAGGAAAATATCTGTTTTGTCACCACCATTCCCAAAATGGAGAAGCAGTAGAGACTCTATAAAACCTTGTTATTAGCTTATTAGTATTGCTTTCCTTGGAAGGCCCTTTGATACTACAGTGATGGTTACATCACCTTAACCAAGATGTAGCCAAGCAGATCTTTGTGTGACCTGAAGTGACCAATTCCCAAGATAATAGCCTCTCAGAGCTACAATTTTGGTTATTTTATTTTGTTTACAGAGGTAGCATTTCAGTAAGATTTTCCAAAGGGAAAAGAGCTATTTTAGCACGCAAAGTGTTTTGGGCTAGGCTCGTAATTACCTCATCCAACACTGATACAAAAGCAGCTATGATGAGAAGTTTCACAATACTCCTTGTACATAACTGTGTCTTTTTTTTTTTTCAGTTGCCACACTCTGTATTTTTCTCAAGTACCTCAAAACTCTGAGAATTCCCCTTTCTTGTAGATGGGCTCATTTCACAACATTTTTAGAGGTCATCAAGGTCAGTTTGGGCAATTGTGAGACCTTGTAGATAACCTTGGTCACAACAGAAAGCATCTTTTACACACAAAAATCATGATGGCTCTCAAAGCTCCTCAAGTAAGAAAAAAGAGAGCAGGAGGATTTGAGCATCACCTGCAACCAACAATTGAGCAAACCAGTCCATTTCTCTCTACTGTGTTACTACCTACAGGCTGAAGTACTGTTGTGCACAACTCTGAGCCTAAGAGAGAAGTTAATTTCTCTCCCCAACAAGTGGTAAAATCATCCTGAGATTCACAGTGTAAAGTAGGGGGAGATGGAACCAATTCTAACCTTTAAGCACATGCATACAGAGGGCTCAACCCAGGCACTGCGACCTATGAAAAAATTAGTTTGTTCCTACTTCATGCATCTCCTTTTTGCAGGACTGCCAGTGAGGAAAAGAGTCCTTTGTCCCATTGTCCCAGCCTCAGCTATCTAGAAAGAGGCAACGAAAATCAGGCTTCAAGCTTTTATTAGTAAATCATCTGTACTGCTGTATCTTTCCTCTAAAGAAATTGATTCAGTACTTAAAAGAAATTCCCCCATGTTTTCCAATCACTTGCAGCAACTAAAGATTGAAGATCATTATAAACATCAGGCAGCATACTAAAATCTCTTTCCCCTCTAATATAGCTCATGCTGGAGGCCTGATCCATTGGCTTCTATTTTGGGAGGTGAAAGAAGGTAGTCACTGGGGTGCTATTAAAACCAGAATTTCTTCAAGATATTTGCATCGCTTAAATAGATCATAAACAAAGGCAGAAGCAGTATTTACTGGGCTATTAAGATAAACAAAAATAACAACCTACAGGTAATTATGAAACAGATTGAGTCTGGCAGGTGAGTTCCAGCAGTCTGGTTTTGATTTCCAAACGAGGGATTAGAGCCAAGCTATAGACCTGCCATAATAAATTAACTATATTCCCATACTTATATGGCTTGTTTCTTTTCACTTCTACTTTCATTTTACATTAGCAGCATTTGGCGCTCTGATGTAGAAACAGGACTTCTCTTTTCTTAATCATCCCTGAGCCTGGGGTTGGTTTTATGGTGGAAATACATCCACTGCACAGCAGTGTGGGGTCATCCTATGCAGAACTGAGCCCGGGACCCAGCATCCACACTTAGCTCATGAGAAATAGAGAAGATTCACTTACTTTTTTGAGAGGAAATGGATCATCAGAGAAATAAAGAGTCCTGTGAGCAGAAATTACATGGGGGAAAAAATAATAAAAACACCATAGAAATATCATGATAGGATGAAAAACTGGCACCACTCAAGTGATTTGAACATGGAGGGCCAAAGAGGAAGGGTTGGAGCAAGTTTGTGGAACACATTTTAAAAAGGAATCCACTGGATTTTATTTTGTACTGCAGTCTTGACAGTAAGCTGGCAGGTCTCTTGAAGGGATGTTCTCAACAGTGACGCAGGCACTAAAGAAGTCTGGCTCTGCTGCAACCCACCTCTGGCATAGCCTGCATGGCCCAGCACCCCTTCAAACAACCTCTCCTCCTGTGTGCCCACCCTACTGACTGTCTGAGCCCCATTCTGCATGTGCCCCTGGTGCCCCTGTGCCACTGCCCTCCTTCAAAGGGCACGTGTGAGCACCATGGTATTAGCACACCATGATCACAGCTCAGCTAATATGCTCCAAAAGTGCCAGAGGGACTTCCCGAAAATAGGACTTACAGACTTGAATAGTGCTGAGCCCTTGAAAGTTACACTCACTGGCCCTTGGGCAGGCTTTTTTTGCCTATATATTATCTCTGAGTGCAGTAGGTGGGAAGACAGTCTAATCCTGAGGTTCAAGGTGAAAATGCTCAGTCCTGTGCAAAACAGTAGTACTGAGAACTCCTGGGTAGCAAGTATCCCCTGCCCATAGTGGGAGCAAAGGAAAGCAGTGATAGTAAGTCCCTTTCAACCCACAGCACTGTGCTGGAACGCCTGTTGCAACTTAATGTACATCTCCTTTGATTCCTTTTGCTTAGACCAAAATCCATTAACAAGACCCAGGAGACTAAAAACTGACAAATGACAGAAGTTAATTACTACTGCCAATTTTCAGTAGTAGAACAATAAAAAATGAAGAAATGGTGATTTTTTAAATATAAATTTAAGTTTTACTACAGATTCACATTTTAATCGATAAACTAGGCTTTTATGAAGACACTCCCAAACATTTTGTTGCACTTCTAGTTTCCTTGCTGTTCGTTTTAATACACAAGTGCCAGAATTCAAAATTGTCTTTTAAAGTCCATTTCTCATATAAGCTCTTGTTTTGATCACCAGCAACTGAATCTGCTTGTGCAAAGTTCTTGGTTTTGGCAAAGGAACAGAATTTGGAGAAAGAAAATGTCATACCTGTAGACCTTTCTAACACAGAGACCTTACAGCAAGATCAAATGACAAATCCCTATAGGATGTTTTTTAAAACACCCACCAAGACCACTTTCAAAGAACCCTTATTCACAAAATCTCCTAATCCCACTTCTTTGTTGGTGACTACTGCACCAACAAAGTCCTGGCTGACTGTGGTAGGTCTGAGCAGTGTGCCAGGCTGCCCATCATGCTTGGCAACACTGTCCTACTTTCCACAACTTCCCACCTTGCTGTTTGTATCCATCTACCATCTCTTGTGCAACACCTAGACTGCAAATGCTCTGAGACACGGAGCATTTCTTCTGCTGAGTGTCTCTGCTGCCTTGAGCACTCTGGGCTGCCAGTCCACAATTACACCTCCTAGGTGACACGATACAAATACAGACTGTGGTCAGAGCTGTATTTTCATCAAAAATACATGTCATGCTCCTACTGGATATGAAAGACGAGAGACAGAACTTATTAAACTAATTCCAAAAATATGTTCTTTACTGCCTAAAATTAGAGTGATGATCTTACTTTATTAAACCATTTGCCACTTCATTCCATTTAATAGGACAAGCTATGATCAAACAAATACTTAAAAAATAATAACATGAGCTAAATTACTCCACCTGATGTGAACTGGTACAGGTTCCTTAACATCCTCATTAGCTTTGTGGAGTAAGATGAAACTAAACACATTTCATCTTTGTACCTGAGAATATTTATGTTTGAGGAACAAAATCCGAAGTACTGTGTAGATACATTATTGCTACTTAGCAGTTAAAAGAGTGGTAAATAAAAATTAGCAATATAGAAGAAAATTGTTCCCCATGAGAGGAAAGAGAAATCTTTTTTCCGGAATGGAGCTCTGTGCCAGCACTATCTGTGGATCTCAGCAGTGACAACAGAATAAGCATTGGAAATCCACAGTGTTTCATCAAAGAAAGTTTCCTCCTACCTGGAATTAAGGGAGAAAAGTTCAGATTTTCCACTGCAATGTAGACGACCGACAGAGCAAGCCTTTGCTTCCTGGTGCTAACAGCGAAAGGGGTATAGGGAACATTATCATCTCTGTCTTGAAAAAAAAAGGAAATTAGTTTTGGTGCAACACATCTTACTAGTGTCATCTAATGTCACAGGAAAGATGGCTTGGATGCCCAGAAAGTTAACATAAATAACCAGAGTAACAACAGCTAAAGCTGTTGTACATGATAAGGTGGTACAACCTTATCTGTCAGTGTTTAATCTCCAAATGTTTCACGCTAAAAAACTGTACCATATGACAAATACCTTATCCCTTCTAACTGTGGGGGTTTTTGCAGCTCCCTCTGAAGCACCTGGGGCTGATCAGACACTGTGTGGTGAGCTGAAGTGACTATGGGACTAAGCCAGCAGGAGAGGCACTATGCTCCCATTTAGAAGCCAGAGCTATGGAAATCCCGTCCCCCAAAAATGGGAACTAAGCACAGCAGTCTTCTGTTCATGCTCACACCACTGAACACAAGCTTACTGTAGATGCTCAGCTTGAAGATGTGAGCTCTCACTCATCCAACTCCTTACTCAGGTGCAGGTGTGCACCTCTGCTGACACCTCTGAGGATGTAGAAGCAGAGGCTGTTGCACTCTGAAAAACTGCCTGTCTTACAGACACTATTTTTTAAACACAAAATATGAGGGTTTGGTCACATATTTTATTCACACAGTGGTTCAGATTTGAATCCTGAGGATTTACCTATGGTTACACTGTGTGATGAATGACTCTGCCCTTGAAACATACCTCAGTTCCTACAGCTGTATATCAGCACCCTCTTCTCCTTCCTGTGGAAATTCCTATCTGCATATCAGCAAGGCACACCAGCTGTCCTAGGATCACGAAGACCTTTCTTCTGGCTGTAGCTGATACTTTTTCAAGGTATTTATTCCATGTGGGGCAAACACTCAAGCAAACAACAATGTATAGAGCGAAAAAATGTCAGGAAACAGGTTCTCCATCAATGCAGGTGCCTTAAAGTAAGGATACATAAATAAGGATTTCAATAGGACATTCATTATGAAAAGTCCAGGCAAATCGAGTGCTAGCATAATACGATAATAAGATCATCTTTAAATGAATAAGAGGATTAAATATTTCTTAACTGGAAACAGATTTGTGCTCCTTCAGTTACTCAGTCATGGTCTTCCAAATCTCCCTCTTTTCTGTCTGAGAGGGAATAGAGTTTTATCTCCCTGGATAAGCAACATTAACATCTTTCATTTGATGAACAATGGGAGGCAAGTCCCTAACCTACAGTCACAGAGTCTGCCCACTATGAGGTACAACCCTTTGAGGGGGCAAATTTTATTGCAAGTATATTAAATTTAACCCTAACCCCCCCACACATTTATCTTTGGTGATGAGGCCTAAAATTACTATGAAATATTTTAAGGTACCCGTAAGCCTGCTATCGGAAGCAAGCTTTGTTCTCCCAGTCAACCCTTTTACCTTCATCTGTAACAATTAGAAATAGCTTCCAGCTTGTGGCCTTTCAGTCATGTCCAATATAGTTTCTCTGCTAAATATTCCTCAAGAAACAGGTTATTATCAGAATTGATCTTTTCTATCTAACAAATCCAAGACAAAATTCCTGATTATTGCTTCAGAACAATTCTTCTGATGTGGAAACAAAACTGAGTTACAAGTGTGGGAAACAACAAATTTGCCTCCTCTCCTGAGCAAGTGCAATGTATTTCATGGGTGCTGCTACACAGTTCAGGCAGGAACAGTAGGTTGATGGAGCTGACATTTAAGCCAGCACGTTCCACCCTGCAGGGAGTCTTGAGGGACCAAGAGGGCATGCACAGCTTGGCAAAATAATTCAACACAAAAAATTATTATTTTCTGTATCCGCATAGTGTGATAAGAAATACTCGGTGCCATACTCAATATTCCAATTTTATTTTCCATTGAGATGAACTTGGGCAACTAATTTGGCTGTAGAGTAGTGATCATAAGAAAAAGGTTGGTCCTTGAACTGAGGATCGGTACTTGGGAACTCAGAAGCTCATCAAGACTCCTCATCACACTCTTTGCTGCAAGAAGTCCTTACAAACATCACACCTCTGGGTCACACGTAGAAGTTACACAAACCCCTTAAAGACGTTAGCCCTGTGAACGTGACCATGAGAATCAACTTACACACATGATAAATGCTAAACCACACAGTTCAGGATAACATAAGTATTGACTGTTGGCAACATATAAACTCTCTAAAATTGATGTGCAATAGGCACACAACTGCAGCAGTCTGACTCTTTGGAACAAACCAAAATATGTATTGCAACAGAAATTTAAGGTCCGTGTCAATGAATGAGGAGCTAGTCATTCAGGTTTGGGACCAGTCACTGGATAATTGTGGAATGATGGCTAAATAGTAAATATTTATTAATTTATTAAATCTCATCTGATTTTCAGAGCAAAAACTTACTTGCTATATTTGATACCACAAATATAAAATTATGTCTTGTATTCTATTCCATAACACAGTGGCAATAAAGACTGAAGTTATGCTCTAGGAATCAGTGTAGGCATTTTTTCTCCCTCGTGTGTTATTACGACAGGCAAAGAAATTGTTCACCTCTCTTCTGCGTCAGCCACACTGCAGATCCCTTTGCAGATCAAGCAATTCACAGACATCACTTGTCTTATGGTAGTTCTAGTTGCAAGTTATGATAAATAACTCCGGGGGATGGGGAAAGAGGAGGAAAGAATCAGTGGCTGACACAACCATTTTGGTCTGCAGAACAAGAGAGAGACAAATACCTACAACTGTGCTCTTCTCCACTCCTCAGCACAGGCAATGATCTGTTGGAAGGAGTTCTCTGAGGCTGCAGGTGCACCTGGCCAGACTCCTACAGACTGTGAACACGTCTGCACTGGTAGCAACCACATCTTCTTTCTGTGAACAAGTGCTGTAGGAAGCAGGGCAGGAAAATGAGACCATTTCAGACAAATCGTCCTGAGAGCCCAGTGCTTACTGTTTAGTGTCTTATTCACCTCATCTCATTTATCAGGAAATGCAAGTAGGAGAAGGCAAGTGCAGAGTGAAATAGATGGTTTGATTATTTTCACTGAGCAGTTAACAAATATGTGATTACAAGCTTCTTGCTTTCTAGAGCATAGCTAGTGAGGGAGAGAAAATCAAACCTGGAGTCAGCATTGCAAGAGTGAGACAGAAGGGGAGTTTGCTGTACTTGTTTCCTTCCTGGCTGCAACTGCCTCTAGGGAACCTTTATTTTAAATGTTAAATTTGTAGAAAATAAACATCTTTCAGGCTTCAACTGATCTACTCTAAGTGTCATTTTTTGTGGAGATGGCAGACGAGGTTCACCTGCCATTTGGCCAAAATTAAAAAGTATCAGTACTTGAAATCAAAGTTCTGGCTGCAGCTTGGGAAGTTTACTTTGCAGGGCAGCATGACTTTGGGCTTATTTTACATTTCCCAAAGATGCATGATCCTTAGAACAAATGCTGCTGAATTTATATTTTCACAATGAGCCTTCAGGATCTCAGATGGAGTTGCTGAGTTGTTCATCTTGAAATGGAACAGAAAAGATTCAAAGAGCACTCATTGATCGCATATAAAATCTGGAAAGAAAAACCCGGATGATGCCTCGACATTCTTCTCAGTGCCTCAGACTGGCGTTGGAGAGGAAGGAGACAGAAGGAGCAGCTGCGCAGCCAGGACACAAGGCTGGGAGAAGTGGCGCTACACAAGGCTGGGAGAAATGGTGCTACACAAGGCAGAGCTGACTGAGCAGAAGGGTGCTGCACTGGAGGTCTTTTCCTCCCCCACCCTGATGGCCCATTTTGTCCATAGACATTGATTTGGAGCTTGAGAAAGGAAGGTGGGCAGGAGTGTGATGGGGCATTTGCAGTACCAGTCGGCAAAACAAGCCACTCAGGAGTAAGGTATTAAGGTAAAACACAAGATTAAAAGAATGTCAGTATTTAATGGTTTCTTGTATCACTGTACACTAAGACATGACAGAAAACATCACACCATTGCCTACATATGGAGCAGAAGAAAAGTCCCTGCTCCCCTTCAGCCTTTGCGAGTCAGAAGCTCTCGTGTCATCATGAGGAGACACCGAAACCAAGCAGAAGTTGAAGCCTGGTTTTTTCTGGTTTCAGTGCCATTAGCAGAGCAGAGCTGGCTTTGGAGAGGTAGCCACAAGATAACTGCCAAGAACGTCAGGTCACAGGGACTAAAAAAGAGGGAGGGGAAGGGCATAGAGTTAAATTTGTCACATAAAGCATAAATCAGTTACTGTGAAACCACTGCAGTTCCGGGCGCTCCTTGGGATTAGGCTGTGTCTGCCTCCATGGACCAAAGCTCCCTACACATGGCCTGAAGCTGTGTGAAAGGTCTGTGACTGGTCTGGATCCCTACATTCCCTTAGGGAAACCCTCTGGTACCAGTTTGGGACAGAAGTTCCAGTTGAGTCTACCCTAAAAGCAAACTTTGTGCACACAAATCCTATTCTGTGGATGGAAAGAGCATGCAGCAAATGAAACAGTTCAGTCCATCACTCCCAAAGAACAGTGTTTCTTCAAGCAAAAATGCTAAAACAGATGCAACTTCTAAGAGATTGGAAACTGACCACTCTCCAGAGTGTCTCAGTTGACCTCACGTGTTCCTATTGTAATAGGGCTGAAGGACCAAAAATTAGAATGCAAATAAAATTTAAAAAGAGTTATAATGTTCTGCAGCTCCTGACCACAAAAAAATATGAAAAGCTACCTTGTGGATCACTGGAAATTCTCTTTGAATAGCTAAGACGTGATGATTAATTAACTCATTTTTCAAGTGCTCATTTTTCATTTCATCTCAAAAAATAGCTAAATCAGACTGTATTTTTAATCCATCACCTTTTCACCATCACCCCTGGCACAAGCCTCCTCTCTTGACCTTACCTTTTCAACTTCCTGCTAAAATGTGTGTTTAATGAAACAAAAAACTGCCTGATTTTCAAGCTCAGATCCAGCTCTTTCCCTATCACAGTCATCAGCTAGTTTCCTTAAAACCTCATCACATAATCAAAGGAGACCCTGGGGACAAATGTCCTAGGCCTGTACTGTCTGACAGATGGAAGATTCCTTTCTTAAAATTCCAAAGCTCAAGGCTGACATGAGTCCTTCAGGGAACAATGCTCATATTTTTCCAAGACAGTACCAACTCCAGGTCAACTATGGCACTAACTATAAAAAACCCAAAGACTTTTCCTGTAGCTCTGTCAATGCTCTTTAATGTTAACCTGGAGGGAGTACCTATTCCTAATACAACTGAGCTAATCCTCAACAAAAGTGCACATGTACATGCTATTTCATGAGCTGAACATTTGACCTCCTTCATTGCTGCCCAGTTTACACTGTACAGAAATATCCAAGTTATTGGTGTTTAACCAGTTCCCCCTCCTAGTTCCTTCAATGCCCTAAATGAAAGTTAAAGAACAAACTGGTAACCTTTACTGGTGCGGCTACTTACCTCTAAAATTCAGTAATTAATCCCAAGTGGATGACAAATACAATCAAATTTATTCTCTGCTTGGCTGCAGCTTGGAGGAGCATGGACTCAGAATTAGTGAACTCTTTGGGTTCAATCTGGAAAGCATATGTTTCCCTTCCATCATTCAATCCATCAAAATGCAAAAAAGGCCTGGGAAAGGCACATGACGCATTTTGATATTGTTCATTAACATTAATGTCCTTGTTATAACGATATGTTTTATTTGCAGGTAAAAACAGCCTTATGGGCATCTGGGAACACTTTGAATGATTGCCAAAAAAAAGAAATTTGGGTCATAACTAATGATCAACATCCCCTTTTAATCAAATGAAGCCATCACAATGTGTCAGTCCTCTGGGGAAACAAGGACCTTTCACCTTGCTGGGGCCTGCTGAGGCCAGCAGTAGCTGTAAGCAACCTTTGCAAGTGGTCTTTTACTTCAGAGAGAAAAAAATATGGAATCTATCCATCAACACACTCACTTCTGACACAGAATGCATAAAAGAAACTAATTCTGATCAATGGGGTAGTGATGTTGCCTTGAAGTTAACCCGTGCATTATGGAGCTCCCATTTAGGGCTCTCCTGATACCACCACAGTTCTCCCAGGCACCTGTGCTGGGTGGCCATTGCTTTAACACTGAGGAGCCTCTGGGGATGAAAACTTCAGTAAAAATATGGAATTCTGACTCCCTAACACTGCTGCTATCTGCCTGCCAAGCCACTCAATGGGCCTCTACCATCCCAAAGAGCCCCTGTTGTCACTAGACTCCAACACAGTAGATGCCACACAGAGGCAGGTAAGCCTGGGGTAGACAGCCCACCCTGGGGGAAACCAGAGACGTGAAGCACCTGCATGATGTGTTCAAGTGGACAGTTCCCCAGGTTTGCAACAAAAATTTTGAAGGTTTTCCTTGAAATAAAATCTATATTTTTACCACACTTCCTGCTCTCTGATGTTTTATTTAAAAATCTGAAAAAATACCCCAGTAACATATCACCCCATACCGACCATGCATCTCACGGAGATGAGAAAGTCTTGCTGAGACCACAGAAGTCCCAGGTGCTTGCTGCCATTGCCCTGAATACTTTATAGCCGTCCTCACAAATTAATGTATAAAGACACATCCCTGATGTCACACTGCATTTCACACTAAAGAAAGGAACAACTGTCCTACTGGTTCCCCAAAGGCTGGCAGAGCAAACACATCCATTCTGGCTTTTCCTAAGGCATCAGAGGAAAAGGTTAATTAAACACTGTGCTCTGTATTTCATTGCGAGATTTTAGGTAACTGTATTCTGGCTTTTTTCACTGCCACTCAGAGCCCCTTCAGTGAACTATAATATTTAATCTTTAGTGTTGCTCCAACCGAAATGACTCTCCAGATTTGTGTGAGAGCCTAATGTATATCTCAGATTGCTCCCTGGATAGTCCTTCATCTATCAAAGAAAGCAGCCGTGTGGTGAGATCTTTCTTATTAACTCGCCCTGAGAGGCGGGTACAGGCTTTTAAACCCCACATTTCTAAGAAGCTCAGTGCCCCTATTCCTGCTCCATCAGAGCACTTCCTGCTTTGTGATGCACTCACTGCCCCCACATCTGTGAGGTGAAGCTGGGCTGTTGCTGCTGTTAGATACAAAAGAGATCTAAGCACACATATATTAAACGCATTGCTCAATGAGCAATTTACGTGAAACACTGCTGCCGAAACCTTTGCTTTGCTGAGGCTGCTCACGTCCAGTCCCAGATGTCCCAAATTCCCTATAGGTGTGTGGCAAACAGGGCTGGCAATGCTTGTGCCAGCAGAAGGAGGATATTGGCTGTAGGCAGGAGTCCACCTCTCAGTAGCTGTGACCCCTCTCAACCACTTGTACAAATGCAGCCTTGGGAGCTTCCTCAGCATCCCTGGAGGTGCCTGGCAGGAGTTGGCAGTCCTGCTCACTGTCTCATGCAGACAGAGCAACCTGACTTGTCCCAAGGCTTTCCAGCACCAGGTGTTAAACTCACTGAACATGTCTTAATTTTAACTACTGAAAATTAACCAGCTTCCAACATTTTAGGTCATGATAAGTCTGCCTCAGCCTGCAGTGAGACGATGCAGAGACCTTGATGCAGACACTCCCTCTGCTTCCCACTAGCTTACTTTCTGAATAAACGAAGGGGTGGGCAGCACTTTCCCACGTCCCTTCCCAAGCTATTCCCAAGCTATTGTCTTTCCAAACCAAGCATGGTGTTCACCATCCCGTCAGCACTGTGTGAGATCACAGTGTTTTCAGGTAAGGGCTCCTTGCATGCCAAGAACAGCACAGTATGGGGCTTTAATATTTGGAGAAAGGGATGAAGTATCAAGTGCTGAATTTGATGACTTTGGATTTGGCGTCATTTCTCAATAGTGGTGCTTCTAGCAGTCCCCTAAAACCAGCTGATTTGGAAAGAACGTAGGCCTGCCCTCACACCCAAGGCACTAAAGCCAGTTGGCAGCCCCATCCTCAGGACTTTTAGGGCTCTTAAACATAACAAGATTCCTGACCCAGGGTATTGCATTTATTTACATCTCCTTTCCAAACTGAAGATGTTTCTGAGCTTTATTCTGTGCCGGGTTTGTGTTTCAGTTATAAAGTCAGGAAATCAATGGAAGAAATATTCAGCATTTGCAACATACAGCAGAGATGGGAGCATGACTGAGAAAGGAGAAGAAGTGGTAACAAAACTCATATGTTCTTTAAAATCTCCCAATTACCTTTCAAATCCCTGCCTTCACAACATGGCGACAGTTTGCCCACCACACGTTTTCAGTGCAAAAACATCCCACTGGAAAAAATGAACAGTTGTATTAAATAGCTGCTCTGCAGAGAGAGGAAAAAAAATTTCTGACTGAGAAAATCAATAAACGTTAAATCACTGCAGATAATTGCAAAATTATGTTTGCTTTATTTAAAGTCACTCCTATTTTTTTGGAAATTAGTTCTGCAAATGTTGCCTGTGCAGGAATAAGCTTCCCCCTGAGCATCACTGAGGATGATGGACAGGACTAGGAAAGAATGCACAATCATGTTTTCTTCCTCTCAGAGAGAGGGCATTAATAACATCTTCTTCCATAATCCTCCTTCCAAGGCCCCAAAAGGAAAGAGAAGAACCTGTCACAGATCTAAAATTGGACTTTTCTGGTCTTCAGCATGGTTGTTTCCATGGAGCCGACAAGAATTCTGAATGCATCCATTAACCATTTCTGAGGACAGCAGAGGAAACTGAGGCTGTATTCCTGAGCTGAGTTTATGTACAGACCTGGTTCCTGTGCCCTTCTCCTTCCAGCACTTTTCCCTTCCCTTTTGGTCACTGCTACATCCATAGTTCAGAAAGAAAAGAGCATTTTAAAGCATTTTGCAACTGCTTTTGACACCTTTAATTTAAGGACCCTGGGAACTTTCCTGGGTAAAGGCAGAGGTGGATGCAGGAGAACTGGCAAGGTGAGGTCCTGTCAGAGAGGCCATCCTGCCTCTGTCCATGCAGGACAGAGGGCAGGATGTGTGGTCAAACCTCCCCAAAAGGGATTGGTTTCTGAGTTAGATGACACTCTAAAGCGGGTTAGCATCTCCTCAGTGTCTCTAGTTGGAGTACTTGGACAAAAGATCAGCTCCAGTCCCAGGCTGAAGCAGCAGCATAGCCAGAGTAGTTTTCAAGACTAGAAGGAGGTAAAAGAAAGAGTGCAAGGAAGATTTTGATCTGTAATATATTTGAATATTTTTAAGGTCTCTATTAACAACTGTAGTCTCCCTGCTGTGGCAATTGAGTGGAGGAAATAATAATTGAGATTGAAAGGCATTCACCATTCGACCTCTCACAACCCTGACATTCTTCAGTAGAATATGATTGGAATTGGGCACATCTGCTCTCAATAACAAATATAAAAAATGTCTTGCAGCTTTAAGGCCTGGAAACATATAGTTGGGTTAAGAGAAGGGCATAAATATGTATATCTGCAGACTCAATATAACTTTAAGGATACAGTAATAACTCTGTGATCATGGCCACATTGTATTTTGGAGGGCTTTATCTCCTGGAAATGCCTAGGAAATGCATGGAGGTAGAAGGTCAATTTCCATTGCACTTGGGCATAGCCATCCTCAGGTGACATGCAGGGGAAATAGCAAAGGTCATGCCCAGCTGATGTCCCAGCCACCACCAAAGACAGAAGCGCAGACCAGAAGCTGAGCCCTCACACCCTCAGCTGCCTGCCCCAGGGCTGGGGTTGGCATTGTGCAGAGACAGCACTGCCTGACCAAGTCAGTTTGCTGTGGGAAGCACGTGTTGATACCAGGGAGAGCTGAAAACACATCCAGTGCTGGCTTGGCATAGGTTCTTCTGCACCTCACAATGCCATGAGCCCCATGGCTCTGATATCTGACAGAGCAAGCCAGTCATGCTGGGGACGAGGCTGTAACAAGCCGAAACGTGCAGCATGTCCAGTCTCTCCAGATGCAGCTGCTCTCCAAAAGACTGTAGAGCATGAATCAAATGATGTCGCTGATTCATCCCACTCCCACTAGCACATGTGAGTCATCTGTCCACCCTGGACTGTTCACTGACGAAAAGTTTATTTTTAACAAGTACTGGTTAAAAATAAATTTAAACGTCATACAAATAAGTAAAGCACTCAGACACAAATTGGTATGAATGTGAAAAATTAGCTAGCTTGAATGCAATAGGAAACCTGAGAACCAGTCCTTCTCTTACACTGGCATAAATCAGGAATAACCCCACTGAGATCAGTTACTGTTTCTATAAGGAAGCATTTTTAAGGGTCTGATTGAGACCATGCTCCATTAACCTAGTAGGATGATCCCTTCAGAGGTTTTATTATTATCCAGTGTTCACAGAAAGCACTCTGACAGTAAGGGTTTAAATGCAGAGGTCATATCAACCCTAGTGCTGTAAAAGTTAGCAATCTAATCTAAGCTTCTTGTTCAACCTCCCTCTAAAATAAAATGAGATAAATGGTCATGTCCAACCCATCCTACTATAGGTCTCAACAACTGGGAAAGAAACGCCCTTTGGACCTGCAGACATCTCTGCATTGACTATAGACAAAATCTGAATAGCTGACTTGGACTAGGCACCTGAATTTTGGCAAGATGAGCAGCAGTTTAAGTGACAACAGCAGACAGAACTGAATCCTGCTCCTCTCAGCTTTGATGAGAGGTGCCTGATGGTTGAAGCAACTGACGGTTTAAAAACTTTGTCTAAAAAAGGTTGCTAATAGAGCATATGGGTAAAAGTCTGTAGTCTGAGACATGCAGCAGGAGAAACCAATAATCTTGCCAGGGCATCAGCTCTGGAAAATAGCACATCAAGGGCCCCTGTCCTGAGCCGCATTGTGGCTAACAACTGGTAGGAAAGCTGCACAATATCAGCCACTGGATTTAGCCTGCTTCAACAAAAAAACACGTTTGCTCCACATGGAACCTGACAGTTGCCCTCCCTGGGTTTTGTCATGGACACTGAGGTCCTCTTACATCTGAACAGACGAGCAGAGCAGTGCGGGCACATGTGGTCTCCTACCCCAAGGGCTGACATCCTGAGAAGATGTTCAGTGTAAGAAGCATGGAAGGGTGGGAGACAACTGAACAAGTCTGTTTAAAAATAAAATACATAATTGGCACATACATACATTTGGATCACAGGAACAAGGCAGAAGCACCAATAATTTCCCTTGCACATTTGTAACAAGCAGACGGCGTGTGGTAATTTTATGGTGGGACTTTGAAGTGACCTGCTCTTTCAAAGCATGAGACTGAAACAAACTTTTAAGAGCAGAGCACTTCCTTCCTGTTGTCTGTCGCGCAAGGCCGCAGGGAAAGATGTGCTCTCTTTCCTCACCAAGCATTAAAAAGGGGCTCTGCTGTGTTGTTCTTTGCCTTAAAGCATCAGTGTGGGGAGCTCTTCAGGGCAGGCACTGCCTACTGTTCTGCCTGTGAGCTCTGTCTCCTCCCTGGGTATGGCCCCGCAGCACTGCCACACTCAGCCTCCTGCAATAGCAACACCAAACACCTCAATGTTTCCTGCAGACCTGGGAAACAGCTACCACTGCTGCCTGCCCCCAGGAGCAGCCCTCCCTCTCATGCACCCACCTCTCCCACTATGCAGGTGGCCTGTCAGCTGCCCCTTCCCCTCCGTAGGCTGCTCCACACAACGTGCAGGGAGATGGTCTTCCTGGGACCTGCACACAGGGACACAGGGGTTCCCCTTACCAACAGAGCAATGTCCAAGGAAGGAAACTCAGTGCATAAGAGCTATAGGAGAGGAAAGGAGAAGGCTTTTGATACAGGCAAGGGTGCCCTTGGATGCCCCCAGTAACAGGCCACCCTTCTCTGCACAGGGCAAGGGGACACCAAGGTTTGAAACATCCTGCACGTGCAGCCATGGCAGGCAGTTACTGCACGCTTTTTCCAGGCTTGACAGAGTTTCTCCCTGTCAGACAAAGCCCTCCCACAGCTTTGCTCCTGATTCCCCGTATGCGCATCCACAGGCGTTGTTCAGGCTTTCTCCTGATGCAATACTGCAGGTGAGTTTCACCCCCAAAGAATATGATTAGGAAAGCTTCTTAGCAATAGAAAACAAACCCCTCTCCAGCCTACAAGGTGGTCACTAAAGGCATATGTCCTTGATTTGCAGTAGACCAAAGCATTAATTTGCTGTTGTTAATTATTTAATGCAACATTTTGTCCTTAATGGCCCACAAAGAGTAATAGGCAGTAACTGCAACTTAAAAGGGGCAACTTCGGGTGCAGAAAAAATGTTCTTTATGAAGCATTTCCTGTGTCCTTCTGAGTGCTTTATCAGACCAGCATCTTCCACTGTTATTTACATTTTATCTTCTTTAAGAACACTTGTGGTATGGACTGAGTCATCAATAAGGGAACAACATGAAAGGAGGGATGAAAAATAAGCTGTCTTAAGAGCACTACTCTGCAGGAAACTTATTAGCATTTATTGTGCAGTATCAGGTTACCAGAGTTGAATGGAAAGAACAGAGTTTATTTAAGTGGCACAAAGCACAACTCTTTGGAAGTCACATTCAGTATTTCAAAAGTACATGATGGAAAAGGACATAAGAGAAATCTCTTAGATTTTGCAGAAGCCAGTAACAGGTACAAGTTGGGGGGGGGTGGCTACTAAGGCTCACGAGAGGCTTAAGAAACAGTTCTTGGATAAGGGAAATGCCACAGAATTAGGGAAGAAGGTGTAATTTACGGTGGGGGAAGTCCCAGAGCTATCACATTTATAACCTACTTGCAAAAAGCCTACATCTTGTCGTTCCCCCACAACTCCCCCCACCCCCAAATAAGCAAAGGCGACATACTTAAGAAGCAGCTCAGTAGATTTACGAAACTCATTCCTGCATCTGGAAGACTCCTGAGCTTTTTCAAGGGCCAAGTCACAAACCTCACTCCCACATTAATAGACTCTGATTGCTACTGAGGCAGACTGCAGGAAAACCTTCGAAGCCTCTCATTAGGAGTAGAGCAGGATATATATTTACAGATGACATGCATGTGCTGCCGTAAGCAATGCACACAACTAGAACTTAGGCTAGATTTACAGTTTTGAGCTCTCCTTGAGCTTGGATAATGATGAAATGAGCACAGCTGACATTTCACTCCAATAAAGCAAAAATATATGCAGAGAGAAGATTTCACCTTGCTGCAGGAGAAGATCTTATTCCTCTGAGAGACTCTGTTCTCTCAAAGCAGAAGGTCATGATCTGAACTTCCATTAAGGATGATCAAAAATGCATCAAAGGTTCGATGGATAAAAGAATGTTATTTTCTAAAACCGCTGGGACACTTCCTGTCAGTTCACATAATTGAGTATTACAGTATTTAAATTACAAATTGAAGATTATTTTTACAGGTGTCATTTTAAATATAATATGAAATTTCTTGACATTACCTCAGCCATGCTACACAACCCAGCTGCACTCGGACTTGCATGTGTGATGCACATGGCTGAAATTTTGTCATATGACATCATGGGCTACAAAAACACACAGTATAAATAGACGATGTAATATCTGAGAGAGCAAAAACATATAGTGCTGGCCTGGCTTTATGAAACCCCAGATCTAATACGGACGTGGAAATGTAAACTGTTATTAGAGTTCAGATCAAAACTCTTTCCAAAGGGTCAGGCAGAAGCGGGGGTCACACAGACAGAGCTCGGTTGCCCTCCAGTGGGCTCCCACCGCCCCTGCCTCCCTCCCCATCCCAACCTGTCCCAGGCAGGAAAACCATCCCACGGCTTCCAAAGCTGAACAAACCAAACAGCTGTAGCCCATGGGGAAGACACACGCTATTCACACTGGCAGATCCGCAGGCCAACAAGGAAAATGTTAAATTAATTAAGAAAGAGATCTTTAAGAATCCTCTTGGCTTTCTATCCATAATTTGGCGTTAGCGGCTGCAAAGAATTTGCCTTCAACTGTTCTAATTTAATGTGGCTTTCTGAAATGCTATTATCTCCATTCTGTAATTTGTTATTTCATTTTTATGGTTTCCAGCAAATGCCACGTCTGGAAAGGAAAATTCCACCTTCTCTTATACTCTGTTGTGACTTGCAATTTGCTTTCATTCTGCATGAAAAACTCCGTTCCCATCAAAGAATTCTAAGCGAAACAAGAAAAAATAAAGAAAACAAACTGTCAGCAACTTCCTAATGTTGTTAACACAAAAAACGTCAACAATACTCACTAGATAAATTAAAGCTCTCCTGCCCTTTTGCTACCCTCTTCCTAAAGCAACCAACATGAAGCTTTAAGTCGATTCCAACCTTTTTAAGCAGTTCCAGATCCAACACACAGTGACCACAAACTATGTTGGGTGCCTGGGCAGTAACTCACAGCAATTGCCAAGCTCAGGAGTGAGGAGATGACATTCCATCTGTAGGCTTGTCCACACAGTAAGAATAAGAGACTGATAATTGTAAGATTAATGGAGCAATTTTTGTTTCCTTTATGGCTGGGATGCTTCACAAAAAAAGAGCCCAGTTTCAATGATTCAAGAAATAGATTTGGGAATAGATCCAAGGAATAGATTCAAGGAATAGTGGAAAAGGCATTAACATATTTTAAATCAATTTTGACAAGTTAAAATTTCAATACACATGTAACTATTAAAGTGAAGGACCATAACAAAATGACCACCTCTATCTCTTAAGACAGAGCATTATGCCTTTTTTTACCAATTTCAGTGCAAACCTTCTTATTATCCTCACTTCATATGTCTGGTTTCATTCTTTCATCCTACAAAGAGGTATAAAATAATTAATTAATTAATTAATTCAAAGTTTCAATTTTTCTTCCATTGCTTTTTTTGAGTCATTGTTTTTGAAAAAAGCAGAAGCACCTAAGTAAATTGGGAAAATAAGATCCTCCCATGTTCTTATTCTACGCTGAAAGACCTTTTCAAGAAATACTGCACGGTTTGGTGTTAGGCAACTTGTGTTGTCTCATTGAATGGAGTTTACTGTTTAATTGGAGACAGAAATAAAAACAATACAAAACTAAGAGACTGGAATAGTTTCTTGTTATGAAAGAAGGTAACTCGAGGCTGCCACAAATCTAACCTGCAAAACAAGCACACTGAGATGGGTCTGATACCAGGAAAACTCACCTGGCCATACGTGGGGGTCACGAGGCCACAGCCTGATCCAGATGGAAACAGGAGAGGGAGCTCTCACCCAGCCTTTAGAGATAGAAAGGTGCTCCCAGGTACTGTGCTCCTGGCTATAAAAACGAGCCATGAACCCCTGTAGGATAGGGGTTAACTATTTATATATATAATATAAATATTATTATACACATGATATAAATATTATATATCTATAACCCCTTCACTGTTTATATCTGAGAAGTCAAGCACTGGTTTTCTAGGTTTAAAGTTTCATTATGGGCAGGTAACTACTGATATCAACATTTAAGCTCTGTGGATCCTACCCCAAAGAATGCAAAATTTTGTGGGTTCTCTTGGGGGTTGTTTTGTTGGGGTTTTTTTCAGGGCTTCCTAACACTGATTAACTGGAGCTGAGTTTGACCTCAGTGATGTTTGGTTTGTTCACATCTGAAATTCAAAGTAAAAACTACCAAGGAATGGGAGCTCACATGGATGAAACCCAAAGCAAATGTTTGCAGGAACCTCTGAGAAATGGAAGTACTGTGTTCACATAGTTCTAATTATAACACTGCATTCGTAGGATTCATATGAGCTAGGACCCGTGGAAGAGAAACATGAAGGGAAGCTGATTTAAAGGGAAGGCAAAATACCCTATGGAATTTGGATTGGAATCTTCTAATGTGAAGGAAATCTGCTGCAGAAAAGTAGGAACTACTTAAAAAACAGCTGGAGAGACCACAAGTGAAATTCATCCTGGTTATAATCTAAACACAGAAAAGGGCAACAAAGGCCAGTTTGGTTAAGCAAGGATAGAAAGTCTTAAACACCATGTGCAAAAAGCCTAATAAAGGGTCTTTAAAATACAAGTAACATGAGGAACTACATAAAAAAAGTAGACAGAAGCTAGTTAAAATGAATAATTGAGAGATGAAGGGGTACTATTGAAAAGTAAACCATTAAGAATATTTTAGTTAATCATCAAAGCTTTTTGCATATGCCCATGGCAAAGAAAAGTGAAGGCAGAAAACCACCATTTTAATTTATAGAGAAAAAGATGGTGGATTAGACCCACTCTTCATGCTGAAATGGTGTTGCTCCTGATTTAAAGCAGAGTACAGCTTTCAATATTTTCCCTCACCAATCCATTTGTTTTCTGCTCATAGTATGAGGAATTCCTCTCACCCCACCATATCCACGTAGGAAAGGGACAGGCTGTCCACTCACTCAGACACCACCAGCAGTCAGTGAGGTGGACACAAAAGCTAAGTGAGGTCTCCCACCATGAGCTATGAGAAAGTCCAGGTGACTAAAGCTGAGTGTGAGGACATGGCTCTGCATCTTCACAGGCACAGTTTTTATCTAGCTTTTGAGGAAATAATTAATGACTTGAAATCAATGAACCTTACTGGTTTACAGAAGCCATGGGCACCACGGCTTCAAAGTAGCAAATTGCAATTGCAAAAGTAATAACAAATTTTGTCCCCAGATAAAAAAAAAATATTTTTTCTTCCCATAAATGGCATCCTTCCATGTCAAACTGATGAATTTCATCTGTGAGTCATTTTTCATGGAATGGTAAAGTTACAAGCGGTAAAAGGCTCGTTAAACTGCAGACATGTTTGAACAGCATAGCTGGAGGGAGGCTGCTGGCTGGTGTCTTTGCAGTTGCACTGGTTAGTTCTGGAGCTCTCCCTTATTTTTATTTTCAGCTGCTCAGTGTTATGCCTTCCCACAATGCCACTTGCCTGTATTTCAAAGAGTAGTATTTTTTCTTTCCCTAAGAGTACTAATCTTTGCACAGCAAATATAAACCCGCAGTTCTTTCTTCTTATATTTCAGAAGCACATCAATGAATTACATGAGGTGTAACCTACATGATTTTCAAGGAGGTCCTTGCACTGATCTGCTCAGAGACCACATCAGGGAGTAAAACATTTCACAACACAGAACTAGGGCCGTTTTTAAATTAAATTCTTTTATTTTATTTTAGTGACATAATTTAATGCTTTTTGAAAGGAAAATTGCAACAGGATTGACATGTGCTCCAATACAAAATCCATTCTTCAGGAAAGGCCTTCTGGTTTACAGCAAGCAAAAAGGTTTTTCTAAAGGCAGCAATACTTGAGATTTTTCATATAGTCATAGCATGGTTTGGGTTCGAAGGGACTTTAAAGATCATCTAATTCCAACCCTTCTCCATTGGGAGGGGCACCTACCACTAGACCAGGTTGTTCAAAGCTCCATCCAGACTGGCCTTGGACATTTCCAGGGATGTGGCATCCATAACTTCTCTAGGCAACCTGTGCCTGAGCCTCATCACCCTTAAAAGGGAATGCATACCTGGGTGGACCTGTGAAATCCTGGCTTTCAGTGAAATGGCATTTAGCAGGATGCCCACAGCTGGAGTGTGGCAGAGTTGTCTCCTCAATGTGGGGAGGAGGCGTTTTCCCATCCACTGTAGAAAATGTACCACAGAGGATGCTCAAAATGTTGTCCAACATAACTGTGGGCAATTTTTGTAAGAGGATTTATTTGTAAGAATTCTAGTCGAGTTCTTGCTGGTCCAGCTGAGAAGCTTCCTGAAGGCTCGGCAGTGTTCCTGAATGGTGCTTTTTTGAAATACAATAATATTGAAACAATGACTGAAATAGATTAACACAAAATTGTCTTATTCTACATGAGGATATCCATATCAAATAGTAATAAATGTTGCCTAATAAGTACTTGCTAACAAAAGCCTCTTACAAATTCATCTGAAGCAAACAGAGAACAAAAGTAGTTTCACAAAAGCCCACCCTCATGACTTACTAATCCAAAATTATTTTCTTCCACTGAAACGAGTTTTGAGAGTTCCTACTGTATTTCATCAATCCAGAAGTCCTCAAAGTCTATGGGAAACTTACCACTGACATTCAGGTTCCTATCACACAGCACAGAGAAAGAAAAGGTCCTAACTACATAGCAATTCTTGTTCTAGAAGAATATAAGAAACAGAATTTTCTGTTAGAAAAGCCCCAATTCAGAGCACTCACTCCTAAGTTACAAAACAGCTGATGATTTTCTCAAAAGTTGGATGCCATTTGAGTGAATAAATCAAATGGGATACAGCAGTGGTGTTTTCAGTCTTGTAGCTACATATTCAAAAGCACAGTTTGCATGAGAAAATCTAGCAAAATATTCTTCAGGTGCAATAAGATTATGGTTTTTTTCTATAGGAGGCTTTTATTTTTTTGAGTAGTCATTAATCAGAGCAATGGAGAGGAAAAAGAAACACCAGAAATGGAATATCACTTAACAAGCCTGCAATTAGCAGACTAACAAGTTTGTTATTTTTGTACTTTTTCCCACTGTATGACCTAATGGAATAGCAGCAAGCACTGAACATGCCACAGCTCTAGCATGAGCATCGTGGTCTTTCACAATCTGTACAACTGTACTGGAAGTCCCTGTGAATTTAGCTGTTGTAGAGATAAAATGCACTTGATGTCTTGTCCATCTCAATTTATCATGATTCATATGTCAAGAGCTCAAGCATTGATGAAGACAGCATATGAGAAGTCATGTGCTTGGACATGTTCCAGTGTTTAAGCATAATAGGAATTGTAAGGAATTTAGTCCTATCTTGATATTCGAAGAACAATGCAAATAATATCAGATTTCAGATCCCTAAGAAATGCTTAACACAGAGCCAAACCAGAAAAATGTACAGGTGTCTTTTCCTGATCATTTCCAAAATCTTCCTGTCCCTCTATATTCCAAGTTTTGGCTCATTTGACAAAAAAGGGGGAGGGAGAATGCTTTTTGATTAGCGAAAATAAGAAGTTGTGCAACAATGCAAAGGAAAGGTCAGAGTTCAGAGTCGACATGCTGGATTGCTTGTCTCCCTCAATCCAATTCACTAAATCAGCAGCACTGAATTGCTATGATGACAGGAAGAATTTGGAGGGGGAGGAAGGTTGTGCTAGTATTGAAGACAAAAAATAAATCTGTAAAATTATTGTCTTACTCTCTTTCCAAAGACAGAAGAATCTGGACATTAAAAGAACTGATACGTTTTCTCTTCACTGAAAAAGGATGAATGTGTGCTTTAAGTGTCAACTATGAATACACATTGTTAACTTCATTTGATTCTAACCCAAAATCTGTTAGATAGGAAACCTTTCCCAGCAATAAAATGCTTCTTCCATTTCTTCTTATCTCCATCCATGGATCTCAGGCTACAGTGGGTTTCCATACACCTGGTCCTACATGAGGAAGAGATGGAGGCAGGGGCATGGCTCACTGACCCTTCATTCGAAACTTCCAAATAGTTACCTGCTTCTCCAAAAAGCGCTTGGTGCAGGAGAAATTGCAGTGAAAGTGGTGTCATCCTTCTCCCAAAGGTGAGCCAACACACAGCAAAGACTTCAAGGCCTCCCTTGGTGGAGTAGAGGCTGGACAGGCATTGATCCTATAGAATAACTCCTGTAAGTCCATGCTACAGTCAGAGGGTGTACTGGTGTGAAAGGGGACAAACTGGGCTGGGCAACATCAGCGAAGAGTCTCTGGCATAACATCTGTATGAGGACTGAAACAGTTCCTAAGATTTAGGCATCTATGTCCACCTATTTTCCCAGGCTGGGCAGCCTGAAGGCTGATTTAAGTGACTTGAGACCTTTGAGAGAAGCACCTAACTCTGATTTCAGCAGTGATAATTCCCTGGGTATTTCTCCTTTGGGTGTTGAAGACCCTCAACTCTCAGAAACCAGCTCCAGCACACAGCCAGACATCCTGGCTGTGATTTACCCCATTAATTTCAAACCCTTTAAAGTTATGTGCCTAGCCTAAACTAGCCCCGATCTCCCTTCTGATGTCCATGTGAAGAGATAAATCTATCCAGGGAGGAATTCACTCCATTCATCCTAGACAATTCTCTTAATTTATTTTCTAAGAAATGTCTTTGTAGGAGGCAGGCTCTGTCTGTTAGTACTCTTTCAGCTCCTGCAGATCTCAGAATATGACTACTGAAAATATATTCAGCTACCGAACGCACAAAGATGCTTTTGAACCACAAGTACAAGACTTTTTTCTCACTGTCAGCATCTTCTCAGTGTAGTCCCACATCTGAGCACACCTTGTTTGTAAATCAGCAGATTGAACACATTTTTAACTGTTGTTTTTCTCATAGTTCAACAGCTAAATATATTTTTATGCTATCTATAAGTATCTATCAAGCCTTCACCATCAATGAAAAGTCATTCCTTGACAAGAAAACTATTTTTTTAAACAACTTTTTTTCCACAACAAAGAGAAGACTTAGAAAGTTAGAGATGCTCATCTCCCCAAAGTTACTAAAAAAACCAATGAACACACACACAAAAAAAAAGGTTGAGGAAAAAAAGCGAAATTGCAATTGAGATATGAGGAATAATCCAAGCAGCATTTTCGATACAAACCTTGACAACCCTGTGTTGTCCTACAGAACAATCTTTTCTTACGTATGCGGCTGATATGCAATTCAATGTGTCATTTTTTTGGATGTGATAGCAAGAAATTCCAGGAATCATTCAGCCAAAGGTAACTGTAAGTACAATATGATGTGGGGGTATAAAAACTGAAACCCCTCATTTCGTGAAGCACTTCACAGAAGACTTGAAAAATTCACCTTTCATTAGAGCCAAGTTCCAACCTCAGATCCACACTCAGGGCTCTCATTAAACACTCTGGGAGCCAGAAGTACTTTGTTGAGGGCAGACTTCAACCGATTTTGGTATTTATTCTTACAAAGCAACTCTACTGAAGCCTTGACTAGCCAAATGGAACAGAGACATGAAAGTAGTTTAGATTAACAGGGTTTGGATAAGTAGGAGAGGTTTTAGTGCTGTGTTATGTGCTTTAATAGATGTGACCTTAGGCCACAAATCAGCGAGGCTCCTGGGCACATGCATAACTTTAACCATATGAGTAGCTGAGTGCAGTCAGCAGAACTATTTGAGCTCTTAAATGCAGGCCTATGTGTAAGTGCAAGGGAAAATAGTCTCTGATTTTGAATAAAAGGAGGACAGAGGCAAGTAAGGATTGTGTGCTACTCTGTTTTATTTTTCTCTTAACACAAGCTTAAAGCAAGCACCCTGAGAGAGGGACTGCTTATTTGTGAACACAACCCATCCATGCCAGCCAAGTGAATGGAGCTAAACCAACCAGCTTTCGGTACAGGTGAGAAAAATCTCAGACAGCAACAGTTCAAAATCCCTGCTAAAAGAGCTTAGGGAAGGAATCCCAGCAGACCTGGAAGTCTGTGCTGAACTGCAAGACAAAGTTAATACTCCTTCTCCTTAACTTCCAGATCAAACTAGTGAATCTGCACTGATTTTTTTTGTCCCAGTTTCCAAGGAAAGTGAGGCTATTGGAGGATCTGTTTGTATTCCAATCTCACTCCAATAACTTTTTCACCAAGCTGTAGAGATGGCAACAAGCCGTGAAATCCTGACAGTTTCATAACAATGTCAAATGCTGTGGTGATGGGACAATAAAGGAATTAGGATAGCTTTGCAATTTATTTGAAGTTTGTACAGTCTTTTATACTAAAAATACTATACTTGTCTAGCCATTATAAAACATTGAGGAGAAGTAGTTATGTGCTAGCAAAGGCACATGATAACCCTATGAAATCTAAAACAGGGATACAACACAGAGCTACCACAAATCGAGCCTCTCCCCAAAACTAACTGGGACTTTTTCCCACTATTGATTATTAATAAAGTTTCCTGTTTAATCACCCAGATTATGCACACTGATTGTCTAGCATGTTTCATGGCTAAAAGCAGAAGTTCTGTGTGCTGCTTTACAGCAGAGTGCAGTGGGGTTCACTCCTCCCCAAACCACACCATGTTTCTCTACCCGTACGCAGTTCTCGAAAGCTCATATGTGAGCCAGGAGAGTCTGTCACCCTGGCATGGGGCTGGGGTTTACAGGATGAATAATCTTGATCCAGGTTTTTCAACTTCATCTGATTAGTAAGAGGGAAAGAGTTGAAAGTAAAACAATGAAAAAAAAAATAGCGCCTTGTGGATGTTTCCATTTGCTAACAAGGTAGGTATGTGTGCAAACCAGCACATCTGAAGTTTGGAGAGGTGGATTTTTTTTTTTCTGTTGTATTCTTCCAGTCATACCAATGCTTTATTAGCAATTCTTTTAATAAAGGCTCTGGGAAAAAATAAAAAAGACTACCCCAATATCAGTCTATTTTAGAAGAACAAACATCTGGTTTATGGGGCACATGCATCAAGCTTTGTTCAACTGCATGACAGCAGGATGGTCAATCTGCCTTTTCAATCTTGACTCCCACTGTGGGGCTATTAGTGAAAAGGAACTGGGAGGAAAGGCTGTTGCTTTATGAAGGGAAATAATACTGTATGTTTTAACAAATATGGGGAGACAACAGATAAAAAGGAAGTCCTTTTGTTAAATACCCATGAGTTGAGCGCCTATATCCCTATATAAGGACCTTTCCTTGAAGCAAAGTCATGTCAGGGGAATTGGGAGCACTGCAGTGAAAGCAAGTCAGTTGGGGGATGAGACAAATTTGTGTTGGTAACAACAGAACCATAACAGAAGGAGGCAATGCATGCCCTGTCTGAGTGCAGGCTGAATCCCTCATGCCTTCAGCAAAAACTCAGTAGGAAAAAACGCCTGAGCTAAGATGAAAACTGTAAAATATCCAGTGCAAATAAAAGCTCCTGGGGCTTGAATGATGAGATAGTGAACTAAAAAGGCATTAATGTGATGATAGCAGAGATGAAGAGGAAAAGCAGACGGAGGTAAGTACAGGTAACATAAGCATCCCAAAAACCAACGGTCCTCAAAGGTACTGCACTGCTTTCATTTCAGGCCATCATTCTGCCACTAAGCTGAAACACCTGGATAATCTGTCATAGGTGAGCTTTAAGTCTGTTGCAGGTCTGCAGCCCTGTGTCGTGTGCTGGGGGATAAAACAACCACGTCCACCTGTTTGTGACCTCTGTTCCCTGTCACTGCTCCCCTTGGGGCTATTTATGTCACTGATTCTGACCCATGTTTTGGGGAGAGTGGTAATGAAAGAAGCAAGAATGGTGTCCCCCAGAAGTCCACCCAGGGCGCTGCAAAAGCAGTGCTCTGGGGGAAAGCAGGGGGGATGGAGGCATGAAAACAACACAAACCCGGAAGCCATTTGTGTGAAAGGCTGGAAAAGCAGCTCATGACTATTGTCAAAGAAATTTTTGTGATTATCTAAAACCAAAGGGTTTCAATTTCTTCATTTTATATATCAGACAGTACTTTGTGATGGAGAACATTGGTTGGGAAAGGCACAGAAACTGGTTTTTTTTTCTCCCTGGGTTTCTAAATTGGGATCTTGATCAGTAATATTTGCAAATTTTATGGGGAACCTGATTCTTTTATCTGACTTTCTTTTGCTGCTGACAAAACTTCACAGAAGAGTCACATATAAATGTAGGAAATTGACCACACAGACTGCAAACCAAATAGTTCCTAATTAGATCTTGGTATAGTCCCACAGAAAATTAGTCAATTATTGGTCCATAGAATTCTGTGACTCTATCTAAAAGGGAAAGTCTGTTAGTTCAAGCATTTAGTTTTCAGTTCGGAAAAAATACAGCATAGATTTATATTATANATTATATTATATTGTATTGTATTGTATTATATTGTATTATATTGCATTATATTGTATTATATTGTATTATATTATAATTATATTATATTATATTAATATATACATATATAATGGCTGGAGCACCTCTCCTATGAAGACAGGCCAAGAGAGTTCGGGCTGTTCAGCCTGGAGAAGACTCCAGAGAGACCTTAGGGAGTCTTTAAGTATCCAAAGTGACTACAAAGGAGTTGGAGAGGGACTTTTTTACAACGGCACTTAGTGACAGGTCAAAGGGGAATGGTTTCAAACTGAAAGATGGCAGGTTTGGATTCGTTATTAGGAAGAAATTCTTTACTGTAAGAGTGGTGAGGCACTGGAACAGGTTGCCCAGAGAAGCTGTGGCTGTCCCATCCCTGGAAGTGTTCAAGGATAGATGATCTTTGATCCTTCTAACCCGAACCATTATATAATGCTATGATTTTCACATTTATATATATATACATACATATATATATATAAAAATAGAGAAACACAGACGTAATTTAAATAGGGTTTAGGAAACTGAAGGGTTAATGACTAGAATAGCGTATCAGAAAAGATGTCAGTTTCAATGATGTTTTATGATTCTTGCACAACATGCAAGGTCCCAGACCTTCAGGCTACACCTGTAACATTTTATACTTTAAACGTACCCTGGACTGTGCTCTAGCTCAGGACCCAACTGGCATGGGCTGTTCCACATCCATCTTATCCAAATCTTCTGCCCTCAACATCAGGATGGCTACAAGCAAACTGTCTGCTGGGAATAATCCTGTCTTAAATGCCGATATTCCTGGGCATTGCTCAGGATAGTGCTGATAGGCATGGGCTGAAAGCCTGTCCCAGACTGCTCTGAAGATCACAATAAATGATAAGGTTCCTGTGTTCAGGGAACATTCCTGGCATGGTTTGTTTTACTAGTATAGACATATCCAAGGAAAGCCCAAATTCAAGACCTTACATAACTTTACTGGATACAGCAGTTTCTAAGAAATGAAATATCATAAGAATCCTGAATTTCACAGTGAAAATTGTGCAGTTTCCCTGGGGCTTTTATGATCTTCAGAAGCAAAACCGGTTGCACTTTAATGGCAAATCCTCTGCAAGCATTTCTGAGGCCCTCAGGATCAAAGTACATCAGATTTTACCTAGCACCATGCTTCATGGACGTAGCACTGCACATCACTGACCTGTGAGAGTGCAACATGTGTAGCCAAACCATAGCTCTTAAATTTGCCATCAATTTCCAGCATGAACGTACCACTGAGTTCTTCAGTTCTCTCTGAAGGAAGTGCCATCAATTTCATTTTATGGGAGAAGAAACTAAAGAACTTTGTGTGCAGGAATTTGGGGACTTTGCCTCAAATCCCAGTTCCAGCTGAGTCTCCAAAATAACCCTGTTACATTCAAAAGTGTAATCCATGTCACATACCTAGAGCATGTCAAACCTGGAAGCAGAAATGACAGATCTCAAGTCAGAGCCTTAACCACAGGGCAAAGTTCCTGTTATCTTAGTCTCTCAGAGAGTCTTAAAAAGAAATCAGGTATCACAAGTGTTTTGCAAGCCAGTGCTAAAACACCAATATTTCCAGTGTTTTGTACAACTGGAGCAATGGCCCAGAACTGGTTTCAGTTCCTGTCAACTCCCATGAGAAGAATGGCACTGTAGAAACCAAGGCCTGCACACCCAGTGTGAAAGTCGGACTCCACGTGCAGGATCTTTTCCAAATGAAGCCCTGTTCTGCCACCTCTCATCCATCTCACCCAAGAACACACAAGTAATATTTGTTATCCTCCTTTTCAGTCTGTACAGCTATGTTTTTTCTGGCTTCTATCCACAAAGAGAAAAATATAACAAAGGAAAAGTCAAGGATGGATTATAGCTCAGAAAGAGATTTAATGACAAGCACATTGTATTCTGTCTTTTATTTTTAAATTTCATTTTACCAGTTTCATTACAGCGTTCTGCTAGGTGACATACTGGACTTTGTTTGGTACAAATAGTCAAAACCTGTGATGTGGTCCTGCAGTACTGTACTCCTCCAATACCTGTCAGTGATTTCCCCTCCCTACCCTCCCTTATTTTTTCAAGCTGATCTTCTAAAGAAATGTCTAAACTCTATAAAGGAGTTTGTGCTTTTTGTTAAAAGCTGGTTTTAAAATCCATTTTCTCTTATTTTCTCACATGCCAAATGCACTTGGACGAGTGAATATACTAATGGGTCACATTAGTTTACAGAGAAGGTAAAGAAATGAGATGTTGCTGAGTTTCTAGGAAAGGTTAGTACATCCTGCCCGGGAGGGTGGTTTTTTTCATGGAAACTAGGATTATAGACTATTCTCGTGCATCTCCTTACATCATTTGAACATTAAAGTGAGATATCTAAATTGGAGCCTATTTTTCATCTATAACCAACAGATGCAGACAGACACGCTCGTTGCCTGTATAGGGAGCTGAGGAGTAAGAACCCCTAGGCAAGTTGGTCTGGTGCCTAAAGTTAGATGGAATGAATCCAAGCTGAAGGTCTTCATCTTGCAGATTGTATTATTTTAATACGATTAAAGCATCTAAGTCATAGGAGATGTATTTTTTTCCTGACAATAGGAAAAAAAATAATGGGAAGAAAAAAATGTGATCTTTTGAGATATAAACAAGGGGACATGGAAGAAAAGCTCATAAAATCCTGGTGAGACCATCACAAGAGCATTGATAAAGAGGCAAAAAATATTTTTTTTTGAAAAATAAGGTGGGGAAAAAACTCTAAGAACATTTAGGAGTTTGGAAAGTCTGTATCTGTTAAAAGATAAAACTTCACCAGTGAGCTATGCTACTCAGTTGAAATGAGATATAGTACTTACAGTCTTTCAGTAATAGATTTCCAGCATTGTCACCAACACAAATGGAGGTTCTGGGCTTTAAACAACTCATCTGGTTATAACTAGATATATGCAGACTAAGAGAGGTGCCAATATGCAATGGGATACCTTTGACTGATCTTAACAGAGAAAACCATGCCCTCACCATGGCATATCTGGGCTGGGTATCTGCCTCAGATAGATTCTCCAGGTCAGCTGGAGATTTCTGCACTTGGTGATGGGACCACCCTGAGGGGGTTTTACAGCCTAATTAATTCTGGTCAGACTAAAGTTTCCTTATGGCTATAATTTACATAAATGTGTGAAAATCCACCTTCCCTTCTCCCAAGCTTTTCTCCCACTAATATCGAGAGGAAAGAAAGATGGAAGTAGTACTGAGGCAATGCAGATGAAGCCACAGAGAGACGTAAATTAAAACACTAAGCACAAAGAATTTTCTTTTCTTATCAATTTTCATGAAGCATTACTGAATCCACCCATCTCTTTTATAAATCACGGTGAATTGATTAACAGTGAGGTTCGGATCCTTAGGACAGAGCTATCATACAATGCCTCAATTTACAGTAAACTGCTTCAGGTTCAACTAACTAAAACTACACTGTAGCATAGTGGGAGGTTAGGTAGGAGGTTAGCGTTTCACACAGGAAACAAAAATTGGACAGGGGTGTAGCGGGTTTGGTTCGTTAACCGGGCAGAAATACCTATTAAATGTAGTGG
>VZRV01005576.1:187299-372554 GCA_013398115.1 Falcunculus frontatus | reverse complement strand
GGGGAGGGGAGGCCCAGGGCCGCTCCGAAGAGCCCCGGCCAAATTCCCCCTCCCCCACACTCCCCGCCAGGAGGTTTAAGCAGAAGAAAAAGGGACACTTCCTGTGTCTCCACTGGCTTAAATATGGAAATTTCGAGAAGCGTGACTGGTCAAGAGATCTGTCCATCAGACTCAGGGTCAACCCACGACACAGGGGACAGCTGTGAAGATACCAGTCAAAGCATGAGTCAAGAAAAGTGAGTTACACATGTATGAAATTGGGTTCAGACAACCATCCTCATTACCAGATATTGCCATAGGTAATCTCATCTTTCTTGCCCACACATCACTTTCTTTCCCATAATATACCCACGCTTGTATGGTTTCCTCCTCTTGAAAAGTATTGTGGGAGAAGTGTTCCTTCAAACTGTCACTTTAGTGAAGGATTCCTTCAGATCCCAGGTAATGGGCAACATGGCTTCATTAAGGGCAAATCACGCCTGACAAATTTGGTGGCCTTCTATGATGGGGATGGAGCATTGGTGGATAAAGGAAGAGAAGCTAAGGTCATCTACCTCGATTTGCACAAAGCATTTGGCACTGCTACACGTGATAATCCTTGTCTCTGAATCAGGGAGACATGGATTTGCCAGGTGGACCCTGCTGAGAAGGAATTGGCTGGATGGTTGCAGAAAAAGACTCGCAGTAACAGCTCAGTGCTCAAGTGGAGATCAGTGGTGAGTGTTGTTCCTCAGGGGTCAGTGTTGGGACTGCCTCTGTTTAACGTCATTGTTGGCAACGTGGACAATGGGACTGACTTCACCCACAACAAGATGATTGATGACATCAAACTGTGTGGTGCAGTCAACACACTGGAGGGAAGGGATGCCACTCAGAGGGATCTTCTCAGGCTTGAGAGGACCATCTGGTCTGGCTCAAATTCATGAATATGAGCCAGACCAGATGAAAGGTACTGGACACAGAAAGCTGACTATATCCTGGGCTGCATCAAAAGCAACACGGCCAGCAGGTCAAAGGAGATGATTTTCCCCCTCTACTCCACTCTTATGAGATTCCACCTGGAGTGCTGCATCCATCTCTGGGACCCACAACCCAAAAAGGATGTGGACTTGTTGGAGTAAGTCCAGAGGAGGCCACAAAGATGATCAGAGGACTGGAGAATCTCTCCTGCGAAGACCAGCTGAGAGAGTTTGGGCTGTTCAGCCTGGAGAAGAGAAGGCTCTGGGGACACCTTATAGCACATTCCAGTACCTAAAGGGGCTACAAGAGAGCTGGAGAGAGAGCTGCAAGAGAGGTGCCTTTTTACAAGGGCGTGGAGGGATAGGACAGGGGGGAAAGGATTTAAACTGACAGAGCATAGGTTGAGATTAGGAAGAAATTCTTTACTGTGAGCGTGGTGAGGCACTGGCGCAGGTTGCCCAGAGAAGCTGTGGATGCTGCATCCCTGAGAATATTCAAGACCAGCTTGGACGGGGTTTTGAGCAACCTTGCCTAGTGGGTGGCATCTCTGCCCATGGAAAGGGGTTAGAACTAGATGATCTGTAAAGTCCCTTCCAGCCCAGCCCATTCTATGAGTCAGTGACCCCCTTGGAAAACATTGATCAATGTTTAAGCTCTAATTGAAGCTGGCAGAGGTGCTTGCATGAAAGCTTTAGTGATATATACAGCAAGGAGGTGAGGAGTGACCACAAGCTATGGCAACCCTAGTTTGGAACTTATTCTTCCCCTCACCTGTAAAAAACTTTGGAACACACCACAAGGCACCTTCATACTGAGCTATTACTCATTGGCTGTTAAATTGTCTTGCTTCACTTCACTTATCAGTATATTCATTTGTTGGAGTTTGTATATATCAAGACCACCTGGTTCACAGGGATAAACGATCTTTTTACTCAGCGCATAAATCTAACAAAGCAATTCTAACTTTACATTTAGCTTAAGTTTGTTGATACTTTAAAATCAGTAGTGAGTGTGGAATGAGAAAAAAATGACCTGTATTTCTCTTTTTATTCCAGTAAACCTATTGAAGAAAGCAAATAGCTGTGCCAGAGGAATTTTCCACACATCTACATATATCATTTTAATTTATTAATTCAAAAAAGACAATTTAGACCCTGCTCTTCTGGCATTGTAATTAGATCTATGAAAAATAAAATTAGAACAATGGTAAATTTCAACACAAGTGATGAATTAAACAAGGAAATTGAGATTAAAAACACCTTTAGTCTCTCTACCGTTGGACATCCTTTTCTTCTGAAGGGTTTTTTGTAAATGTGATCAGGCTATGTCCTTGAAATTCTCTTCCCAATTAAAGACCCCACAATGGTGAAAAACTGTGCTATGAGAAGAGCTTCTTTTATTAGGATAATTCATCAGTTCAGCATGGCAGAATTTTCATCTCATAACATCATGTAACTCTTCAAGGCTTTGGTGCTTAACGTAAGGCAATTGTGCCAATGTCTTCCTGGAAATTGCAAAGATCAGTGAGAGAGATTTGAAGAGCAGATTTGAAGCTGGTTAAAGCTATGAAAAAAGTAGAACAATCAAACCCCTAAGTGAACGGATTAATGGATTATGTTATATTTCTCAGTCAATTTTTATACCTCTCTAAAACTGTATCACAACAAAGATTAATCATGAATAAAAAGATATGTGAAGGCATGGAACAGAAGCTGAAGGACAGACTGAAATGCATATGGATGTTTCTGAATCCAGTTATTAGAGACAAAACTAATCTATTTGATAAATAAATAATTTATGGCTACGGGAAACTTGTTAGCTGATCTATTTAGACTTCACACACTCACAAAAAAAAAAAAGAAACAGAGCCACAATGAGGATTAGAATGGCTAGTTATAACAGAGAAACTGGAGATTTCAGTAATTTTTATGTGGGCACTTGATTATAACTGGGGGGGTGAGGGGGAGAAACGAGAGTTGTCAGTCTTATTCTTCCACTGAGCATCCTCAAGAGTAAGTCTTGAGACATGTTTTATTTCCAAGAATCGTTAATCACCTGAAAGCAGCTCTTAGAGCTGCAGGTGGTAGGTCTAGGGATTTCACCAATACAGAATTTCCTACTAGGTAATTCTGAGGAGTAGCAGAAAAAGGGATGAAAGTTACTAGGAACAGGCTTTAGTCACACACTCACGAGGGTGAAATTCTTGGTTGACTCAGGTTAACTGCCTAATTTGCTTAGAACCAGCTTGTGAGGCTGCAGCTTCTCTTCATTCACTTTACAAAAACCTCATAGACCCTAGATTGTTTACTAGTCCCTAGAAACTACATCAGTACAATTATCACTGTTACAGTTGTGTAACTAAATCACTTGCTCGAAGCCGTAGGCCCACTGGCTGGAAATTATTAATATGGAAAAGAACTGGATTAATTTTTCAATGGCAATATTCAAGACTTAGTATATAGAGGGAAAGGAGGGAGAGTTATTTCATGCAAGGATGCAGAAACATAAACATTGTTGTCAAAAGTAGCATCAAGACAACATTTGTTGTCCTGTTTACAGTCCCACTGACCCAAAATCAGTTTTAAGTCTTGACAGGTAACCTATGACAGGAGAATAGAGGAAATGGGAGTCATTAGGACATTAAGAGGAAAAGAAGATCCTTTCTTATGAGAGTAGTTAAAATACATAATTTGTTTAGTCTAGCAAATAAAGTAAGAATGGCCTGCTCCATAAATATATCAAAAGAGTAAACACAGAGAGGAATAAGCACTATTTAACTGGAAAGTCAGGGTTAGCACAAGGAATAATTAGCAGCAAATAATGTTACATTTGGTAAGTAGAAGGTTTGCAACTGGGCTGCAGATCTGCAACAGTCTTACAGTAGCAAGAAACCCGGCTAATTTCAGGTTGAACTTTGATGCACTCAGGAAAGGTTGGATAGACTGTTAGGGGACAAGGCATCAGCAGCCAGCAGTTCCTTCCAAGTGTATTTCTTTATTTTTCCTTTACCTAAAACAGAAGTGGTTTCTCTAGAACTCTTTCAGCATGACAGCAAAGTAACGGGTGAAGAAGAAACAGCTGATACTACTTATTTGGATGAGTGACCTTTGCAAAAGACTAACATGTAAACTTTGTACTTAATAGCAAATGCTTAATAGTAGGATGTACTAAAATCCTGGTTCTCAGAATATAATTCCCCCTTTGTGTTCTTTCTCTTTTATACCTGAAGTGTCTGGCACAGAACCTGTCAAGAAATAGGAGACCAGACTAGATAGGCCACAACATTCATAGCACTTTGCCTATATGGCAAGTCCTACATTCTTGTTTCCAAAGGTTATACAGCTGAAATGTATTATCTTTGTCTTGGATTCTTTGCTCTTTCTGTTGTGATTTTCTCTGACATAAACCATAGCAAAAGAGCCTACATGATTTCAACACTAGGAGATTGCAAAGTAAACCATTTCTACATACCATGTCTGGTAACACTTTAAAATAATAGCCCAGTTAATTAATGATGAACTACAGTGAATATTCTTATACAAGTACATATGACATTCCTATTAGCTCCAAATGAGTTCATCATGATTAATGTTATTACACTACATACCAGGAAAATTCATAAAAGCCATTACGCTGGATGGTTACCCAGCACCAAAAAGTGCTCCCCTCCAGCAAGCAGCCCACACTCAATAAGGAAGATGAACAAAGTTCTATTCTGAGATCCATGGAGTTGCATTATTATCAGCTCAGTATGAAATACAGGCCTTTAAAGGAGATCTTCAGAGGAACCTCCATCTTTAGAAAGTCAGACACAGTAGGGCATGGCGGCTAATGGGCTTAAAATTCAGGCAACAGGGTTCCACAGGGCTTGGCTTATCACCAGTGCAGGTGAAGGATGTGGAGCTGCATGTGCTCATCCTCTTTAGACAGCAATCTTTTTATTCTGATGTAAAACATTAACCATGCCTGACTGAGAACATGCTTTGGGCCTGTGGGAAGAGGGGTGCTGGGTCACACTGCCCTTTCTTTCCATCAGCAGCACGTGGATAGGCAACATTGCCTCCCTAGGACGTGTGAGGATGGTGCTTAGCGCTCAGATTTCCCCACTCAAGATGAGCTCCAGAGGCACTATTTACACCAAAAAACTCAACAGGGCCAGCAGACTGGCAAACATCACTTCATCCTGCTAACCATCGGCAGCACTTCCTGGCAGACTTTTGGCCTGTGTCAGCTAAAATTCCCCTTGACACCAGGCCAGGTTTAGGGATCAGCATAGCCAAGCACCATTCTTCACAGGCAATTTGGATGTGGCCACTTTGTTTTGGGGGAAAGTCAGCAAGTTGAAGTGCATGCACACAAGCTGAACTTAGTGCCAGAGAATGATACCATGATTCATTTCTCCAGCTCCTGTAGATACAGCCAGAAAGGCTGTGCCTCCTTAGACTCAAGCCAAACCTGACTCTCCGCAGCTGCAGAGAACACTTTTGGCTTTCCTGCTATCCCAGCTCATGGTAGAAATTGAAAAACAACCTCTTCTGGGAGTGGAAATATGGACAGCACCAATCCTGCTATGGAGGAGCAGGAGGCAACTGAAGGAAGAGCTAAAGTTGCAGGACATTGGAAATTGTTGACCAGCAAAAGTGCCAATTTGCAATATTAATGCCTGAAGGGTATATTCTTGTGGCTTATATAGAAAATTGTCTATTTAACTGCAAGATTCTGACCTCTCAGGAGTTTCACATGTTTGGATAGCTGAGATACGCCCTGCTGGGCTCCCCAGTCACTGATAGAAGATTGATGTGTGCAAGCTTTTAACACTAAAACTGATTTTCCATCATATTTAAATTATACTAGAGATCAATGGTTAACTTCCTTTGAAATTCAAAAAGAAGAACTGATTTTCCATCTCAGCATTGCTAAGGGTCAGAAAATTGAATTTTCAACTGTTCCAAAGTCATCATTAAAAGCATTCTGAAAATTAAGATGGAGGAGTTTGGAAATAAGGGTATTTATTTTTGAACTATCTAGAATTTCAGAGAAAACTGATATTAAATCTGGGACATTTTGACCAGAAGTATTGCCAGTAATAGTAATTGTCCCTATTATTTATACCGAAAGGTAATTAAAATAATTATGAGGGGAGTTTTCTCACAAAATAAGCAGAATAAAAGAGAAAACCTATAAAGAACATCTTTCTGAGTAAAGAGTCTCAAAAATTTTAAGATTTAAATTTAATTTGGAAGACAAATGAAACCTTTAATAACAAATCCATTCTTTCTGAAACACCTGCCATTCACACCCTGAAGTCACTTGTCCAGTCTCATTTCTTCTGTTTTACCATAGCTTCTGGTCTTGTGCAGAATGCCCAATATGGTCAAATATTGAAACAATAGTTTAGCTTTAAGCTTGTGAGTAGTTCCAGTGACATCTGCAGCTCTATTCATGCTGATCATGAGCACATGCTTAAATACATGAGTTCTGGTAAAGTTTTTCAGTTTCCTCTACAGTTCCTCTCTTTTCAGGCTGAATTAAGCCTTCCATTTCTCCATGCCCTGCAAAATTTTCTTGCAGGCCCAGTTACAATATCGAGGGTTAAACTCGTAAGAAATAATTTACCTGTTACCTTTCAGATAACCTGCCAGGAACTGTCAACAAAGACTCTTTAAATTCTCAAAACCTCAAAGGCAGTGTTCTTTACATCATAGATCTCATATCACCCTTTTCAGGACCTCCTACATCAGAGACTATTGAAAACATCCAGTGCCCTCTTTAACATCTTGGTAATCTCCTATTATGTAGCAGCATAAACTGTGGTGTCTTGGATCAGGAAAACCAACATAACTTAGTGCTTTATATGTCAAAACCAACCATTGACTTGCAACCAGAAATTAATCCACAAGCCATAGTGTTGGCCATGTATATTCCTGTGAGGCATTTTGGAGCACAGATGTGAATGCAAAACCTTGCCACACTTGATGCTGTTGGAGGAGGTAGATGTGCAAGAAAAAGGGTGACTGCTGGGGAATCTGTTCTAAATTTTCATCTCGACTCGGTCAATGTTTCATTCTAGCCCATATGTGGCTCAGTATTCTCAAGGGCAAAGCATGGATGATACTTTTCCATTTAAGTAAAATCTTGTAATAGAATGGATGATTAGGCAAATGTGTTATACAGCAAGAGGGAAGTCACAGAATTTCTCCAAACTGAAAGAATAATAAAAACTGAGCAAACTCAAAGGAGGGGCATGCATTGTCACAATCAGCTCTGGATCAGGCTCTGAACAGCTGTGTGTCTGGTGACACAGTCTATTAGGAAACTTGCCCCAGACTTCCCATTTTTAATTCTCTGTTTAGTGGTGCTCAACCCTAGCTTAACAGTTTTGATTGCTTCTTTTATGTAATTGGTGTCCATCACAAACTTACATTAATTTTCAACTAATATGGTGGCAATTCTGAAAAAAAAATAAGGTCAAAAGTATCTGAAATCTCTGTTTCAATGAAGAAAAGATTTCTTTTTTTCATTTAAGAAACTTGAAGTCCAGCAAAAAAGAGAGTTCTGTATATTATGTGTGTGATTTTGTCCTCTTCAAGAAGAAAAATTGTCAAAAATAAGATTCAGAAAACAGTCTGCATTTGCAACTTAATTAGCAAAAATAAGCCTCATTTTGAATAAAACCATCTTGAAAATCTCCATCCTCCATGACCATTTTAGCCTTCTCATAACTCCTGGATAAAGAAGTAGGGTCAGAATGACCTTTTTTCTCAGCAGCATTATCATTCTTAGATTTTTTTTTTTTTTTTTTTTTTNNNTTTTTTTTTTTTTTTATTTAACATCCTGCAATATATTTTGGCCTATGTCAGCTATAGGAGGCAAGCCATGTGTCCAAAGCTTTATCCAGGCACTTGCTGTTAGTGTAGTCTTCATTGTTTGAGTGTCCAAATGATTTTCATATCTGCTGGTGACTCACAACTGTCAATAAAGACAACAAGATCTGTATTTTGAACATAAACTGCCATGTACATGGCTGAATTTTGCAATTAATCTGACTCATGGTGTGTCAAATCTGGCATTTAAATTTTGGCATACAGTGTTTTACCTCAGTGCCTCAAAGCTTTTGTGATAGTGCTGCCCTGTTCTTGAAAGGGGTATGGGGAAGTTGATTAAGTCTTACGAATTTTGGACATATAAAGCCCCAGATTTTGAAGTCATGCACAGAACAGAAAATACTATGGGGAAATTAATAATTCTGACTTCATAGTTCAAGAAGATACTTAGCCATATGATAAGTAATAATTGTTCCCTAATTCAGTAACATCCACTCCCTCCCTTAGAAGTGGCAAAGGTCCCATTGAAGCAAAGCATATTGGACTATGCAATTAGTGACAGCATCATATGAACACGAGATTTTAATTCACATTGCATGGGAGAGCAATTTCCAAGCACTTGAGTACTTGACATTACAACCTGAATAATATCTTTTTAATATATCTTTGGGCAGTCAATTTGCATTTAAAGACTCTGGAGCATTTGGAAAAATGATGGATTGACACATTGGTCAAGTTTTTCTTTGATGAGTGAAATTTTATTTTCTAGTACATACATATTTAGTAGTATGCTAACATTTTTCTATACTTACACCTTCATGTCAAGCCACTTTTAAATTTATTTCCAGAGGAAAGCAGCCCAAAGTTCAACCAGAGCAAGCTTTATAAAAAAATTGTGGAAAGAAGAAATTAATTCTGACACATCTGATCAGCAATTTGTAACATCATTCATCTCAAACTCCCCAGACAACTGAAATCAACAGAAGATGATAATTTTTGAGTACAGTCTTCAACTGGAAATAATTTTCTATCTTCCCTAGCTCCTCTACTCCCTACCCCCAAAATATAGAGCATTTTACGCAGTAACATCTTTAATCTTTTCTTTTGTCTCCCTAGCACATAACGCAGATGGGCTGTGATAGGAAAACCTGGCCACAGTCCACTTCTCTCCTAAAGAATGAGAAACAAAAAATGATTGAAACTAACCCAACCTGCTCAATGAGCTAGTTTCAAAAGAAAAGAATGCAAAATACTATCCTTTCTAACTTTTGGCTGGTTTTGTTTGTATGTTATTTTTACTTTTACTATTCACATTATGATAATTTAGGGCCCTGGAACAGACCAGAATGGCTTCAGGCTAGTCACCATGGGAGAGAGGCTGCTGTCCCCTTAAAGGAATGTGATTTGCTCCAGTCCAGCCACAGGCATCTTGTAAACACATTCACATTATGGAAATGGAGCAGGGTGCAGGTGAGAGGAGTGGAGGAGGAGGAGAGGGCAAGGAAAGGCAATGCAGGGGAAAGGTACCTACTTTTTTTTCCCTCGAGGTTAAATAGATGGAGGGTAGCAAACTGGACACAGCTACATACAGCTGAAGTCTGAAATCAAGAATCACAGTGCCTTCTCAATATCTTGTAAAGAAGGATATGTGATGAAATTATGACTCAAATCAATCATTTGGCAACAATAAGTAAAATTTCATAAAGGGAGCACTCCCTGATGAATATAACAAAGTATATTGGGTTTATCTACACTTATATTTATCTGCACTCTAATAAAGGGCTCTTTCTATACTGAATTATCCCTTTCCTCTTGACAGATAGCACAGTGATTAACATTCTTTGGCAGATCTTAGAGAAGTTCTGGTGTCAATAAAGTCTCACTAAATTGTGTTGAGTTCAGATGATAAATGTCTCATTCTTTTGTACCCCAGCTCCATTATCAATCAGACAGTTTGGCAAATAACTCATTTTGGGTTAAAACACCAACCTCCCCAGCTCCCCTCACCTCAAAACAGAGTACATGGTAATTTGAGTGAACTTACCCAAAAACAGGGGATACCTGGTTACTGCACACAACCTCCAAGCTTTAACAGGGCTTACGTAGCACAGGCCAGTTGTACAAACAAGCGAGTAAGATCTAAAACATATTCTATTTTGAATACCACAGTTTCCTTAAGGGCAGTTTAATGCAGCATATTTTTCAGATTTCCTGTGTGTTGCATGCCACTGTGATGTAATCCAGCAAGATGCTCCAAACTGTGACAGACATTTTCAAATGCAAAAAATATGTTTCCAAAAAAACAAGGTTACTATCACATCAGACTTCAACAACAAAGGAAAGCTGGGCTGACAGGTCTGAACTACATTTTGTGATATCTCAAATCTCTAAGGGCATGTAGCCCTGGTAATATGTGCAATACAAGAACTTAAATGTACTCCAACAGAGTCAAACGAACATTCTGAAGAGATCGTGCTCTTTATGTTTAAGAACAGTGGTCACTCTCTGAATGAACAACTTCTAAAAGGCTATGTAGTAATAGGAATACATTTAAAATTTAAGCAATACTCCACACAGCCTTAGCAAGGCTTTAGCAAGCGCACTGCTTTGGAGCACTCTGAGGAAAGCCAAGTCTATCATTGGTTTGTACCGGGGAGGTTTGAGAAATGAATAGTTTAAGATAGTGGAAAATCTAAAGAAATTACCTGCTCTCCTTGTCTTCAAGAGTGAAAAGTAATGGACTTTAACTGCATTGAGGAAGACTCTCATCAAATATTATGGAAAATTACCTAATGGTAAGGATAATGAAGCACTGGAATTGATTTCCTAAGGAACCTATAGGATCCTTGGAGGATTTTAAGAGCAGGTTAGGTAAGCATCTGGCAGGAATGACACAAGTTTATTTGATTCTGCCTTGAGCCACAGTACGAAATGACCCTTGGAGGTCTGTCTCTTATACCTTTATTTTCTATGGATCTGTATTTTTGACAGCTGGAAGTACCAGGTTTCAAATAAAATTTCTCTGTAGGCAAAACCTGGACTTAGGTCTTTGATTTAGCCATAAAGTCTTCTTTTCAGTTTTGATTGCCCCTTCATATGCCATGGCTAGTTGAAGGGGAAACTTGACTACGAAAAATAAAAATGTATGTGGTAAAGAAAACCAACAGGTTTTAAAGGACTATTTTAACGTGATAATTTTGTAAGAGTCAACAGTAGAATGCAAGACAGATATTTTTAAAGCAGAAGTGCATCTTGCTAACAGTATGAATCATTGATCACTGAAGTTGTCTCCCAAGGAAAATGATGGAATACTCTCTCTTGAAGACACAGATTCAAGACTGGATTTCCAGAAGAAAACGTTTGGTCTTATAAATTACTGGACTCAATATAGAAATAATAAGTTAAATTACTATGGCTGCCTTTTACAAAAGATCAGTTTTTTGTTATGTAAATATTTATTTTCATCTTTCTCTCCTAGTACTTTATTCCTGTTTGAAATTATTCATATTCTATAATCAAGTAATCTCTTTCTTACATAATAGAACAATGTTGTTCTGGTCTACTTTTTTTTTCTTTCCCAAAACAGCTATCTTTCCCATCTAAGATAGTCAAAATGCTCACCAGTAAAATTCTGAGAATACCAAAATTTTTGTGATGCTTTGGACTTTTGGATTCTCAGATGGGAAGAATATACCATTTTCTGTTTTTATAACTGCTTATTACCAGAATTAACTTACATTTCAGAAAAAATGAGCCATTTTAAAGTATAAAAATGGCCTTTACGGTTTCAAAAAAGTTAGTATGAATTATATTAACATTTTCAAAAGCTAAATAAAAAAAAAATCAGTCAAGTGAAAACAAAAATTAACAGAACTTTGATTCCACAAAGCATTTTTTCCAATAAGAATCTATTGTTAAATGTTCCCATCCCACTTTAATTTTTTTTTTGTTAATAGAAACCCCCTACTCTTTTACTTTAATTTTGTCACCAAAAGTCTTTTTCTTCAGCATTCTTATGGCTTGGGGTTTTTTGTTGATTCTTTTTCCAAAATCTCCAACTCATCACCTTTCCTTTCAGAAACAATAGGCTGGAACTAAGAACAGAACAAAGAGAAAAAATATCTTTCTATCTCTGGCTCAGTAAAACAAAATAATTTTTTTAATTGGACCAAATGATTTGGATTACCTTGTGTAGTCACAAGAAATCACTTTGACAGTATTTGTGTCTTTCAGAAATGTCCACAGGGATAGATCCACACTTACTTCCACAGCACTGAGGGAAACTTTGCACGGCTTTAGAGGCAGACGCCACCATTCTGTAGCTCTACTGAAAGCATTTCTATTTCATGAAGGTACCCACTGACAAGTCTTTTAAGATTTTGTCATGTGAATCACAATAGACTCCAAGTTCACCTTGTTGATATCATGCAGTGCTGATCCTTTAGCCAGAATAACACTTGGTGCAATCAAAACCATGCATAATGTGCTCTGTCTGTGCTGTCACCAAAATCAATTTAATTTGTCATTCCAAAAAGTAAAACCCATCTTATTTACCTAAACCATTTGTTCAGACTTTGGTTACATTCATGTGAAAATTAATTTCCTATCAAGAGAATTCTGTACCAGATTGTCCATTATTTGATGGGAAAGTGATGCCAAGTAGACCAGCCTACAGCTGTCTGAATCATCTCACTTCTGCTGTTTGTTTGTTGGCACAATATTGCAATTCTTCCTCTGTTCTGGAGTTTCCCCAAGATTTCAGGGCTTATAAAAAGTGAACATCTGTGAAACAGAGATGTCCTCAGCCAGCTCTTTCAGGATTCTTAAGTGCAAGTTAGCCAAGACAGACGATATAAAAATGTTTATCCCTAGCAGATCTCTATTGTTTTCCTTCAGTATTGATGAGCTAGGAAGGTGATAAAGTATGTCACAGTATATTTTTCCAAGTGGAGATGAGAAATTCTTATTACTTCTGTCTTTTTACTTCATCACTGTCAGTATTGTCTGCTTTCTCTAGCATCAAGCCTACCTCTTCCCAAAGGTTTCTTCTGCTCCTAATATTCTTATCCCTGTTCTGTAACCAGGGATTTTGTAATGAGTTTTATTTCTCCTAAGGATACCACAATTTCTAATTTTTACAAGTTGTTTACAACTATCTCTATTTTTTTCCTTCATGTCAGATATTTGGGGATGATTATAGCCTTGTTTTTCTACTGGACCAGAATTTATTTTAGCAAATTATGTCCTACGAATGGGGAATCAAGACTTGCTAGCCAAATAATAAACTCTTGCTGAGGAACTCCCTGCTTTCATTCAGATTTTTACATCTCCAGTTTTCCTTGGAGGCAAATTTATTCATCACTTCTCCCTAACTTCCACAAAATTTATTCATCACTTCTCCCTAACTTTCACAAATGTGCTAGTTGCTGGGACTGTTCCCTTTTAATATATTAAGTCACATATTACTTACATTCAGATTGTGATCATCAGACCCATAGCCACAAAAGGCTGCTGCACCGTGTTTAATTCATCTATATCCATCAGAACAAGATCCAGCATAAAATTACTCATTGTCAAATCCAGTATGTTTTGCATTAGAAAACCGTCATCTATCATCCATCATTTTTAGAGGCTTTTCTACCCTCTGCAAGAAGTGGAGCTTCCATCATTGCATCCCGGATTCAAGTCCCTCATGACAATTATTCTTTCTATATATTAAAGACAGGTGTTGCTGTGGCTGGATTCAGTGGGCTGTAACTAACTTACATTAGTGCACAGTCCCGGCCTTTGTTAATTAGCGTAGATTCATGGCCATTCAAGACTGCACATTTCAGGTTTCCCTGTAGACTCCCAGTGTTCAGAACTTCAACTCACCATATTCAACCTTTTTAATATTTACACATTTTTTTCTATATTTTTCATGTCATTCTAGAGACAGCTTTACTCAGAGAGAAAGGAAGATGGCTCCTTCTTGGATTAATGAAAAACATACATGGAAATTAGCCTGTGACACATTTTACATCTCCAAACGAATTACTTTCAATATACTTCTACTCATAGACTTTGAGTCCTTAAAAGACTATTAAGATTCTCCCTCCAACCTGCGGAATAACACAGGCTATTAGACCCTACTGCTTATTACTGGATCAAGTTTATACCTCATTGAATTATCTTAAAGGGACTGATGGTCCTGGTATTGGTAATGAACACATTGCACCGACTTTATCTCCATTGTGACACAAAAGATCAGACAAGAGATCGTGTTGTGAAACCTTGGCATTATTTCTTTAAAGTTACATCAGCCAAAAGCATACCTGAATATTCTACTAAGGATTTCCCTCCCTAAAGACCCAAAGTAACTAGTTTAGATTAAAGATAGCTCTCTTCCACACATAATTCTAAGTATGAACCATAAATTCTACATTATGGTGAGGATTCAATCCTCCAACAATATGATGATGGACAACAAAAGAGTTCCTTTGCAAATGAGTAATGCTATCAAATTAAGTGCAACTTACGACAATAATTTATCATAAATTCCCTTTAGTTTTTCTTAACTGGCATTACCATAATTCACAGGAATACTATTTAAATCATAATATAATTGTATAGCAAGAGCCTTGGATTCCTACATTCAAAAGAATTTATTTTTTTAAAGGCCATGGAATTGTACATTGGAACAGCATACATATTTGACAGCCTCTTAATCTAAAAAGCCTGCAAAACTCCACCATTTCACAAGCTGAAGAGCAATTTTCATAATTATAATTACACAGAAGCATGCACATAAACTTGGCAATCCCCATCTAGGCAACTAGCTCAGACTAAACTTAAATTTTTAATGCTCCTTTGCATTGAACCAAGCCAAAGGGAGCTGCGAGACCTGATTTTGCTAATAAAGCTGATTATCTGAGATAACACCCACTAAACTGCCAACGTTTGCTGCAGCTACAAGGTTCACTAAGGGCAAAATTATACCTAAGAAATCTCCAGAAAGAAAGAACACTGCTAATGAACATTTTCCATCTTGGAAATGGTTACATCTGCCCTGCAGACAACATACCCAGACCCTTGAAACCCAAGTTAGTGCCACCAATGCCCAGCAAGAAGTTATCTTGCTTTAGCTGATGGCAAGCAATGGGGCCAAAACAGCCACCATGAACTGGAGCAATGTGAAGGTGTTCCTGTCATGAACACATGACTGCCTTGTGCAGCCAAAATCTGGGAAAAGAATGACACTGGAAACTCCACGCCAGCACGCCATGTCTGAGAGCACCGACTAAGCTGATGTGATGGGCCCAGATACGCTGGCTGGAGAGACAGACTGCACTACAGGTTCAGCACAAAACATCCAGAGCACCCCAGGGAGTCTGGCTGCAGTTATTCTGTCATGGGACTGAGTCCAAACCCTAATGCTATCCACACTTGTGCTGCGGGTAGGAGCACGAACTCCCTGCCCACTCATCCCTGCTAGAGTAGGTCAAGACAAAACCTAAACATTTGCAGGGCTCCAAAATTCTGTAAAGCTGCAAAGCTTTGGTGTATACTAAGTCTAAACTGCTGTTTCTGTATAACAACATGAGGCACAAATTTTTGGTAGCGGTAGACTTCAGGTTTGAGACTCTGTTCCAGTACCAGTTCATGTTGCTCCCATCACCTATATGGTAATGATGCAGTGTGAAAACCCCTAATAGCCCGAGGTTACATGATATGCAAGTACAAGTCTATCACAACATGTCAAATATGCTGTTCACCCTGAAAAATTGCATTTCCATTTCCCTTCTCACCCATGCAAGGAGTCCAACTTGGCTCTCTAAACCCCTAAATTTCCAGTGAACTGAAAAAAAAGTATGTGATATTTTCAGAAAAAAACCCACAGCTCTCACTTGTACCCTGCAAGCAGAGCAAATCAAGGTCATGGAGCACTGCCAAATGACATTTTTTTCCTTTTTTCCAGTTAGAAGGGGGTTCAGCACTGATTTTGGAAGGAAAAAGGTTACCAATGAACCAAATTAATACCAAAACTCAGATCTTAAAGTAAAAGATCCTAAGCTACAATACATGAACTGTATTACCAAAGAGGATGTCCCAGACAGATTCTCTCTATAACAGGACAACATTACCAAATCCTTTTCTGACTCATATCCATCATTGACTATATCTACACCTTTTCTTTGAATTGCCTTATTTCTGGAGCAGGCAGCCCACCCTTCAAGCAGGTATATTTTATTTCAAAACAACCCAAACAACAAACATTTGTGTATTTTGTTCAGTTTTATGGTCGCAGGATGGAACGGAGCCTGTTTCTAACATGTAAGTCCTCAGATACTTGGCAGTGTAAGTAAGCATTGAATGAAGCTGGGATTTTACTAGTGTTAGAATAGTGTTAGAATGGTGTTAGAATTTACTGGTGTTAGAATGTTCATTAAAATAATATATAGATGCTAACATTTTAATGACTTGTATGATTTTCAATATGTAGAATTATTGCTTAATACCACTATGAAAACTGTACTGCACTTTTGAAGCAGATTGCCAAGGGATTTTTTTGACTTGAAGTAATCAAGACAATGAAGTCCTGAAACATCAGCCATTATCAATAGGTCAGGAAGACCTCACTGATCTTTAAGGCATTCCCTGAAGATTTAGTCATTCTGCAAGTATCTCTCTGCTCCCAGACACGCAGTTCTGCTGTGAGGATGAACTTCTAGGCCAGCAAGAAGTCATCACGTTGGTTAACAAGCAGCTGTGCTGTAAAAAAGGCTGAAGTGGAATGAAAAGAAAAAACTGTCATATGTTCACCTATGATAATCATGCAACAGTGTCATGGGAACACACACCTGGATGCAGCTGGTACTTCTTGACCTACCCAACACTCCCCTGCCTGTCACAGGGCTGTTTTGAATGATGCATGGGTCAAGATCTGGTTGAAGGTCTGTAAAGCTCTCGAGAGCCCTTGAACCACATACCCGAAATGCAGCAGCAGCATTCTAATACTACACATGACCTAGCTGAGTGATTTCTATTTGTGGTGATTTAACTAAATTCAGGGCAATTGCAATTTGTGTTTTCCTCAGCAGGTTTATGGAGATTGCAGAAATAAGCCTTCCAAAATGGGATAAAACAATTCTGAAATCTGTTTCTAGTAAATTAATGTCTCATTGCATGAAAAAGACATTTTAAAAGTTCATGAAGACAGAACTCATTGCAGAGTACTGTTGGCTGACCTTCATATGCTTCTTCTACTCTGTGCCCCAAAAGGCATTATATGCATGTAATTTCCAATATGGGAACAATTTGAGTTGTAATTAGGCAAATCTCAGAAGGTTCCGCCACTGATTTGTTCATTCTTTCAATATTATTCTATAGGACACACCAAAAACATTACATTAGGTTCAAGCAGGAGACAATTAAGAAAACTTTAATCCTGTTACAAGGGTATGTAAACATATCATCACTTCATAATGGTGTTATTATACTTTACATATTGGGCAGATGGGTCATATTGGTGTTCTGGCATTTAGTATTCCACATGCTGTCTCCAAATATGACTTGCCATATTAATGGACACATTTCCCATTATAAGACCCATAGAATGAGGGTTTTCTGCTAGAAATTGTAATAACAAATCTGTCAAAAGAAGTAGTGACAAAATTAAGAGACTGAGACAACTTTTTTTCAATAAGCCTTTTGTAATGGTGACAAAAATCAACAGATTAATATTATACTGAAGATAGGTCTAACAAGAAACAATTTTTATTTTAAAACTCAGTTCTATGAGGAAAGGAAAGCACCATTGTCCTTCTTGGATATGCAGTATTTTTTCATTTTTTTCAGGTTTGTAATTTATGTATCATTTCTATACCATTCATAAATACATACTGTAAGTATAAAAAATATATCTATGAACACATATATATGTGTATGTGTGTGTAAGGCAAGGGTTATATAGGATCCATTACTGCAGGCACTAGTTGAAGACTAGTCGAAAGTCAGACCTTTTGTACACTGGTTAATACAGTTGAACTTAAAGATATTATGAAGCTTTAAATATTTACTCAACATCCATTATTGCAGAATTCTTATTCTTTAAACTCAAAAAAGACAATTTCTTCTGCAAATTACATCAAGAAATAAGAATACAAGAAGCAAACTAATTGCATACATATATTACGTTCTTTTTGTCAGGAGATCAGTTACTATTATACCATAAAGTACAGAGAGAATCTTTCACCTTTACTTGAATTATAAAGTGATTAAACTCTCAAGGTATCTATTTTAACAACAGGAAAATATTAAAAATCAGCTTACTTAAAACAATATAGAATATTTAGGTATCAACATAAAATTATGGAGAAACAAAAGAAGAAAATTTAAATCACAAATTTTCTGTGAACTAACTGCTCACAATATGGAACATAAAACTGGCAGTGTTAGCACCCCAAATGTAGGATCCACTTGATGAAGCTTTAACACCAGTTTATATTCATTGCTGTGTTTATGGTCTTCATTTTGCAAGAAGAACACAAAGATTGATCTGGGTCTGTGAGCAATAGAGGATGACTAAGAAACTGCAGAATAGGAGAAAGGACTCTTGATGCCTCTCTTGGCATTGCTTTCCTGCTGCCAGTAATCAGAGGCATAAGGACCTCTTAAGACAGAGATTATTTCTTCATGTTATTAGCGTTTGAGTACTCTTTTTCCATGAATTCATCTAATTGCTTTCTTAAATTCACATAAACTTTCAAGATTGTAAGTGCCGCACTTAAACTCTGTGCTGTTTATTTTGAGCTTGCCATCCTATAATCTTCACAGAAATCCCTTCATGTTTTGCTTTATGACAAACAATGAATAAACATTCCACATTCACTAAAGTCATGCCATGTCTGATTCCCAACATGTCTTCTACCCTCCTCAATCATCCAGCACACTAAATTAGGAAAACTGCATGTCAGAGGACCTGAATACATTGAAGTCTTAAAACTAACATTCCCTGACTGTTTAATTAGATTGTCTTTTAAAGTTCAAAGTATTTACACTTTCTCTCTGAGATAAATACGTATTTTTCTAAATTGTGTTTCAAAAAGATGTGTCTCTGTTTTTTGGGGCTGTGCTGGACGATCAGACTAAGGAGCAAACTGATAGCAAAAACAATTAATAGCACCACAGCGAGATTATAATTCAAAGTGTGTAAGGCAGACGTCAGTTCATTAATACAGCACATGTGTGTATGTGACAACTGTCAGAAACACATTTTTAGAAAGAGAACAGGTTGTGTAGATTTAACAGGTGAAACCTCCTCTGTAGCAGGAGTCCTTCAGGCATAAACCAGGCAGTGACTTAAACAAACAATTCTCTTCCTCCTCCGCAAAGTGAATCATATCACACAGCTGGTATTTGGGCACCACTAGTTAAAATGCATCTGTTTTTCCAGCTGAATCTGTCAAAGTCAATGTGATGGTAGCATTAGAGACCCAAGCCAGCACAAAACGGTGAGAACAAAAGAACATGTCCTCCCTACCAACAGAAACATAACACAAACAAACAAACAAAACCTGTTACTCATTAGGCTGATGCACGATTTCCAGCTTGAAAAACAAAAAATATTTACTTCAATTTTCATTGCTGAACTCTGACATGGACTGTCATGTACAATTACACTCTGTAGGTGTTTGGCTGAGCATTATTTTTTTATGCAAAAAGAAAAGACTTCCTAACTCTATCAGCCTGCCTTTGAAGGGGCTTTGCAGCTTCTCACTTTTTTTCTTTGTAATGCACAGCTCCAACTAAAATGTATTTAAGACAACAATCGTCATTGTTTTATTTGCAAATGGGCTCAGGCTAAACTCTCGACTGGAGCAGAGGCAGTATGGAAGTGATTAAACTTTTGCTCTCATTCAGATCTGTGGCAGAGCGTAATGCTGAATTACCAGATTTGAAGAGCAGAAGCAAAAGGGAAAACAGTTATTCCCTGAAATGCTTGGGACTGGGGCCTCATGGGTGTCATGGAAAAGATGTGCTCTGAACTCTGGTCGGCAAATCGCTGTTGCTTCCTTTGGGCTCTGCTTCAAGTTAGCTCAAAATGCAGATGAGTGAGATGAGCTCTGCTGGAGAAGACATTTGTTGGGTGTCACGCACGTGCCCCTGCAGCCCAGCCTGGCCCCTTTCTCATCCATTGCTCCATGTGCCAGAGATGCTCACTGACATAAATTCTCAAACCAACCGGCATCATCAAGCCACTCGGGAGCCCAAGAGCGGTGCATTATCCCTCAAGTCCAGGAGGGTGATTCCCTCCATGGCTGCAAGTTAATTCTGCCAACCCTCTCCTTTCTGCTGCCTCAACACCCACAGCATTGTCACCCACAAACACACACAGGATCCATCACATGACTTCTCAAATTCATCAAAAGAAGAGAAAAATTAAATATGTGCCTCAGTTGGATGGTAAGGGAATACTGGTGGGAAGAAGGACAAGGTCTGGCAACCCAGACTGGAGCCTGTTCAGAGAGCAGACTCTTTGTCTGTCCGGGTCAAGGAGATGTGAGAAAGTAAGAGACAGCTTAGAAGCACTATCCAAAGTTTCAGACTCTGAGAAACCATTATAAATTTTACCTGCCTTCCAGTCCTGGTGGTTCACTTTGCAAAAAAGAGAAACTCAGCAGCCAGACCATATCATGGCTGTACCTTCAACGTTGTCAGAGTAACACCATGGTCAGGTTTTACAACAAAACTGGAGTAATACAGCAATGACCTAGTTATTAGAGTATTTTGGTGAACATAAATGTTCCTAACTGATAGTTACAGGCAGCTGCAAGAACACTATTTCCTCAGGCCACAATGGTGAAGTCATTTTGGTGGGGTTTTTTTTCAAATAACTGAGTATAAAACCATGTGTTTTATACATTTAGGACTTGGACAACATAGACATATACTGGAAACTGATCTTAATTAGGATTACACAGAGTGTGAGACTAACAAATGCAGAGGACTTAATGAACCTATAATGCTAAAATATTATTCATTTTGTATTCAAAGAGTTAACAATTACCTGGACTGTGACAACAAACCTAAGAGTAGTCTGTAAGCATTTCTTTGTACAATTCAACAATGTGCCCCACCAATCTCATATTAGATCAATTCCATTTAAATTACTGGGGTTACTAACAGAAGACAACCTACCTATGGCAACATACATGGGAATTAATAAATATTGGCTTAACACTTTTACACCTGTTCATATGAATATTGAGAAGATACTAATTTGTAAAACTGACCAGAAATTCCACAAGATCTTCCAGATCTAGTTTATCAAGTGTGTAGAGGTTTATACATTGACTTTCTGTTGTTTCTACTTTTCTGTAGCTTTCTTAATTTTTTATACACATGTAAAATTGTATTGTCTAATATTCAAGATCCACTTTTCTTTGAGTTCTTCTAACTTCTAAATTTTTATGCCTGGCTCTTGACTTAGCAAAAATACAATTTTTAAAGAACATATCTTCTAAAAAATGTAATCAGTGGCTGTTTATTCTTATTTCATGTGCTCTTTGCATCACAGTAGAAGAAACAAGACCCTCCCTGTTGCAGGAGGCTCTCAGACACAATGACTACCAACAAACCAGGCAGTTTCAGGCCCTGGGAGCAGAAGCATGCTGTCATAACATGGCCACATGCTTTTATTAAACTCTCCTGGCCTCTAAAATAGGAAGGTAATATCCAAACTGCCTTTTTGATGGTCCCTGGCCCAGGCTAACTCCTGAGCCAGGACCAGGAACAGTATGAGAGACTTTCAGTAAGCCCAAGCCAAATCCATGCCAAGGACAGCTCTAACATTTTAATGGCAGAAACACCAGTGTTCAAGGCCAAGACAAGGCCTCTGGCACCGCTGATGTGCCAGTACAGACACTGCAAAGGGATATAGATAATTGCCCAAGAGAGATGGGTGACTCCTGGCCATACCCTGTAGCCAACACTAACACGAATAGCCCCTCAAGAGCGGTGTAGGCTCCCTGGGAGTGCTGTACCAGTAGCCCAGGGATTCCCCTGCCCTTGGCATTCTGTGCCCTTAATCCCACCCTCAAACATGTTATACACTGTTGTAAGGAGGGTGTAACAGCACCACAGCCTTGCTACTGTCCCATTTTATTTCTTGGTTGGCCCTGCTGCTCCCCCTTTTCTCCACGGTGCCCTCCAGCCCATGCCATTACCTGAAGTGCTCTTCCAGCATCTCTGCACCTACAAACTTAGGCTAAAACAGACCTGGCTCAAGACAAAGATTAACGAGGCTGAGAATATTCACAGTACATGGGCACGTGTCCCACTGAAGCCAAGAACGACAGGAAAGTAACCAAAGAAAGAATACACTGCAGCAAGATTCATATCTGCAGCATACTCTATTAGGGCAACATTGTGAGATTATGTTACTAACAGTGCCTGAAATATCTGCTGCTGAAAGATAGATTCATATTAACAGCATGTGTCGTTTGTTGGGAGCATTGTGATAAAAACAACTATCACATTTCTAGATGTTTGATACTTTATAAAGGCTGTGTGTCATGCAGCAGCCTTATGTCATCAGTGGGAGAGATTGAAATGATACTTCTTGGCTTCAGAGAGGCAAGTCTAGCACTTAAACTGGAAAAGGTACAGAGTCACAGCATTTTACAATGTAGTATCTACTTTCTTATCTTAATTATCCTGTCTTCCCCCATCTGCAGGTGACACGTGTCTTTTACCAGCTCACAAGGCCACTCCTGATGAGAATGACGCAGATGAACCTGTTGTTGATGTCACTAATGGGTATCATAAGTCTTGCCAAGTTCCTGACATATCTGCATTGCCCCCCACCACTCCTTCCACCCAGGGACCATCACCCCTCAGGCTGACCTGCCAACTCCCTTGAACCCTGCAGCTCAATCACACCCAGACGCCTCAGAGGGGCAGTACCTTATTTGGGGACAATGTGGGGACTAACAAGTGTGACTCTCCATTCCAGCAAGCAGGGCCATTTGTGTGTAAAAAAGGTGAGTTCTGGATCTTGGCCACTGCTTGTGAGCTTCAGCATAAACCACTGCAACAGCCCATGGAAGAGCAGGTTACACCACCTGCTTCCTCCCTCTTTAGTCTTTTCCTGCTGAATCTAGCACTTTTTTCTACCTCTAGGCTAGGAGCAGTTTCAAAACCAGAGAGAAGTAAGACCTTCCATTCCTTCCCCCTTTTTCCAAACAGCCTGATGGGGAGGACATTTTCAAGGAATGGAGACGTAGGACACTTCCCAATGTTAAAGAAAATTTTTTTCTACTAAAGCTTATCATCTTCACATTTATTTTGGTACTAACAAATAATAATTCTGTCCTCATCACTAAATTATTTGGTTTGCTAATCTAGCAATTTGCTCACAGGATTATTAAGTAATGTTGTTAGGTATTTTTAACACAGTAAATTAATTCTCCAGGGGTGACCATTTTAGGACTATCCTCTCTATAAGAACAGGGTAGACATAAAGCTTAACTCACTGCAATGACTCCAGCTGGTTTTGGATCAAGAACCAACAGCCCTTACAGCAGCCAGGCCAGGCAGACAATCTGCTGAGGAAAGTGCTTTCAAATTAAGTGTCCTCCCAAGGACTGAAAAGAAGTGCTCGGTAATTTTCTTCAGAACTGCCAAAATACTACCAATGACAAAGGAAAGTGGTGAGAAGGAGCACTTGTTTAGCATAAACCAGAACTGCCTAACTCCTAGAACCCCTTACATTTTTGGTTTTGTTATCCAGAGCAGATACTTTTGGATCTGATACATTCTGCTGTTCAGACGCATCTCAGAACCTGGGTCCTGACTGCTGTTCTTCACCATGGCACAGCTCTGTGCCATACGCGATTTCACGGTTCTTTTCCAGTAATTAACATAACACCAAAGGGCAAGGAGGGGTTGTGGCTGAAAATTAATGCTACAGCAAAGGCCCATTAATCACAGCTTTCTGCACGCCAAATTAACTACAGAAGGTAGTGCTGATAACATGACAAAAATTAACTACAGAAAGCTGCTAAAAATATGTAAATATAGCCTAAGGTTTTGGAACATTTGCCTTAAACAAATTTTAAAAGAAGAAAACAATTATTTTGTTTTAGAAAGCAACGTGTCAACTTTTTTCTATGCAGTATTAGAAACAGAAGATTAGCCCAACAATATCTTAGAGGATTTTTTTTTCTCTTTATTTGTTTCTGACTAGGATCTAATTTGTGAAGGAAAAAAACCACTTTCATTTCTGATGTAATCCTCCTGCCTACAGATGTGCATTTATTGTTATTAATGAACAATTATCAACTACTAGACATATGAACGTAGAAGAGAAAAAAAAAAACAACCAACTCTCCCAATATAATTAATGGCACTACTTTTCAGTTAAAAATCACAATGTCCTTAACACTTGACAATAGCTTGTATCTTCTGAATGATGGAAAAATTCACTTTGGGGTTTTATGCTGAAAAAAATGCGCTGAAGTCTATGTAAAGATTTGGACTTTATATCACATTGCAACTTTTCCCAGAAGGATTTCTTTTCCTGAGGTGGAAGAAAGCAGTCCCAATGTATAAAATTAGCTTATAGAGCATGCATAAAGGGAGTGGGCTTATCTCTGAGAAGAAACCACACGAGGCACAAAGGATCTTTAGTTTGAAATTCCATGTATGCAAGAATTTCGTATAGTAACTAAATAAACAATATCATTCCATCATGTGGAAGATTTAAGCTGATTCTTCCTGGAAGCCAATTAACATTTCCAAGGACTTTGTGCAGGATTCATCTCCCATAGTTTACAAGTCTGAGATTTAGGTGTCTAAGCCTGAACTAATCCCTACGTTCCCTTTAGGGTCAAAGAGAGAAGGAGCCACCTCTGAGAAACTATTTCTCTTATCCTACAGCAGGCATAGCAGGCAGGGCTATATGCTGGAGATAACTATTTCTCTGAGAGCTCCAGGGGAATATTTCCTTTTTCAGATACAACCTCAGGTCTATGCAGCTGGACTTGATGAGTCCCACTGTAAAAATAAGCACTGATGCTTAGATCAATAAAAGATACAAGTATATATCAGCCAAAGGACAACAGATCTGTGCTTTTCATCTGCACACAGAGTGCAGAATGACAAACTTTGATTTAGCTCAAAACCTAAAAAACACACACTTCTATGCTCATTCTTTTTATACACTATTGGGAGGAAAATATGAAGAAAAAAATGTGGAAGAGAAAGAGGAAAAACTGAAAAAAGACAAGATTTTCTACAGAACATCTTTACCTTTGGAGTGAAACTCAGTAAAAGTCCATTCTCTGCTGAAATTAAATTCATTATTCAAAAAAAAAACCCTGGAAACATTCTTGATACTGACTCTTCACAAACATTAACATAAAGCTAATTTCTTAATGGAAGAAAAGACTTTCTTTAAAATTTCTTCAAATTAAAAAAAAAGTTTGACACAAAAGTTTCTGAAATCGGAAGCAGGTAATATCTGCATGCATGTGTGTGTGTGAGAAAGAGACAGTCCATCTGCCTTATCAAAAATTATGCAAGAGATTCAAATCAGACCCTGACATGTGAGGAAAAACCAGATGTTTCAGCCCACAGAAAGCTTTTCATAAAATGCTTGAGGTTTTGTTTTTCTTCCAATGCAAAAATGAAAATAAATAGTCATATTTTTTTAGGAGGTAAACAGAATCCACCAGAAATGCTTTTTTTAGCCTGAACTGTTCTGGTTCTTAGATATCGCAGGCACTTAAATACTCACAGCCACAGGGATGGGGAATGGCAGAGACAACCAACCATCACTGGAAGCAGTGCAGCATTTAATGACACTTCTTTCTTAGGGTTATCCCAGACAAACAGCAAAAGGAGGAAGAGGAAGGGGAAACAGCCTGGCAGAGCCCCCGTCACCCACCCCAGTGCAAATGCAGAACAGCTCCCCTGCCCTCAGAAAAATTCCTCTGGATTTACACTGGAGTAAATTAGAGAAGAATTCACTGCAATAATATAAAACTGCTTACATTTTTAATAGGAAAAAAGGTTAAAAATACAAAGGGAACAGTGAAGCATCTTTTTCATATTACCAGTGTTTTTAAAATTTTATCAGACTCAAATTTAGCTTTTAAATGTAGGTCAGAATCAGAACCAGGTTTCAAATTCACCAAACCACTCATGTTTTGTGCTTTCTGCTAAAAAAGAGGGGTAAGTTTATTAAATCAAAGTTCATGCAACTGGAATCTATAAACCCAAACTTATGTATCCTGCTCATTGTTCTGTGTTGATTTGTTTTGTGATGATTTAGAACCACCACAAGGCAAAACAGTGTCTGAAAAGAGAAACTGGGGAAAAGGGAGGGGAAGGGAAAAAAAAAAAAAGAAAAGGAAAGAACTTCTTAGCACACCCAAATGCTTCAGGAGAAGAAATATGTAGAAATTTATCTAACTCAGAGTAACTTTATTAGTCCTTTGAGAATGCAACACAAGTGCTATATTCCTGTAAAATTTGAAGGTGACTGAATAACCTCATGCTGGACCAAATACAGGCCCATTAAAATCCCTGGGAATCTCTCCATTGACTACAATAGGCTTTACATCAGGTCTCTTCTCCTTTTTTAGGCAAGGCAACACAAGATGGGGTGAAATTCTATCCCTAATGAAGTCAACGGGAGTTTTGCCACTGACTTCATTTGGACCAGGATTACACTCCTCCTCCATTATCAGAATATAAAGTGTGTTTTCCGGATATAATCTGCTGGTTGTAAAAGAAGATAGGAACAAAAAACCTGCAGCACCATCCAAAAGACAGCAGATATTATGAAATTACAATATTACCATGTTTCCAAGTGGCGTGAGATACTCTGAAGAAAAAGGGTGATGCAACAGGAAGCAGCACGAGTTTGTAGTAAAGGCTACAGTACCCAAATTACTTGTCAATGCTTATTTATATTGCAAGATGTAACATAGAAATTTTGTGACAAATAAGAAGTCAGGAGTCACATTTATAAAAATACTGCCCTACCTACACACTTCTGCTGGGATTTCTGTTGTTGGTTATCTTGTTAAAGTTACACAAAAAATCTCAGACAGAAAATGTTTGCACCTGATTTTCCATTCTAGTTCTTCACTCTCCATGCCCAAATAAATTTTTTTAAAAAATCCTCCAAGCAAACCCTTTTTCCTTAAGTTGTCTTAGGTGTGGATACATAAAGAAAAACACCGCAGGTTCTTCTGGTCCATCCAGTGTTGTGAGTTGTCAGGACTTGTGCTTTTTGGGGGTGACAGTGAGGCTGTGTTTCTCTCAGGCAGCCCTTGCACTGGCTCATCACAGAGCAACGAAGCCATTGGTCTGGGATAAGGGATGCAGAGAGTGAGGGCACATCTTTCAGAGCTCACCCCCATCAGTGTAAAGCTCTGGTTAAAGCACAGCTCCAGGTGGGACTCACGTGCCATTCAGGACAGATGAGGAGGTGCAGCAGTGCCAGTCCTGGTGGACACCTCTCCCGACCTCCCAAATGAGCTTGAGCCTGACCCGCTCATTTCTCTCAGAGCCAACCTCGGAAACACCCCAGAAAGCAAAAAAGGCACATCTCAAAATGAAACATCTGAAACTTCTGTCAGTCCAGAGGCAGGCACACAGAAAAGGAAACAGTACAAAATGCTGTCTCTCTCGGCACAGCCTGCAGATCAGAGCCTGCAGACTGGGCCCCAGATGAGCGCAGCGGGATGCAGCTGGCGAGGTACTGACTCATGTATCCACTGACAAGTAGCAGTATTAAAACAGGGCGTAAAGATGCCACAACTCTGCGTGAGTGGTTCGTCAGCCAAGGCAGACACAAGCGAGAGCATCAGCAAAGCCAGCAGTTCCCAACTGGAAAGGCATGATCCTAGAGCAGATGCACGGCTGTGTTGAGACCAAGGCTCTATCCATACCAGCAAAATAAATGAGGGTTTTGGCTCCTCCCACCAAACCGTGCCTAGGGGAGATGGTCAACACATGCCAGGGACCACGCTGCCAGTTTCACAGGAGGAACTGGGTGGTCTCAGCCCCCCAAAGTCTTCCCAACTCCCTCCCAGGCCACCATCCCACTGCTGCTACTGCCAAAGGGAATGGCACCACCTGAGGCTGATGGCAAAAGAAACAACGACAGACAGCAATCCAAGCCCCTGACTTTCAGGGCACAGAATGTCTCTGAAGGGAGAGCCGGTGGCAGCAAGTATGGGAAACACTGAACAAAATCAGGAGAAGAGCAGAGCAGAGAGGCCAAAACAAAACATAAGGCAAGAGAGAAGGAACGTGGAGTCCAAGAGTAGCTTGAGGTCAAGCTACAAAGTGTGCTGAAAACAGAGTCACTCTGAAATTATTTTAGGATTCAAGAGCAAGCCTGGAGTCAGGAGGGCATGGTGGTGACTTCAGCTGGTTTTCTACGACATCCTGGACCCTTCAGGGCTCACAGCAAAGCCAGACTGAAGAAATCCACATGGGAAAAGCATTAAACATTTCAATCTGAGATAACAAGTGAAAAATGGAAAAAGGGGACAAACTATTCTGTTTGTCAGAGTTCTGTCATCATAGAAAAACAGCTGGTGGTTTAAATACCAAGGGCCAGCTGATAGTGGGCACCATTTTACAAGTGCTTTAAACTGCATCAAGTATTTAGGTCTCTGGCCTTAAGCATGATACCCTGCAGCATCTCAGCTAGGAACGACCCCAGCTCAGAGCAGACTCCTCTGGAGGGCAGCACAGGGGCTGCTGAGAAAACTGCCAGCACCTGATCCCTCCCTGCCAGGCAGCAGACACAGTGCAGAGCCCAGGGTTTGCAGTGCTCCCGGGAGCAAGGTGAGCAGGCTTGTGACACACATTTTAGCAGCTCCAAAGCTGGGCACAATGTTGGCAGTCAAGTGACAGTGCTGGGATGTGCCTCTCACAAGGGACATTTCACATGCACATCCCCAGCTGGGGAGATGCAGGTGGAGGATGCACGAGTGTCTGAGGGACACAGAGGGCTGCACTAGTCCATCTGAGGATGAACCAACATATTCAGCAGTTTGCCCATATCACTAATTGTGGATTGACAAATATGCAGGCCAGTCAAAGCTTTTCTCTCCCCACACTTTTTTCCTGGATGTGATTTTGGCAGCTAGTTCCCTGGTAATCATATCTCTTAGTCGCTGTCTGTCACTATTAAGCCAGTGTTCTTTCACACTGTAATTGCATCCCATATGTAAAGTTACTCCTAAAAGCTGCCTTTGATAATTGCTTTTTCTTCTTCACACCGGGTGAACATTAAAGACCCAGGCACAAGTGAAACAATAGATTGTCAGGATTCCTTTCTGACGCGCTCCATGGATGTGGTCCAGTTGGCCACTCACAGTGTATTTACCCACCCAGCTCAGCTCCAAGGTAAGCACCTACACTCATTGCTAGAGTGGTGACAGGCTTTATTTACTTTAGCTGTAATGGAGTGAATTCTGCCACAAAAAGGACCTTTGTTAACAGTGGGGGTATGCATGGGACAAAGATTGACACTGCAGAGGTGGACTGTGGATCACAGGAATCTGCTACAGGGATCTTGATACAGCAACAAAAAGTAGGGAAAAATCACTTTAATTGCATGCTAAAAATAGTAATGCTTTGGGTTAAACGTAACAGTATTGCCTCCACACACAGTTTGGTAAGAACCTTATGCAATGTGTCCAGCTCTGGAATTTGCATTTTAAAGCAGACCAAAAGTTGGAAAGGTTCTAGAAAACACATCTTCCATCAAGAAATGTAAAGAGTTCAATCAGTTTAGGCCCTCAAAAAAATAGATTTTTAAAGCTTCTGAAGTGGAGAGTCATGATAGGAGCCGTCCCTTAACTGTATCAGAGAAAGGTCCTAGAAGAGTGATTGGCTGAAAGTGCAAAGTAGAGAAATGTAAACTGAAAATAGGACACAAATTCCTTACAGTGAGAGAGTAATTAATCATTGGAACAGACTACCCAGGGAAGTGGTAAATTCATCATCACTTGGAGCCTTTAAATTCAGATTGGATGTTTAAGTGACATGTTCTAGTAGTTCAACAGCAAGTCAACAACCACAGCATCATTCATTTGTCTAAGTGTAAAATAATTCCAGTTCCTTACACTGCAAAACTCTTGCCTGGAATTAGGTGGCACTTGTCACAGAGTAGGTCAGATACACTGGGATAGTGGCCCCTTTCAGCCTCAAATCTCATTAACCCATGAGCTTTAAATTGTTTTGTTTGGCAAACCCCTAACCTGGCTGTTAGGTATCATGCACCTTTAATATGTTGCAGTTATGCTGCAAGCAAACTTTGCAGGTAAAGAGAAACTAAAAAAAAAAATGCATGTGTACAAGCAACAGAGTTAATTTGCAACAATAATTCGAGCTCTGGAATGTCTTACCTTCTCAGCACCAGCTACTCAGTCTCAGCACTTGAGTAATTAATTGTAGGAAGTTTTTGCTTATTTTATTTTTTAGACCTATGAATCATTTGTTGGTGAATTCATAAATCTCAGTGCTCCAGCCAATAGAATATAAAGGTTTCTGTACTTTGTTAATGAGAGAGACCCAAAAGGCTTTACAGATTAAATTTAGCTTTCCCTGGTTGACTGAGTGCATTTCCATAAATGGGTATTTTCAATAAGGAGCTGCAGTCCCTATTGACCACACCAGAAGAAAGTCATTTATAATGGAAGAGATACTGGGTAGTATTATAAGGTAAATCAGATAATATTATAAGATAAATCAGATTAATAAGTTAACTCAGATCTCTGACAACTCATGACTGAGTTTTGGTATGTCAGGAACGCAGGAACCTGAACATCCACGGGTCAATGCAATGAGCAAAGTCCAAAGGAAGTTTTTGAGGAGAGAGGGCAGATGGTTGTGAGCCACCACAAATGTCCAAGCAAAAAAGGGGATGATGAAGCAGCTGCCTGTTAAAGAGAAAAAAATCCATGAAGGACTGGTAACTCTTTATATGGATAAAGGTGAATATTGCACCCTGAACAATCAAAGAGTGCTGGATTAGGAACTGCAGGTCATGACCAGTTTCTATTTATTTCATGTAGGCAAACACATTACAGGCCAAATAGCAAAATACTCGGGTATTTCCAAACAGTTATATTCTGACATTGGGAAAACACAAGAGAAATGTGGTAATAGGAAAAATGTAGACAAAAAATTATGAAAGATGGTGGAGAGTTCTTCAAGAACTTGCTAGATGACCAGGCTGCACATCATCAATGGAAAAAGACAGCAATGCCTCAAAGCTTGCCTCAGTTCAGTGATGTACTGAATGCTTGGAATTTCAGATGTTTTATTCAAGAAATAAGACCTCAAACACAAACCAAATCATAGAGATTAGCAGTTGTAAACAGTGGAAGGTGTGTAAAATGGGCAAAAGATCCTAAAGGAAAACATCATGGTTGGCAGAACTAGTTGAAAGTAGAAATTTAAATATGAGATCAAAGAAAATGAATGCAGAGTTCTCAGTGACAAGGGCAAAATTCTAAATAGAAATAATAAAAACAAATAAAAATTAAATAAATATGTTTTCTATTTGACCATGATATGTCTTAATCACCCAAGCAGGATTAGTCAATTTTTTATTTCAAAGAGGGGAAAAAAAGGTACATGGTACAAAAAAGATGATGTCTTGCAAGAATGTACATTTTAAAGCCATCAGCTTGATAACTTGAACTCAGGAGTCATAAAGGACTTGCCTAAAGAAATCACTGCTCACTTGTTGCTTATTTTTACTACATCCCAGAATACCAAACAACTCTGAAAGCACAAGATGAATGATCACCTTGTGCAAACATTTGAGAGGAGCAAACTACCTACCAGAGTTACATTACTGAATATCCTGACATCAGCCTCAAACAAAAGAATAAAAAATGCACATATGGAATTTAACTGATAACAAAATAAAGGAGAACAATGTAATGAATACCAGACAACATGAAATGGGTTATGGAAAATAGTGTTACTTAAACAAACTTGAGTTCATTCTCTAAGAAGGTTTTTTTGGATAAATTTAACTGTGTAGAAGTAATAAAATTTTATGGGGTGTTTGACTCGGTACCACACAATATTCTGATATAAAAATCAGCAGTATATAGTATATAGTACTAAGAAACTAAGAAAACAAAATATATTGGACATTAGCTAACTGATATAAGCCAAAGTATTTGTAAATAAATAATGTAACAAAAAGGGCTGTTTCTAGGAGGGTCACAAAATGATGGCTATAAACCTGAGACCTACACCCTACTATCCTCAAGTATTTGAAAGGCAATTTAAAATTACAGCTGATATTTTTTATGGTTGATGTAAAGACAGTGAATGGCAGACAAAAGTGAGGAGAGGGCATGCAGAGTGAACTGTAGTGCCCAGTAACCTGGGTCTACTGAAAAAAAGGGCTTTTCATAAATTCTCTATGTGCAAGGAGAAAAAGAGTGGGCTGTTCCTATAAAACAGGAATGGTCTTTGGATAGCAGCAGTTCTGAGATGGATTTTAAAGCTGGAATGGGCCAGGCTGAGGTCCTGGCATCAAGCAAAAAGTGCTGCTGCAGCCCTGAGAAACCTGATATGGTGATGTTGTCTAAGATTAAATTCCTCCTGCATCTTTGGTAGGGCCAAAGCCACCACACTCAGTAAGATTCTGACATTTTTAAAGAACATTGTTTTACTCTTTTCCCCACTCCTCCCACACCCAGCAAGCACAGGCAGAGACTGAAGAACTATACTGCATATACCACCAACAAATTATTATTGATGATTAAAATTTTGATAATTTGATGGTCATGTGCCACAACCTTATGAAAATAAAATAATGGTTTTCACGGGGGATCCTTAACCTATCCAAACACACACACAAAATTACTGTCTATAGCCAAAAGAAAACAGATTTTCAGTTAAGAGTTTGAGTAATTTCGGATAGATCTAACAACAAAAGAAACAACACATGAAGAAGGTGAACCACTCTTGAAAGGAAAGTGTAGTAGCTTTGCTGTTCTATCTGTGATTCAGCCAAAAGTGACTTCTGGGCTCTGAAAGGGGTTAACTGAATTATATGTAAAGAGGCCAAATTAGATGATCTCATGGTCTCTACAGACTTTAAACACTATGGAAAAGGACTTTGTGATTGGAATGAGATGTTCTCAGATGGGCAATCCCAAATTGAGGCATTAAAAACACATCACTGGAGAGGTTCTATTAAGCACATGAAAAGCTGCTGAATTTAAACTTTTGTAACTTCAAAATTACTGGTCCAAATTTCTTAGATTTTTGTCAGTTTATTTTATATTCCCTTTGAGACAGGATTATTCCTTGCCTATCTATAAAATACCTCATGCTGAAGCTACTTGGAATTTTCTTTTCTCACTGTGGAAAATTCTGACTTTTCATCGGAAAAATGAAAAATAATAATAAAAAAATCTATTTTCAGCCAAAATGCTATTTTTCAGGGGAAACCTTTTCCCAAGAGTGATCATTTTTTCACCAAAATAAATTACTCTGTCAAAAGCAAAACTTTCATCCAAAAACAATTTTTATGGAAAATTTTCAACCCACCATATCTACAATATTGGTGGTGCTATAAATAAAAAGACCGAAAACACTTTCACTGTTATCAGTTATGTGCCAGATAAAATAAATGATTCCCTCACTTTACCCTGAAACTTATTAAATTTGACCTTTGTGGGATGGTTTTAAAAAAATAAAGATTATCTCTGGTTTTTATTCTGCAGCTATGAAACTGGCCCACCTTTTTATCTCCTGTCTGTCCACAGGGTGACCAACATTTGAACTTCAGCTTAATCTATAAAAATACTAAATGTGATTTGTTTCCTGCGTGGGGAAAAGCTAAATAATCTAAGTGTGCAGATCTCAGCTGGGGAGCAGGAAGATTTGATGTTTTATCCCACACCACGGGGATGACCAGACAACTTGGTACCAGCCATGGGCACTGACATCAAATGCATTTCCTGGGTCAGGATGTCAAGAAATATACTGCAGGGTGAAAGTATCCACAGTCATCTGAAGTACAGAAAGATCTGGACTAAATTCCTCCAAGCCAGTTTCCTACTTGATTTCTAACTATCTTGCTTTGACTAACTTGTGTCAGAATTCATATTATTTACTCTACGGTCAGCCTTCCATTTCAGCCACTGCTAAGGAATAATACTTTTATTCTGCAGATTATCTGGTGACAGCACAGTATACATCCAGATCAGAGTGTTTATAATAATAATTTTACTCCTGCTAATCAATACAGGTTGCCTCATGACTTTTTCTTCTACATAACAAAAGCTTTCTGACTGAACAGTGGCAAGAATTTTCCAGGACAGCATCTCCTTAAGTTCACATATTTTAGCTATGCAAGTAAAAAGAAAAGCACATAGGTCACATGTAGCACAATGCAGTGCACACAGCTGTCACCTGTTAGAACTCACTTGACCTGACCATCATCCCTCTAAACCGGTCTGGATCCCACCGGTTTTGTTCCTACAGGACAAAAGTCAGTGCAGTCTGAGTCACTGTTCCAGGCTCCAAGAAAAAATGACCAGATAAAAGAATGAAAACCACATGCAGATATCTCTAGGAGCACATGCAGGAAGATAAAGTGCTTTAAAATCTTCTAAGATAAGCCTATTGCAGTTGGCTGGCAGAAGGAAAAAGAAATTCGGTTTTGCCACTCCTTTAAGTAAAAGCAATAAGGAGGCTGAAGGAAACCCAGCTCTTTTCCAAGGTTAATCACACCAGAGCACAGTTTGTCATTCAGTGACATGTGATGTCTGGGGATTTAAAAGAAACCTCTAATTGTCCAGGAGGAAACAGGTCTAGACCAAGGATTTTTGGGGTCCAGTGTGGAGAGGTGGAGGACTTACCTCCAGACATAATTTCATCCTGCAGACGAAGCTCATGACTCCAATGATGGATGAGGGCAGGCAAGCTCCATGGGATTCTGGGACAACTGTGCTCTCTGAAGAGGTGGCCCTGAGCTCAGTCCTCTTCTTTCTTACCCTCCTTCTCTAGTCTTTCCTACACTATTTCCACATCTCTCCTATCTCCTAGCTGTCCACTGCAGGGATCCATCAGCCTGCAGATGACTGACATTCCAGACTGGGTTCTTGGCAGCACTGGCTTTAAGCATTAGCTGCCCACAGCTGCAGAGATACAAGCAGCACACCCTGAAGGCAGAACCCACATCCAACCCACAAAACAATCCATCCCTGAAAGGGAAAAGAAAAAGTTTTGGAGAGGCAGCAGAGAAAAAATGGAGGGGAAAGTACAAGGGGTGAAACCTTGGTCCTTTCATAGTGGGAGCCTTGCTACTAGTTGCTGATCTTTCCTGAGCTGGGCTTTGTCCTTTTGAGGACATAGCTGCCCACAGACAAGTGCTGAAGACCACAGAAAATATGGTCATATTGCTCATCCCAAATAATTTTCCAGGTGGCAATTCACGAACTTCATGAAGGATGAGATCCTGAGGACATCAATACCCAAGAACTCCAAACAGTGCAAAGGACAGTGACAAGAGACACGGGAGGGAAAATAGCATATGGCAATAAGTAACTGAAGTGTTTATGTCATGGGATGGCAAAAAATAGAGCCACACTTGCAGCAATGCACCTGGCCAACCCCACTCCTTACACACTGGCTATAGGCCCAGCATAGCCCTGAAATTCACATTGTCATTGTAAATTCAAGGAAGAAAGCAATCCCAGTCACCAGCCATGAGAGTTTGGCAGCTAGGACAGAAATTTCAGTGGTACCACTGATGTCAGCCTGAAGGCTTGGAGAGGTGCTTTCAAACCAACCCACATCTGTCCTTCACAAGCAGCTTTCACCAACAGCCCAGTCTCTCTGAAACAACACTTTTCTTGGCTTCTGTAAGAGATTTGTTTGCCTCAAGAAACCTCAAGGTTATCCTCAAGGATAAAGTCAAAATTTTCTCTGCAGTTACTCACTGCCAGTTTATGCTCAGTACAAATTTGCAGACCTCAAAATTCTGGATGAATCCAAGGAGGCAAAGTCAAAGAAAAGGGGGGAAAAAAAATGTTCTGGCAACCATCCAGTCACCAATGGAACTGGAGGAAACCCTATCATATGAATCATTTAAAAATAAGATCAGTCTGGACACAGTGCTGGAAAATGTACCGTGGGGAACAGGCTTGTATTGGCGGGGGAATGAACAGGATGAGCTAATCCTGTAGGTCTCTTCCATCTCTAGTTTCTGAGGGCCCAGTCCTCAAGGGACCTCACAAGTTGGGCTCTCGCCATGTCAGATTGTTTCAAAGAGCGTCAACGAGCACTAAGATAAAGCTAGGATCGCATTATCACAGATTAGTAGGCACCTTTGCAAAGATCTCCCAGGAAATAAGACCTGATCTAAAAAGTCAGCGTGGTTTTGAAAACACTTGATGAAGGGGAAAGCATCACTTCTTTGACCAGACAGAGGCTCATATGGGAAAGCATCTCTTCTTTGACAGACAGAGGCTCAAGGCTTAAAATCCCTGTCTGATACTGTGCCTGTTTGGAGCTGGGATTTTAGTTCAATGTATCGTTAGAGACAAGGCCCAGCTGTGAAGCTTGGAGCTGAAGCCAGTCTACTATGGTATCTGTTTACATCCAGAAATTTGGGTTGAGACGTTATCTAGTCAGAAAACACTGGCAACCTGCCTCATCCTATTCCAAAAAAAAAGCTCTGGATATTGCTAAGTCCAAACGTCAATAAGACATCTTTTTGGGAGAAGATCATGGAATAGAAAAAGACTCTGAACCTTCTTCCCAGTCACCACTTCAATAAACTGAAGTGTCAAGGGATTGCTGTGATCAATATCAATACCTTCTCTTCTCTGCTCATTTTCAACTCACTGTGTGTACATTTGACTGGAGAGGTGAGAACAGGCTTTTATCTACCAAGGCCATGAAATGAGCTAGGAGATGTGAGTTTTGTGTCTGGTTCTAGTCAACACTCACTTTCCCTCACAGCTCCCTAACTTTGCTTTGCAATGGCTCTAAAGGAAGCACTAGTGCCTACTTTTTGCAAAACACTTTTGAATTCTCAGCTAACTGGTGCTTTCTTGGTGGAGTGTTAGCACTGCTAACGAGAAGGACGGAGAGAAACTGGAGGGTGGTGCAAGTGGGTAATGAGACAAAACCAGCAAAGGGATATTTTAGGCTGGAAATCAGGAAAAAATTAACAGCGAAGCCCATTAGACTGTGGAATAGGCTCCCAGAGGGAAATGCTGGCAGCCCCACCACTTGAGTCATTTCAAATGAGACTGGACAAAGCACTAGAAAATACACTGTAGGGAACAGCCCTGGGCTGACCTTCAGGGAGCAGAGAGAAGGAAGGGGGGAAATGGACTGTGTGACCTAACAGGTCTTTTCCATCCCTAATTTCTATGAATCTGTTACTGGCTAGTGAGAAAATGTGATGTAAGGGCAGCCTGCAGTGATTGGCAGACTAAATGAAGGTCAGGAGTAATTTTTTGGATGCCTTGAGCACAGTGCGTGTCCCAAGCACTGACCACACTCACTCGGCATGTTTAGCCACCTGGCAGCTCTGCTATAGCCAACCCAAATAGTTCATATAAAATTGAAGCGAAACAGCAAACAACCATCATTCTCAGAAATGTTCACTTTTCCCGGGATTTCTTTTTCTCTCATTTCCTTTTTTTTTTTTTCCCCAGACAAATCAAAAACAAGTGATTGAGTTGAGGTACTTGCTGAGTGAACTCAGCCTGGTCAAGGCTGACTGGTGTCTGGTGGAACCATTGTTGGAAACAAATAAGCATTTACAAGAGGAAAGTCCACCTGCTGTACTTGGATACCAGCTCAGGCTACTCCTGGGGCTAAAGACAGTTCCTCAGACTTGATAGGCCATCCTAAACATGGGCTAGAAATCCTGCCTGTGCCCCCACAGACACACAGGCTTCGTCCTAGGCTATCCATGTTCCCTCCTCATGCCCTTTTTTTCAGAAATGGAAATAAAGCTGCATCTGGAAAGTCCTGACTAGATCTCATTCCCCTACACTGCCAAAAACACTCTTGTATCCTGTGACTATCAGTGCTCTCTTGTTCCGGGGCCCAAAGTGATATTCAATGATCCGTATGTGCTAGCTTTGTGTGTTTTGCTGGTGCATTCAGATTGCCACTCCTCATCTTGACTTGGCCTCTTCCAGGTTTGTGTGCTGGAAGACGGCAGGATGAGTGCTGGGCTTAGCTAATATAAGAGAGCATTCGAGCTGGCAAAGGATCTCGGTAAAGCACCAGAGAGAAAACATGGGAAGGAGAAACATGGGCGAGAGGAGGTGGGGAAAGTGGAATTGGCCAATAGAAGAAAAGGAGGCATGACTAACTGAGGTAAGCAGAGAGGAGAAAGGGGGTAATTGCCAATGGAAGGAGGATCTAGTGAAGCAGTGAAAAAGCCAGAGGTGTAGAGTTAACACACAAGTGGTCGCACACAATTGAAATGCAGCTCTTCAGCTTGTGAGGATTTTCTTTGCCCTTGCCCTGGAAAGTTGCCCAAATACTATGCCAGCTTTTGTTAAGGTGTTTTTATGACCTCCAAGCAGTAAAATCTCACTTTACTGGAAGCACTCAGGGTGGGACCTGAGGGACCTGCACGGTCCCTGTGTGCAGCCAGCCCGTCTGGCCCTTGGCCTGCACTGGAGATGCTCCGTGGGGACTCAGACCTGAGGGGGAATAACCAACTCCAGGCCCTTGCTGCACAATCCGAGGACAACCAGGAGTGCATTCCCTCCTCCATTCCCCATCAAAAGCAAACACCACAGCTGTCTCCACATCACACCAGGAAGATGATATCCCTTTCCTTGGTCTTCAAATACAGACAGGGCAATGATATTGCCCCTTTGACTTTATGCCGCAGGATGCTTCCCTCTGCCAGCTTACTTTTCAGTCTCAAGAAAAGGAAAGCAGGGAACAGGGCAGCTTTACTTTCCACCTTTGCTTACCTGACAAAGAATCCACAGGTTTATTTTTCTTACCTGTGGTTTTATTTGTCAGTCCAAGTATATCAAATCAAACATAGGTTTTGGTCTGGATGGATCTTGAAGAGAAAATGATACTTTCTTTCAGCATTTTGTAGATCAGAAGAAGTTAAGCAATGGCTGTAATTACAATGGTATAAACAGCAAGTGATGTGGGAAGAGGGATCAGGTGATGACCGTCAAAATTAATTATGTGCAACAAGACCAATTGACCAGACTCTGCTATAGGAAAAAAAGAGCCAATATGCACTGCAACCTGCACAAAATAGAAAGCATACTCTGCAAATCTGGGGGGAAGGAAGCTATATTGCCTTATCATTGATGGATTCTTCGGAAGGACACATAAGGGGATAGTGTGTCAGTCTTGTCCACCACCTGGTTTTCACTATTTGCTTGTCAGAGAGGAGCCAAAAAAACTGAATTCCATGTGAAGGCATGACCTAAAGTTCATATAGTCATTGCTTAAAATTAAAAATGCCAGGTTGTATTCATGCTGTTAGTCTAGAAAAAAAAAAGACCTTTCAGAATCCCTCACAGGAACAGAGCATGAAGATTCCCCCTTTGGTGTGGGCCTGTCTTTTACATTTATGCCTCAGAAGTACAAAAGGAGAAGTCTACAACCACACTAACAATTTTCAAGTTTTTGTGACTCAGAGATTTTTCCCAGCAGAGATCCCATGGATCTCCTCTAGGAAACACATACTTAATGTGTGACCTGTTGGAATCTGCAGAGAAGAGGCTGAAACCCAAATGCTTTACAGTGGGGAAAACTGTCTCTTCACCAAACTACACTTTCAGGGTGACAACATTCCAATATTGTGATCAGGTTTGTTGCTATTCTCAAGCTTTATCTTCTTTTGGTCAGACAACATCAACATCTTTGGCCCATACCTCAGAAAGCCGCTAACACCTGCTTTTACACCAGACATGGTTGGACATCCAAACTCGGGGCTCCGGGGAGCTTGTTTGGCGCCAGTCTCGGCCCTGTTATTAACTTTCAGCCAAATCATGTAGTTTCAGCCAAATTACATCAATTCAATATCCCCCTCCACAGAAGCAAGGAAAAGATATCTCCTTTTGCTCATATCTCTGCCACCACAGCTGCTACCAGCAGCTCTAATAACCCTCTCATCACAAAAAGCCCTCCCCTAGACCAAGGCTTCTCAAACAAGGTCAGGCTTTCATTGGAGAACACCTCAGGTCTTCTCACACACCTGCTGTTTTCTGCTCTCGAGCAGTTTCCAAGCAAGAATCAAATTATGATTCTGTCAGGCCAAGAGCAGGATATGAGCGCAGACATGAATCCCTGTCTGCCCAAGATTTAATGAGCAATTCAGTTTTAAATGTATTAAATATCAAACAGGCAGAGGAAGAGGACACTGAGCTGTTTCTCATGGTGTTCTCTCTCTACCTGAAGACAAGGCTTATAGATATTTTGATAGCAAACTCCCCTTTTTCCTTTTCAGTCAACAAAATGTAAGTCTCTCGCTCATCAGTGAGCTATGCTGGAGCAGACTGTTTTGCATTTGGTAATGAATTGCATACCATCTTTAGATAGAGATCTTTTGGACTCGTTTTTGGCATCTCCGAGGAAATATGCTCTCCACCTGCTCTCTGTCCAGTGCAAACACCATTCCCACAGCATGTTTCACTGCTGCAGACAGATTCTGCCACCTAGTGCATCCAGATGTGTACTAGCCCCACGACACACCTGGAACAGCTGCCTGGACCCCCACTCCTCACCAAGGATGACCTTATTTCTCCATAACACACCTTTCCTTCAGTCACTGAAAGAAAAACACTGCCACCAGAAGCAGTCTTCTGAGAGTTGGACCTGGGCAAATATTCTCCCAGGACCTGGATCAGTTCTCAAAAAAGCCATTTTGATTTTCATTTCCATTTGGAAAATGGTATGTCTGTATTTCTCTGTTAGTAGTAGCAAGGAGTAAAAGGCGAGACCTCATCACAGTCTACAGTTTCCTCATGAGGAGAAGTGGAGGGGCAGGCACTGATCTTTTCTCTGCAGTGACAGTGAGAGGACCTCAGGGAATGGCCTGAAGCTGTGTCAGGGGAGGTTTAAGCTGGATATTAGAATAAGATACTTCACCGAGAGGGTGGTTGGGCACTGGAATAGGCTCCCCATGAAGTGGTCACAGCACCAAGCCTGATAAGAGTTCAAGAAGAATTCGGACAACCCTCTCAGCCATGTGGTGGTTCTTGGGGTTGTCCTGTGGAGGGCCAGGAGTTGGACTCAATGATTCTTGTGGGTCCTTTCCAACTCAGGATATTCTATAAGTTTATGATAATAAACCAGGTAAGCAGATGCAGGGGCACCCTATTTTGTTCTGCTCTCCTTCCTAGGTTATATCCCTTTTCTCTGGCTCGCTCAGACCAGCATTCAGCAAGGAACAGTATTGTCTGGTTTTATGGTCTTTTTTGCCCCCTTATTCTGTGGGGTTTCCTCTGTTTCATAAAATGAATGGCCTTTCAGAAAATCCTCTGCACACTAACTTTGCTCCCAGTCATAGGTTAAGTAGTATGGCTACTGAAAAAGGAGAGAGTGCATAGCCCAAGGCTGGATTAGAGATTGTCAGGAAAACAAAATGGGACTTAAGTGTCCATGTGTGGCCTGATTCCCCTCCGTAAGACTGAGCTACTCCCTGTGTGTGTGTGTTACACAAAACACACTGTCTTCCTCTGAGAAATCAGGTCTGGGCAGTGTCAGAGAGGGAATACCAAACTGGACACAAAAGATATGATATTTGACAAATTCTGTTTATCAAAGGAAAATTCTGCGTTCATTTTGCAAGAACAGTTTATAAATCTTCAGTCCAGGTTTGGAAGTCTTAACTCTTCCACACTTTCCTCCTCACAGAGCCAATGATACTGTATTCTGACACGACAATCACCAGCTTTTTGCTCTCTGAGCTGAACAAATATCCACTTCTTTCCTCATCTCTCATCTCTGGGAGGAAGGTATTTGTTTTCCTCCACAGTAGCCATATAATGTATTGCTTCAATCCTTCATTAGCTGCCTAATCCAATTCATGTCAGCTTCTTCTTTTTTTCTGCCCTGTGTTTCTAACCTTGCATCTACAGAAAAGCTGTCTTCGCTATCCTTTTTTTCAAACTGTTGACCAGCCTTGCAAAATTTGCACTTCTCTTCTGCTCTGTTTCTTTTTCTCCCATGCTTCTGATGGTAAATAGATTCAAACCAGTAAAGAGGTGTATGGTTTTTGCATCGCTCATTGAAATGACTTACCAAGAGCCTTGGTAGGCTGTCCGCCACTTGTGTGGCTTTTATATAAGATCAGAGCCAAATCACAGTAGCAGGTGAGAGGGGCTGAGCCCAGAGCAGTGGGAAGGGGGATCCACAAGCTGCCTTCTCATGCAATGCCAGGAAAGAGGTGGAGGATCCCTCTGAGCCAAAGCACAGCACAGCTAGATGCCAGGGTACTGCCCTGATCCTGCCCCAAGGGAAGGATTGGGAATAGTGGTGGGGCACAGCTGGAGTGAGAAGCAGCTTGTGGTACATCCCAATACTCCTGGAAGCAGAAAGGACTGTTCCCCAGATGTCACCTCCTCAAGACCCTTGCCTACCTGTAGCCCTCTTCCCATCCATTTGTGTTAGTCCCCTGACACACGGTAGGACAAATAGGAACGGCACAAATAGGAGGGTGTTTCTTGCCCCAGGGGGTCAGCTGGGGCTCAGGCTGTGGGCCTCACCCTCCTCAGAAATATAGGAGCTGTAAATCCAGAGGGGAAGGGGTTGGATCAGGTGAGGATCCCTACCTCAAATGACAGTTCCCTCAAACTACCCATGTCTCTCAAATCCCTCCTGCCCTCCACTCAGACCTGTCCCAAAAGTTTCATCACTTCCATTCCCTCTCTGGAATCCATGACTTTTCTTCTCCATCTCCAGCCTGTAAAGCTTCAATTTTAAAGTGCCTGGCCCTGTGACCTCCTTCTGAAACACACCTGCCAAAAAATAACCTTAATCACCTCCATATCTTCTCTGCAGTTGTCTGTGATATTTCCTGAGCCTGTTTGACACTCATGGTCTCCAAAAGCTTGCTGATCTCACACTTGCCTACTGGAGTCCTCCTGACTGATCCCAGCATTCTCATCCCCATCTCCTGAAATCCCCTGGCCCCTTCCAGCCCTTCTTCTCTCACAACCCGTTCTGCTGCTGCCCTGAAAAGAAATTTTTGCCTACACTGCCAAAAAGCCTTCAGCCATCTCTGATTACAATGGAAAACTTTCTTCAAGTACTCTCTCTCCCAGCTGCAGGAAATCCTGAGGGGGCTATTCAGTGACCTCCATAATGAAATAGGTCAGATTAGATAACCACAATAAGCTTTCCTGGCCCTAAAGGCCTCCTGCAAAACAAATTGCATGATCTAGCACATAAGAACACGGATTAATAAGGACATTCAGGGAGGACAAACCGCATGTTCCTAAAGCCTTTGAAACTCCGGGTGCCAAGAGCAGTCTAAACCTATAGATCTAAAGAGGGAGGAAAACAAGTGTAACTGCAAAGGAACACTTTCTGCAAAGGAACAATCTATGTAGCCACGATAATACCAGCATTACACCCGTATCATTTGTTTTGTATTATTAGACAAGTTACTCAGACATCCCGTATTCCCCAGTTTGAACTAGCAAAATGCCAATGGACAAGGAAAAAAAACACAAAAGTTTGTTTTTGTAGGAATAATGTGATGACATATTTTCAGCAATATATACTATATCGTCAAGCCCTCATTAGACAAGCCAAATATTTTTGTGTAATTTCTGCAATAAAATATTAAAGCAGCAACATTCAGACAGAGAGGCTGGCTTTTGTTAGAGTGGGGCTCCAAGAATAACAGCTTGTGAATTACCAACACCATTGTTTGGGGAGAGAAAGTTGCTTGATATTAACAAATTCATTAAGCCCAAACTGACACTCCTGTTAAACAGCCATTAGTCTCAATCTTTATGGATTTGTGTCCCAAACATACCAAATAACACCAATCGTGGGTACTGTGTTGGGGCACAGATATGTTTTCCAGCAGATGTTAACGATGATTTATGACTCACATTTCTTCCATGTACTATGGCACTCGTACAACTCATTTGTGCTACGTGCTTGCAAGAGTCATTTCACCCACCCACAATGCCAGGGAAAGGCGATTGTCTCTATGGATCAAAGGGAGCGAGGCTTGGAGCTGTTACAGGAGCAGCACACAGGTGTCTGGAGCAGGGATGAGGAACACGCTCGTCTGCTAAGGCCCACCTCACCAAAGAGTCTCTGAGCCTCTCTGTAATTCTTTCCCTGATCTCCCATCCCAAGTTATCATCGCGGTGCACAACTGACCTGCAGCACACATCAGTGTTCCCTTTTTCAGGTGGGGCCCATGCACAGGGACAGGGCATGAGCCCCAACCTCAGTGCAGTCCAGGGCCTCAGCACATGGCAAACCTTTTTTCTTTCTCCAGTAGAAACTGCCAAAAGGATCTAGGAAGATGGATAACAATTTGCCCAGGAGAAATTTGGCGAGGACACCAGTGTAAGTGTTCCAACCCCTCTGATAAACTTCATATGATATTACAGCTTTAGGTATGCAGCAACAGTGTCTGACTACACAAAGTTTATTTATTTGCTGCTTGATCTGGGGTTTTTTTCTATCTGAAGGACAGTTTCTCCTTGTCTCCATCTCGTATCTTTGGGAGATCTGATCCAGGATAACAGAAGGAAAATCTGGTTTCCACAGTATTATCAAGACAAATTACAGCAACACATGTGGGAATCTGTATTTGAAGTACCCACATTGGTGAACATTCATTTTCCTGGTTATCTCCTCCTTTTCCAAAGGAAATGGTTCTGCTTTCCACCTCAGCTGAAACCCCCATTTGCACAGCAACTTCAGAAATCTCATTTATACTGTGTAAGGCTATCATGTTAGACATTCAGATTTGGATCTGGAAAGTCACAAACTTGAGTGAACATCAAAATATGACACCATTATGGTGGAAATGCTCTTTCCATTCCTTAAAAAACTGTAGGAACAGTAACAGAGACATTAAAAGATAAAAGTTTTTACAAAAGCAGCAAACCCTTTTAGGCTCAGGCTAGCCTAGGTTTAGCCCAGTTCACCAAGAAATCTTTCTTGAAGCTAACAAAAAGCAATTTTAGACAAGGATCATGCTAATTTTCACCTTCTTACCTGTCCACACATTTCATTTATCTCCAAAATGACACTTCATTGTCAAAAGAGATCTCATGAGAACTGTAGAGATGTGCAACTTCCATCACAGTTAACTGACATCCTACCACACCATTTATGGAGCACTGTCATCTGGAAAATGTTTCTTCCCTGCAGTAGTTTACAGCCTATATAGAAGAAAAATGTTAAATTTGGAGTGATGGAGACTTTCAAGTAAGAAAGAAACTCAAGGTTCACTTTAATCCCTAGGTCCCTGGGAAACTCAGCTGCCAAGTATCTGTCCTACCCAATAAAGAAAGCCAAAGAAGCCCTACTCCTACGTGTCACTGTCTTTTACCAGTCAAACAGAGCTAAGCTTTAGCTGGATTAAAGCAAAACTGCGCAAACCACCAGAGACACATTATCAAACAAACCCTTAGACAGCATGGAGACTACCATGGCAGGATCAGATAGGAAAGACAGATCAGTGTATTATGCTTTTGTGTAACCAAAGAGTAGTGTGAAGTAGCAGCAAATCATCCATGTTATTCCTCCACCCTCCTCAGGGAATGCATGTCCCAGTGAATCCAAATCCACTCCTGCAGATCTTTCAAAAAACCCATGGAAAACCTGCTTCCTCCTTGCTCTGTCGCCAGTAACAAAACCTGTCCCCAAAGCCCCCAACCAGCCTGTGATAACCACAGTAGTAACCATAACAGGACATAGATTTCTGTCATATTAAGCCTGCCCTGTATCAATATTGATCAATAAGTTATGTGCTGTGCCTGTCACCTGCATACAGGTGCCCACAAAAAGTCAGTGCTGTACTGACAACTTCTGCTGCCACTGTCGAAAGAATGACATGGAACCAAAGACCAAATCAGAGTAGCCACCAATTAAAACCCACTCTATTTTGTCAAGAAATGCTCTGTTTCAGTTAAGAATGGAAAGACAAGTAGATAATAAGCCACAGGTCTTTCTTCTATGAAACATTATACTGGTAAATACAGGAAAATATTGTCACTGGAAGGCTGCTCAGGCAAGCAGTGCCTCTCTATTGCACTTGTCTGTGTTCATTAAAGCTTGTAGCACAGGATGCTCACTCTAGCTCATCTCACCAGCATTAACTCCCGCAAAATAACAGTTACATTGATAGCAGAAAACAAATGAGCAAAATAGGTGACTGTTGTTTGAGAGGACTGAAGATGATGTTCCAGAACTTCTCAAGGGCATACAAGCTGTAGCACTGAGCTGAAACAGCCCCAGAAAATTTTATTATTTGGGAGTGTGGGTAGAGTTCATGGTTTGTCTCGCACTTTGCTGAATCCCTCCATTTACTCTCTCTCTCTTCGTTCAGTCCCACATGTAGTGGCTGAGCTCTGGCACCCTGTCCAAGTCTCCCCATCCTGGGAATACCGACCCCATTGGTTCTGGAATCAAAATGACCACACGGCACTTATAACATTTCCAGACAGACATAAATACACAGATTAGTCTTTTCTGCATTTTTCCTCATAAAAACAACAGCAGCTTCGAAGCGCATTGGCACAAGCACTGAGATTAAGTATTGCAACCTGCTATTGTTGGCAGGCTTGTTCTGGCTTCTTCTGCTTTCCCCACCTCCTTGTAATCCTCTCTCCTCTTGGAGAGTAGTTAAATGCTATGTCCATTCATGTCACCACGGAGTAGTTTTGGCAGATGCATGCCCCAAGGCTGGGATGTTTTTACGAGAACCGTTTTAATATTTCACTGTTTGCCTGGCTGATCCTTTATCTGTTCTAACAGTTATACAACTAAACATACTGAACCTTCTGTCAGATGATTACATATTCCATGTTGAATTGCAGGATATGGAAATCCTGCCAAACATAGTCCTGATCTAACTCTGTCAACTTCAGTGCACGGCTAAGAATGAATTCAGACCTTAAACTCCTTTATGCTGGTCTTTGAGAATAAATAGAAGCAAATCATCAGTCTTTGGTTTTGTGCATCTGTGCCTTTCTAGACCTAAAGGCTCCTGTGGATGCCCTTTAGCTGTGAGTGTTGGGTTTGTAAATACCACTCCTCTGCTCAGAGGTGTGTATTGAGGGCGTTAGAATCCCACAGTCTAAAGCCGAAAGCACTTTGGTTTAGAAGCAGTGGTTGAGAAGCTGCTAAAGAAAAAGTAAAAATGGCAGCAGATGGAGCCCTTCCCTTCACTCCTCCCTGTTGACCCGGCAGAGCCAGTAGGGAGGTGGAGGTGAAGGAGGGAGGAGCAGAGAGGAGCTCATTTCCCTTCTCCACCTGGCAGCATCCTCCCGGTGCTGCCGCCTCTGGCTGCACAGCTCTCAGCAGGCACGGGCTGCACTCATCTGCTCCTGGTAGAAAAATTCAGGGGATTTTTCAGCTTGCATTTAAACATCCCCGAGACCATGAGGTCTTTGGGGTTTTTTGTGAGGAAGACCTCATTCCTTTTTGAACTCATGATTCCCTAGAGAACTGCTTCAGGAGGAAAAAGCTGATCTTATCTATTCCCTCATCATTCAGCTATTGCTACTGACCCAAACCATTAATACAGCCTGAGGGTCTGGGGTGCACCTGATCAGAAGTGAAGCAGACAACAGATGATTGTAGCAAGAGTTCAGGAAGGGATTTTCTCCACAGGAGAATCCTAAGAGAGAATGGACACATGGAAAGAAGGAAAAGCAAATGTATTCTTCATGTTTAAAAAAATAGCTATCAAAGTGTTCTGTAACTTAGATTTCAAGATTTTTTCACAGAATCTCTGAGTCCTCCTTTGATATTGCCGCCTGGACACCTCCCAGACATTTTAGCCAGCTTATCATGTGTTTATCTTATATTTTCAGTGCTGTTACTCTGATCGCAGCTGCCCACACACAACCAGCATTCTTTTGTATTAAAAGCAGAGAAGGGCTGGTTTTTTATTAGTTTTTTTTGTTTCTGTGTTTTGACAAGAGTGGCAACCTCATCTCCTACCAGTGTCAAAACAGCATATAAGAGGCCAAAGCAAAGGAAAACTCAGTCATAAGAGGTAGGAAGGGAAGTTTTCAGCAGGAAAGTTCTTCAAAAGTATCACAGAGAGTGGCTGAATAATCGTCCTCAGCATCTCTGGGTGACTCACACACTGAATTTCTAAAGAAAAAGTCATGTCCTGTTAATATTAGCATTTCAGTTCCTCAGTCCCCAAAGCTGAGGGACCACAGAGCCGTTCTCTTCAAACCATTTCTCCCTACATGACTTCTGTGCAGCCCCTTGCTATCCCAGCTTCTCTGGACCCTAACAGCAATTTCTGCTCACAGCAGACTTAATGAGGACTGCATGTTGCTGGCTATTTAGTTGGCTGTAGCTATAATTAGACAGCTGACATAGACTGGCTGGTTGTGTGCTCTTTTTTTCTGTGATTACATATCATAGTTTGTCTATGTGCAAGACAAAAGATGATTTTTCTTCTTTGTCACTCCCCAAACTCCTCAAGGGAGTTGATAAGAGTACTGGCTGCTTTCTGCCACTTACCTCACTACTAGCAAGAGGACATTGTCATCATTTCTAAGCCAATAAGTGTGTTGAAGTGACATATAGAGGAATTCAGTCAGTTTCCTGCCTATGCCAGCACTTTTCCCTCTTTTTGCAGAAGTGCTGGGGGCTTGGAGGGGGGGGAGAGGGAGGAAATATAAACAAATATTTAAATTTTTTAATGCTATGCTTCTTGTTTCATGAAAATAGTTGGTTGAACTGCACCTCCCAGGGCTCTGTGATGTCCTCACACAGCAAAGGGAAGCAGTGCAAGGTGGCAATTCTGTGACTACAGCAGGACAGAGAGATGGGGTCAGGCCCATATGAGAAAATGTGGACATGAAGATGGCCTGACATAGAACTTTCTAATAATTTTTTTTACCTGAAATATTTCTTGGTCTTACTCAAAACTTTCTATTTTTCATGCAGAAGACTCAATCTTCCCATGAAATTAGAGCCTTTTAAGGAAAGAGTCAATGAAAATGTTTTTAAACATAATGTGCTAATAGAACATTTGTTAGTTTATTAAAATAAACACATTATCTTTAGTAACCACTCACAGTAAAAGCCTAGACTCAAAGTCAAGCCAGAACATATATTTTGAGTGAGAAGACAGCATTTCCAAGACAGTTACTTTTCTAATCATAGTTCAGGACCCTACCAGCGACAATAAAACTATCTGTAAAAGTACATAGAGACATTCTTCATCTCCAGTTCACTGAGATGAGCAAGCAGAGTATTATTACCAAGATAAATGGGTAAGACAAATTCCTGAAAAATAAAGACCGATTTAAAAAAAAAAAAAAATCAGGGCAAGACTTGTTCCCTGGTCTGTGAAATCTCTCAGTGAAGGCAATGGAAATTATACTCATGTCAGGACAAGGTTTCTACCCTACCAAAAAAGGCCATAAACACAGAAAAGTCAGGTGACAGATATTGGCGCTCCTCATAACCTGAGTTTGCTGTGGATAGCACCACATCTCTCCAACCAGAACCTGTCCAGAAGAAGATGGAATTTTTATCCCAAGAGAAGCAGAAACCTCCTATAAACTTTGCACTCAAACATACAGAACGGAAAGGTAGCCCCTCTGTGGACACTGGCCAGAAATGGCACTGCTAACACTAGGCTTTATTTCATGGCATCAGAGGGATGCAGGAGTTGAAGCAAAGCCTACAAGGCTGCAAGGAAAGCTCCATCCTACCTATCCTGTGACCAACCCAGCTCCAGCTGCTACACATTTTCTATCAGGTTGCTTCTGGCAAGCAAACAACAGAAAGTAACTTATTCATTTTAGCAGCTACCAACAATTTCTACCTTTCTTCCTCTGTCAAGAATGCCCTGGCTATTGCTTAGATAGCACACGAACAGCTTTCCCACCGTTTCTCCTGCTTCCTTCCACTGTTCCATAATTCAGCACAGCACCTTGTAACGCTCAGAAATTATACCCCAGGGTATCATTCCTAACACCTTCCCAGTCCCCCTCAACAGCTGCCCCCACTTGCCTTTTGGGCAGACCTCCTCACAAGTCAAGCGGGTTGGTAAAAATAGTTCTCCCTGTCTGCCCCACTTCTGATTCATGGTCCACTTAGGTAACGTCTCTTTCAGCTACATGGAATGGCTGGGGCCTCCTGGACCCCAGGGACATTACATCCTCATAAATAAGGAGATTTATTTACAGATATAAATCAAGACACAACGTTTAGAACATGCTACAGGGAAACAGTAAAATGCAAGGAGAAAGAAAGAAGAATAATCAAAAGCCGAGGATTCTGGCCAAATTCTTCTTAAAATAGCTCTTCCAAGACATAGTGAACATTGTATCAAACTCACACAGGATCTTTGCTTCTTCATGACTCATTTCACTTGAGCTGGAGAGTAACAATTTCCTCCCTAGCCACCGACTCACGTGGCTAAGACCAGGTAGATAGAGCTCAACCTGTTGTGATCGATCAGGCCCCTCTTTAGGGTAAACGATGCATTTCATCAAACACTACCGTACATCAAGATGTCAGCATCCAGGAAATCATCCTCTTTAACACACATTGACCTCCTGCACACCCACACACACCCGTGCACACCCAGCCCGGTGGTCAGACCATCACCTGCTAGTGTTAACATGCACACAAGCAATTACAGAGCAGACATCTGTTCAGGATGTTGCTCACTGGATCAGCATCTTCGCACTGAGATGGCTGCAAGCCTCTGAAGCATTTATGTTCTGACTCTGTGCTGTCTACTAGTGCAGGATGGTTTGTCTGTAAATGTCCCACGTGCTGGCACAGCACTCATTGGTGTGAATTATCCTGGTTCTGGTTCAGAGCTAAAGCAATGATGGGGGAAAGTCAGCCTTGTGCAGACAAGATGAAGCCCACTTCTTTCAATTATCACTAAGTGGGAATTATGGAGTCCAGGGTGGAAGAAGGTTTTGCAGATTTTCTGATAAACAATAAATAAAGAGTGTCAATATCATGTTCTGTTTGACAAGATAGGCACCATCTCAGAGAAATCAAATAATGATTTGGAAATTAAAAACAAAACACAAGTCAGTTACAGGGTCTCATCTCAATTATACTAAAGTTTTAAAATGTTCCTCAGAATGAATGCCAAAGCAAAGTTTGAGTTTTCACTGTGATTTCTGAATACAGACTGACGCAACTCCCTCTGAGGGCATTGGTAATATCTTGAGATTGGCCTCAAAGGTAATTAAAAATTAAACTGGACAGTGGTTGCCAAGAGGTGGTAAATGCCCTTGTCAAATCCCTGGTCCTCCGTCCTGGCATGTTGATAGCAGAGGAGCCATGACACTGCAGAGGTCATCATGCCCCAACTTCTGCACCTCTGCACCATCACACAAGTGCCAATTCTTCCTGTACTCATCAGCTATAAAAAAAACCCAAAAATATGTTTGAAATACATGTGACCTAGACATTACTCTGGACTTCACCACGCCTGACCTCAGGTGGCCATGAATAACCCATGGGTATCCCAGCATCTTCATACATCCAGCATAATGGCCCCTTCTCTTGTGGGCTAAGAGCCAGGCAGAGCGGTGTGATTTTCAGGATGGGCTATGCCATGTGTTGAACTTGGACCCCTTCTCTGTGCCACTGTTGCTAAATATTGGAAATAAGGAGAGCGAGATTGGGAGGAGAGACAGAGAGACAGAGAGACAACAAGTAGTTGTATTTAATATACACACAACAAATTTTAACTGCACAGTTGTCTAATGTTGCCCACCCCAGCAGCTGGAGCCCATGCACTGGAGCTGGACACAGCAGAGGCTGCACTCTGTTGCAGCACAGCCCCAGTGCCACAACCACAACATCTCGGTGCCAGGAGGGAGAGCAGCACACACAGCACCCACGGGGGCACCCACTCATCCCCAGGCCACCACGGGGATCAGGCTGATCCCAAGTTCTTGGAGGCATTGAGCCCACAATGGACAGTGCCATCGGGACGTGTGTTTGCTCCATGCTGAGGTGGAGGTGAAGTGGGGAGCCAGTGCCAGCACCTGGGCTCCTGCTCACATTCAATGCCTGTGCTGTATTCTTATCCTGAGCAGATATTCCATGCCTCCTCTCCCCGGACATGGTGCAGCAGTGGCTGAGCTCGCTGGGCTGCCGTGGAGCCGGGAGCAGGGCGGGAGGAGGGAGGGATGGCCGACACTTCATTCAGTGATTGCAGCCCTCCTCCAAGGCTCAGACTTTGAAACAAGACATTGGCAGGACTGCTCAGAGAAATGATTTCATCCGTGTATGAATTAAGCCAAAGAACACAGTACTTGTCCCTTTGGTGTTTATTTTAAAATAATTATTACATGTTCCCTTTTCTTTCAGGAACATTAAACACAATGCTGCACATGATTTTGTTCAGGAAGGCTGCAGATGGCTGCGATGGGGGAAAGTCGGTGGCAAGTACAGACATATGCACCATGGCAAGTACTCAAAAATGAACTCCACATTCCCTTCAGCCTGAGGAATGCTGAATTCTGATGCCATTTTGGGGAAATGAAGATCAATAATAGCTAGCAGACTTATTTGGTTGTTGATTTTTCTAGTGCTGGGCCACCAGTCCTGTTGTATTTTTATTCTTTAAATCGAGAGCAGACCTTTGCAACCAAGTGCCAGCATTTGGTAGCAAGAAAGGCTTTCCTCAAGCAGCTGTCCTCTGAAAAACATGCCATGGTTTGAAAATGTGGTTGCAAAATGTGGACAGTGTGCACAGGAGTTATTAATGTTTGCAAGAAAATGTGCTGCTTCATCTCCATTATGGTCATTGACCACAGCTGTGGTTTTGCAAGCAAAGAATTCTGCACTCATTCTTAGACCTGAGATTTGGATTTCAGAAGCAGAGACACAGGTAGTTCCTAGAATTCCTCTCCCAGCTACAATACAAACATACAGAGACACTGGAAAAAGACTTCCCTTTATCTTAATGGACCTAGCACACAGATTGCAGAAGGAATTTAAAACAGGAGTTTAATGTCAGATGTTTCATATGGACCATATTTCTCACAGTGAAAAGGGAATATGTACATATAGATTTTTTTTTTTTTTTTTAAAGGGAGACAATACGCTGTCCAGGAAAACAAAGCAAGCCAGCCAGCTCTACGACCATTTGACTGGGAGACAGCTCCAGAGTCATTCCAGTACTGGCAGTACAGCTAAGCCAGAGTTCTCCTATAAGCCAGATGATACACTTGGAAAAATATATTCCAGAGCTTGTTATCCATCCCCTGCACCTGCCAAATTTGCCCATATGGGACCACAGGTGTTGGCTCAACCCAAGGAGGAAATGGATGAGAAAAGGCAGCAAGATGAAGAGTATCAGTATCTCAAGCAGCGAGTATCATCAAGCCAGTGCTGAAGTTGCTACAAGCCAATTTCTGATGAAAGGATTGTTATCTTTAGAAAGTCCAGTCCAAGGAGGAGGGTGCTTTTAGATACCTGCATGGGCAGATATTTAAAAGGGCAACATATAAAATGCCAATCCAGCTTGGGATGCTCCATTTTCACACATGTATGAACACAATAGTTGTCAAACATTTATGGGCACAGGTACTGGAAAGCATAACCTTCAGCTTTGGTGACGCAGGGCCTCTTTTGGGCAGTTGACCATTAAGTGATTCCCCAAGCACTGTTAACATAACTCTCTTACAGTGGTGTGAACAGGCCAACGCATTCACCCCAAATTCCAAGCTGCTCCTGTCTGGAAGTTGTGTCTCTGTGCTAGTGTAGCAGGATGCCCAAATGAAACATCACACTGGAGAGCAGAGAGCACTGCACTATTTGCATGGCTGTGTGGCTTCTGGAGCCGAGAACAAAGGGGCTGAGGGCTCTCTGAACCACGCAGAGGTAACCAGGGAGGAATTTGCTTAGCACCTGCACAGGTCTGATCTTTCTTCCAGGAGAGTGAACTAAAGCAGAGTTGTCCTTGACTAAGTGCAACATACCTGAATTTCAGTTCCAAAGGCTGGCCCCAGGCTGCTGGCTGCAGATGAGTCGAATCCTGAGCAGTGCACAGATCGGCACTATATTTGTCATTGGGAAAAAGCATGGGAATTTTAGCATCAAAAGTACAAAAGCCCAGCATTTGAACAGGAACAGCGTCTCTTACATTGCCGGCTTGAGCCATCCAAAAGTTGCAGACAGGTTCCCATACTCATGAACTTGTCTTTAGCTAAAAATCACACTGCAAGATATGATTTTAACAACACATTTGAGGTTGATTGCATTTGCTGTCTGGGGGGTTTTTTTACCACTGGGGTCTACTTCCAAACACTTCCACAACAGGAAGGCTCAGAATGTGTTATTTTATGCTATTTTTCAAATGAAAGCTGAGGTTCTTATGCAGTCATCTTAACTCCAGGAGCTGTGTTTTTTAAGGCACACACCAAATGTCAAGGGACTCACAATAAAATCTCAAGAATTGGCAAGATTACCTTCGCTGGCTTTGGGGAATGAGCAGGTTGTTGTTGGAGCCACACATTAGAGGGAGACACACTCACATGTTCTTAACCAGTGAACTGTGCACTGAGGTATAATGGCAATACGCCCAGCACTGACACACAGCAACAAGAACAGGATGCACAAAATTCCCAGGCCTCTTAAGCTAATGGAGAAGCTTTGTTAGTTTCACTAACAAGGGAACCAATGACATAACCTGTCATAAACATGTTGGGGCCATTATATACACAGACATGAGATATATTTAAACTATAAAAACCCATTTAATAACCAAAAAGACAGCTGCGTAATCTGCACATTACACTCACAAAATAGAAATAAAAGTAAAATGAACTGGAACATGTGTGTCTGGAGAGAAAAGGGGTGAGAGAGGACTGAAGACCATTGAAGAGGAATCTAGGACCTACTTTAGCAGGAAAGCACTCCTATCCTCCATTCTCTCCTGCTCTGTACAAACCCTGTTTTCACAGTGGTTTTTGATTGTTTTTTTAATAGAATTGCACATACACTAACAATGGGACAATTTTCAAGTAGGGGGAGTAAGCTGAGAGCTGGACTTTATCTTCTCTGTTGGTGGGGGAAAACAAATGTGTGCTCATCTCGGTGTCCAAACAATCTGACTACCATCACTCAGGATCGAGACAAAGTCCAAGGAACACACTGAACTAGTCCTTAACTTTCTTACATTGAAATGCAAACACTGAGACACAATATGGGAGAAAAGAAAGGGACCTGCTCTCTTCATCTATCTCTGCCTTTTGTCTCAAAGACATTGTAGATTTACGTGCAACAGGAAAACTGACTCAAACGTATTTAACTAGGGCTATGCTCACAATGTATTTGGGGTATGGAGGTTTTTATAAATCATATCACTTATGTTTTGCCATTTCTATGAAGGACAGGTTTAGCTCTATAATAACTCACTGAGGTTTTGTCAGGATCAATTTACATTTGTCAGATGCTCTGCAGTCTTCAAACAAAAGCCATAAAATAGAGCACTACATCAGTATTTCATCTTTTTAAAGGTTATGATTTATAGCCCATAGAATGGGAAGAAGAGGCAGTGGAGGGGTGTATTTCTCTCCCAGCTGCAAGCACTGATCTTCTCAAGAGAGGAACCAATGTACAAAACTCAGCAACATGCATCCTTAATACTAAAATAGAGATGGAAAACCCCCTCAGAGGTGCCTAAATGTCTGCATCTAATTTATGGGTAATTTACAATGGAAATAGATGATTTAAAAATGTATACAAATTGTATCCTTGCACATCAGGGCAGATAGATAGTTTAACTACAAAATAATGAACATGAAGTGTCTCTTGTGAGCTGCCAGGTAGACATTTTGATTGCCCAGATTTCATTAAACTCAAACCAGAGAGAGCTTGAAGTCTTCCAAACATTCTTTAACTCCATCAAGTGTGTCGGTGCTCTACAGCCGATGACAATATATTTCACCAGAGATGCCAAAAAATTGTTTAATTTTAAGCGATGCCTGTATTGCATTACTTTTACAAGTTGAGCCAGTGTGTAGGGCACGATCAGCTCCATAGAAGAGTAAACCCATTGCCAATGTTTTCTTTGCATCCATAAAACCAATTTCATACAGCCATTCCTTAACCAAGGAGAAAGATGACAAAAACAACAATAGAACCCGTCATGTCCTTGTCTCCTCTAGCCCTCAAATCAGCATTCCTTTTCCCAGCTTTGCCAATCAGACTCAAGTGAGTGAAGAGTTACAGACAATGTCTGTGCTGCCAAGAGCTATTTCCAGTGGACTTTGATCAAATGATGCTGTAATCCCTAATGGGAAGCATACTTCATTTATAAGGTATTCTTTGGTGTCATTCCCGAGGAGCAGGCATACGAGTTTTTGAGCAGCAAAGCTCTTTCCCTACAGAAAGTCTGTGTGAGGGTAGCACTGCCATGTCCAGTGCAGGTGTCCAGGCCTGCCCAGGCCAGTGGGATGTTGGCGTTAGCCATTGGTACAGCCAGAAAAGGCCAAGGGGGTCCAAGGCAAGGCTTAGCTCTGGAATTCCCTCAGCCACAGACCTTTACCCGGCAGCAACGACAAACACACAGCAGTGTCCTCCGATTTTATCTTTTCCAGCAAAGAACACAACAGCAGGATGTTGTGACATTTGCACTTTCATGCAACTTTGTTCAACTTAAGAGACTCGAGTTGTTCAGAACAGTATTTTATTTTCCCTGAAGGTTTATTCCGAGACCAAGGACAATTAGCTCACATTTTAACAAGGAAGCAATTAAAGTGCATGACGTTCATAAAAATGATTTATCATGCTATTAAATTAGGATGAAAATCATCAAAGTTCATAATAACCAAAGAAAAACAAATATAAATTAGCTTCATACTCAGTTCGTACCCTATGCTTATCAGCCTGAAACGCGTGTATTTATTCTCCAGTGCTGCTGTGCAATTTTATCATTGTGTCTGGCCATTTGGAAAACCTACCATTTTCATTCTGTGCTGAATAGAAGCCCTTTAAATTGACGGCTTAGACGGCCCTTATCTGCTTAAAATTTCCTCAAAAAACAGGTCAGGTTTCTAGAGTTAAAGGCGCTTTGGGCCCCCCAGGCAAACCTGCTGGAGTCAGGTGTACCACTGGACACAAGGAAAGCCCCTTGCCACCCAAAACCCACTGCTTCTTCCATCTATCCATTTGTCTATGAATTTACAAAAAAGTCTGCTCTCATAAATAATAAAAAATACTATTTTTTATGTGCCTTCACTTTTTTGTTAGGTTTTTTTCACTGTTTTTACATTCAAACTAAAAAAATTAAGATTCTTTTCTGAAATGGCAGTTTCAAACCAATACACTTTGCTCCCATTTTCTTCCCTATCATATTTGGAAATTGCAAAGATATCCATTTATTCTGAGATATAAATATGTTAATAAGTCCTCAAGAAAAGAAGAAGCAATGAGAATATGTCCCGGCGGTAGCAATATAGAACCAGAGAGGAATCTTTCTACTACTGGCTGCCTCTGTGATACTAAGAAGAAAAGTTATCTGTGCCTTTGTTTTGTTAGTGAAATTACGACATATTAACTCCTTAGTAAGACTTGTGTCTGAAAAACATTTGGGCACTTCTATAAAGAAGCATTATGTTCTTTTAGGCAAGGTTCCCCAAGCAATCAGGGTTTCCCTTCCATACCAATATACAGAAGCCCCTTGTAGCAGCTTTCTGCTCTTCCCTAACATCTTTCATAAGAATCCTTCCAGCACCTCACTGCCACCCCCTCAGATTCTGACTGGAGAGCAGCTTCAAAGTCTGGCAAAAGCTGTGTCCCTGCAAAAGTCCACTTTGCGCAAAGTTTAGGGATCCTGCTGTACTTTCAGAGGCTGTGAGCCTGCTGGCCCTTCCTGAGGTTACAAAGTGATGAAAAGATACACCCAAGAATTGCAAATAAGGCCTCCTGAGCAGTAAAATCATCAGGAAAAATTTATCCCTCAATAGGTAAGAGCCAGTTCAGATAACCTGCCTTCCTATCCTAAATTTGAAGCATGTGAGAAATTGAGCACCTTACTTATTAATTGCTGGAAAGATTCCTGGTTTAGATGTCTGAACTCCATGTCAACATCAGAGTTCCTTATAGATTTAATTTAAGGGAATTGTTCATCTACTAGTTACATGTTAAATTGATTTGCTGAATAGCAAATCAAATTAAATTGAAATGCTGAACCATTTGCTGAAATGGTTTTAAAGTCATAATAAATTTCTGTTCCTGTGGAGACTGTTTCCCTTACTATAACTTAGTAAACATTTTTTTATTAAAATTCATATTACACAATTTGCAAGTAATTTTCATAGGTTCCTTAAGAAGGCTCCTTCATGACTTGGAAAGCATCATGCATTATCACATCGATGCAAAGAGAGCTAATAAGAGCTTAAGTACATCTGTTTTCTAGAGAGTAAAATTTTCAAAAAAAAGTGTTTCAATTCCCCATTTCCTTAGCAAATCATCCTTACTTTTTTGAAAAAGGGAAGCATTACATGCTCTGTCTCCATGATGAGTTCTAAATAGATATTTTCAATGAATTATCCTGATTGAGCTGCCTGTCAAGATAATGGTATAAATTGCTCCTTCAATCTACATTTACAAACTGATTTGAACAGTGTCAGTAAAGACTCCGACAAAAGTTAAAGGAATATGATGTAAATCAACAATGAGATTCGTGCTCAGATCTCTCACAGACAGGCTGTGCTGCAGCTGAACAGACTCATGTTACAGTTTCTTTTCTGTTTTGCTTTAGTTTCCTTATTTCAGCTCTGTTTAAATTTTTAAAGTATGAGTGGCAGGTTAGAAAGACTGTTCTGAGATAGATAATGAAATATTTCCAGAACTTCAGGTACTGCATCTTAAAAACTTGCATTCACCAAATGAAGGACTGAATTTTACATGTAGGAGATGCATTCAAATGTTAAAAGACACACCAAAAAAAAAGTATTTTAAAAACTAGAAATTTTAGAGTATTTTACATGTGATACGGTCTTAAAAGGCAGAAGGATTGCAGGACTTGTTAATGAACCTCAATCTCATATAGAAAATGGGTTTTTTAGCTTTTCACTTCCCTGCTATAAAAAAAACCCCTTTTTTTACTGTGTTTGGTTTAATTTAAATAACTTGATCATTAGAGTGATCCTCATTTTATTTTTTTTGTATTTCAGAGGATTTAGGTGTTCTAGTAACTTTTAACAGCATGTTCCAATACTGTTTTACCTTCTCAACTACTTTACAGCCATTTATAGAAGAAAAAGGAGTAATGATAATTGGACATAAATTTGCAGTATTCATGTTCTGAAAAATGATTAGAAGCCTTGAAAAATGTTGACATACCTCACTGTTCTGTTTTGCTCTGGTTTAAATATCAGTGTATTTATTAAAGCTGGATGGAAAATTTAATCACATATAATATTTTCTTTTTCATCAGATATGAATTCTTTCCAGGTTTTTCAAGACTCTCATTTTTCTATACATCTCAGAAAATCTGTATTAAATGAGGTAGGATTTATTCCAAGTTATCCAGTGCATATCTTCAAAGAAGAATGTTATGCATATATCTTTTAAAATAACTTATTATGTAAATAGTCATTAATACAGAATAGCTGGGGAAAGATTACTTAAAAAAATGTCGGTCTTTTAAAATGCTATGTGAGAGAGATTTAATGAACATAGTGAATATCCTGAATTATAGTTCTATAGTAATAGTTTGTACAGTATTTTCTATTCATCAGATTTAACTCTTGAAGTTATTTTCTATGGTTTTTTTCATGGATACATGTTATCTGTTGTTTTCCATAGCCAGAAACTAATTCCTGAAGGGCAAGATTTTTTTCTTTTTGAACTTGCTGTATGATACATGATTCTCCACTGCAAATAACTCATACATGTAGTGGAGAACCATCCACGTGTGGATGCTCAGACTCTGATCTCACAGCTCTGGGCACTGAGGACAGACGGCTGCAGCCACCCGCGGCTCCGGCACAGGACCCACGCACGGAGCTGCTGCAGGAGCAGGACCAGCTCCATCACCTTCAACAGCCAGCTCAAGGTCAGGGGGAGTTTTGGGTGCAAGGACTTCAGCAGAGCTGAGGGTATCCCCTCCTTCCCCCAGCTTTAGGGATCTAACTGAGGCTAGTTTGGAGCCCAGTCACTGTAAATTCCCAGTATGGTCCTGGAAGAAAGACAGGCTTCATCTCCACTTGCAGGGCAGTGGCAGAGCTAAGACTGGACACGATGTCTGGAGAAGCTGACCTCTGTCTGTTGACTGCTGTGGGAGTGCGACCTGAAGAGATGCTTACTTAGGCACTTCCAGAAATTTCCTACAGCTTGGCAGAACGGATCCAGGAATAGAAGTACTGCAAGAAAAGTGGCACATCTGGGTCATGGATTTTGCCAAAGATGCTTATTATAGGAGTGTTTATATAATTTAAGCCTGGAATTCAATCCTGCCAGACATACACTCCATTATTTTTTTTTTACCCTCTGAGCAGATCTCCCATCAATCTCTGTGGTGGTAACCCAAGGTAAAACCTTGGTTTGTAAACACACAGAGGTTGAAGCACATGAGCAGTCCTTCTGAAGTCAATGGACCTGCCTTTTTCAAGAGGGATTACTTGTCATGTGTGTAATGAGCAGGACTTCAAAATGGTGATGCCAAAGCAAAGGCCAAAGGCTTTGAAAAGAGAGGAGGAAGAAGCAGTTCAGTTCCTCTCAGTGAGAGGCGAGACAAATGATTGTAATTGCTGCTTGAAATTGTTCTTGCTACCCAAGAACCTGCCAACTGCCTGCCATTGCCTGAGGTTGCCCAAATCCAAGGAACAGGGGCGAGCATGACCAGTCATTATAGTGATTTCTCCCTTGCCAGGGGAACTGAACTACTACAGCTTCATGTGGGCTCACATCAGAAGAGACAATATTCCAAAACTCCTCAAAAAATTGCTCTGAATTGCTATTACATCAATGGGAGTTTCACTTTGGAGCTTTAATATTTTTCAAATACAAAAGGTTTTGTGCCATATAGAAATTATATTATCAATGCGCTTTTCTGGCAGCACAAAGATATATTTGTCACTTCTTTGCATCTCCTTCATTCTAAAATATGACTGGGGCCGCAGTGGAGGAAGGCCATCAAGGGACAGATCCCATCACAAGGCCACCATCACCTTTTTGCAGCAAGTAGAGCTTGCTAAACCCACCTTCCTCTAGCCTGAGGAAGGACACTCAGCTTGACAAATAAGTTCCTCATCAGGCCATTGGGGGCTTTGTTAAGTGGCAAAACCAAACAATCCTTTTTCATGTAGGCTGTGCTGAAAAGTGGCTTTCCTTTAATAAACTAGGCCTGAGTCTCTCTCAGTCACGTCTGTTTTCTGTCCATGATCATTGCAGGGGAGGGAGGGGAGTCAAAGTGATTCAGTGCTTGGAGCCTCATCCAAGACTCTGCACAGCTTGGATCACCATCATGTTGGGAGGCAGGAGGATGACAGGAGAATCTGCTAGCAGAATGCCTCAGATTGTTTGTCCTTGCACTTAATCCACTTTATATTTCCTCTCATGCCAACACTAGCAGCAACCAGCAGCTTTGAGACACTGGAGGTTTTGTGTAGCTCTTGAACATTGTTTTGCTTCAATTTTTCCTCCCAGTGTTGGACTTCTTTTTTCTCTTTTGTGATATATGTGGTGGTTATGAAAGGTGTGCCTGTAAAAACAGTATTGACAAAGGGCTCTATTCAGTTCACCCAGGAATACAACAGGGATTATACTGAAGGTATCCAGCTATTGTAAAGTCATGGAATAAATTAGGTTGGAAGAGACCTCTGGAAGTCATCTGGTCAAAACTTGTACTCAGAACTTCAAAATTAGATCAGATTGCTCTGGGCTTTGTTCAGTCATGTTTTGAAAATCTTCAAGGATGGAGATTGCACAGCCTCTCTGGGCAATCATGCCAGTGGTTAACCACTGTTTGTGAATGTTTTTTCCTTATATTCAGTCAGGGTTTCCCTTGCTGCAGATTGTGACTATTGTCTTCTGTCCTTTTGCTATGAACATCTGAGAAGAGTTCAGTTCTATCTTATCTGCAACCCTCCTTCAGGCAGCTGGACACAACAGTGAGTGGATGCTCCTCATGCTGAGAGAACCCAGATGTCTTGACCTCTCCTCCTATCTCAAGGAATCACCATTTCCCTCAGCCTGCTGGCTACGCTTTGGCTAATACAGCCTAGGGCACAGTAGCCTTGCTGGCACAGGAGCCTGCTGAGGAGTTCTGTCCCATTTGCTGTCCACCAGGACCCCTACCTACGTCCTTTGTTGCAAAGCTTCTTCCCAGCACTCAATCACTCCCCAGCCAGCAGTGGTGCATGGGGTTGCTCCATCCCAGGTTCAGGACCTCACATTACTTTTCATTGAGCTTTCTGAGGTTCCCGTAGGCCCCTTTCCCCAGCTTGTCATGTCTCTCTGGGTAGCAGTCAAACCTCCAGCACACTCAGTGCTCCCCTCAGTTGGCATTATCCACAGAGGTGCCTGCCAGGCCATCACCCAGGGCAGTGGTGAAGGTGTTTGACTCCATCCATCCCAGTACCACAGCTGAGAAACACCGCTCAGCACTGACCGCCAGCCAGACCCCAGCTCATTAACCACTCACCTCCAACCCAGACAGATTTTTAGCCACCTTTTTATTCCACATCTCCCAAGTTTGGCTACAGCACCTCTCTTGCCTGTGGACATTAGCGTTGCTCTGTGGTTGAGGAAGCATTGCAAAAATTCGAGCGCAGAGATCAGAGGCAGGAGAGCTGGGCTGTTTCCCAGTCTCTGCTGTGTGACCTTCAGTAAGTGGCCCAAGCCACAGAGACCAGATGCTACATGTTGTTTAAATAGGTCAGCCTATACCAAAGATTGTAGATGCAGCTGCATCTGGGGCAAAACTATGCTTGTGAGACAGCTGAACTAACATCACTGCCAGCAACAGGAGCTCATGCCCAGAATTAATAAATAAATTTAAATCAAAATAAAATTTAAAAAAATACTTCTGTAAAGAGATTCCTCCCCGGCATCTAACTCTTAGCATGATGTTTTAGGCTCAAGCTTAAGTCCTCCTCTCTACAAAATGGTGACAAGATAACCTAAATTCGAATGCTGTAAGAGTGCCAGTGGTGCCCCTTCAGTGTTGCATGTGAATTAAGAATAAAATATGCAATCAGCTATAAAACTTTTAGTGCCACAAAAATCCCCTCACAAGGTGATTTCAGATGAGGAGCAAGCCAGGGCAGTGACTGGATGATCTCTGTGAAGGCTGCAGTATGCACGTATATTCATAACCTGCTGTATTTTGAGTACCAAATAATATTGGATCAGCAGAAATTCAGATCCAGTGTCAAGATGCACAAAACCTGAATAATTTTAGACAGCTCCATGGGATGTCACAAGGGCTACACAGGAGCCAAACTGATTGGAGCAGAGGTAGGATCAGAAATCATCTGCAGAAAGAGAGGCAAAAGCCTCCCAGCCACGCCATTGCCAAAAAAGGGCCTTTTTCTCACCACATAAAGTCTCCAGAACATCACTGCCATCATTTCACATTAGGATTCAGGGAGGGGGCCAGGCACATTTGTGCATGGCTTGCTATCATCTTTGCATGTGTTTTCTTCGCACATTGGTAACACAGGGGAACATCCCAAACAGGGACAGCACATAGTACCTGTGATGAGGCAACAGCCCTTCTCTAAGCCTCCCTCCACCTTACTGGCTTGCCTTCCTGACACCAGGAAATCTGGATTCAGCCTGAAACTCCATGTAGGTGTGTTGAATGAAGCTGCAAAGTAAGTTGCATGGACACAACATAGATACAGCTCTGTATCTGTGGGGGCTCTGGTGGACAAAAAGCTGGACATGACACAAGAGTGCCCTTGCAGCCCAGAAGGCAAATCATGTCCTGGCTGCATCCAAAGAATTGTGGGCTCCAGATCGAGGGAGGGGATTCTGCCCCGTGATTCTGTTCTCATGAGACCTCACCTGCAGTGTTGCATCCAACTCTGGGGTCCCCAGCACAAGAAGGATGTGGATGTGTTAGAGAGGGCCCAGAGGGGGCCACAAAGGTGATGAGAGAGCTAGAGCACCTCTCCTATGAAGACAAGCTGAGAGACCTGGAGCAGAGAAGGCTCGAGGGAGGTCTGTAAGCAGGAAGGTCTCCAAACAGAAAGAGACCTCCTAGTAGCCTTCCAGTACTTAAAGGGGAAACTTAACTACTTAAACTACTTATAAAACAGAGGGAAAGCAACTTTTTTACACTGGCAGATAGTGATAGGACAAGACAGAATGGTTTTAAACTAAAAGAGGAGAGATTTAGATTAGATTCTAGGAAGAAATTCTTTACAGTGAGGGTGGTGAGGCACTGCAACAGGTTGCCCAGAGAAGCTGTGGATGCCCCAACCCTGGAGGTGTTCAAGATTGGATGGGGCTTTGAGCAACCTGGTCTAGCGGAAGGTGTCCCAGCCCATGGCAGGGGCTTGGAACAAGATGATCTTTAAGGTCCCTTCCAACCCAAAACATTCAGTGATTCTGTGACACTCAGAGCTGTTTGTCCCTGCCTGCTGACACACCTATCCCGAGCAGGGATGCTGTCTGCCCCGAACAGGCAAGGAAGGGGAAACCCAAGGAGCCCCAAGGATCACTGTGCAGCCCCTGGGAGGTTGGAAAAGGGGGACACACTGCTCTGACAGCAGTGCCGGCGGCAGGATCCAACTCCCTTCCCTTGCCAAAGAAATTTCCTGGGCAAAAGTCCCGGCACAACATCCATCAACGTGCCCTGAGCCAGAAACTGATGGCGGCGGGCTGCGGTGCCCCGTCCCGGAGCGGCGCTGAGGGACGATCCCACCGCTGCCGCCGGCACGGACCGCGCTCATCCATACGGAGGGGAAGGGAGACACCTAATGGGAACCGGAGCTAAAAGCGGCGGGGCCAGCGGGGTGTAGGGGCTTGGGAATGGCTGGGCAGCTACCGCTCTGAACACTGCTTTTGGAAAGACATACAGCCGGGTAGGTTGTTGTTCCACTCCCACATCAAAAAAATATGTCTGCAGGTGACAGCAGCATCGTGCACTAGACAAGCCCGGATACCTGGGGACAATCAGCATCAAAATTGTTTTCCTCAAGAGAACAAAAGGACATTGCACCTTGCTCTCCCCTTCACTGTGGGCCGCAAGCGCCAGGTCCTATTGAGAGGTGGGGAAGTCTGACAGGTCCCACAGAGTACAAAGACTCAGTTCCTGCAGTGCAGCACTAATTCACCAATTTCTGACGATAGAAAGAGCACATAAGGTACCAGTGCCATGAGGCAGTGACCTCATAGATCATCTTCCCAAACAGACCTCCACTCACAGGGAGGCTGAGCCTGGTGAGTTATAGATACTCTCTAGTTACCCAGCAAACATTCCCTACTAATCCCTTGCAAGGGTCCCTGGCAGCAAGTACTGTTCCCATTTTACAGGTTTTACATCCCCAAGGGGATGAGGGGGGCTGCAGCTCATCAGACTGATGGAAACAGCATTCACCCCCCGACAGCAACATGACAAGAAGAATTAGCCAGTGAGGCCAGGCGGTAGATCACCTCCACAGCCACACAAGCAAGCGTGGAGAACTCACAGAGAAGAGAGCGGCCATGCAAAGCACCGAGTGAAATCGGGAAGAAACCTCACAGATCACTGTTAATGACAGCTGCTCAGCAAGGAACAAAGTGCTTCACACTGGTCATGGGCTGAAGCCCATGGTTGTCCAGGCTGGCCATCATCTTAGACAGATGTACAGCATTAGCTTGCCAGGGATTTCAAGCTTTTGTAGTCCTAACCGGCATTGCAGTAACCCGAGATAGGAAATAAAAGCGACTTCTTGCCAGCATTCCTGGATGCGCTTCAGGGAGAAAGCTGTCTGCTCCTCTCTGGCCAAGCTGTGCCTATAACTATGTGACTCTGGGGAAGCACATGAGTGTTTTTGTGGTGAAAATGTGACTCAGCAAGTTCTGTGCTCAGCTGCATCCTGGAAGCAGCCATGGGTGTCTGAGATGGTGTGGGGTGAAATACCACCAACAGGCTGATGACAGCTCCATGGGAGATGGCTGCCCACTGGTGCAGGTACCTGTGGGGAGCAGGATGGGGGATGCCACAGTGCATGGCAGAGAGAGCAGATATGCTGTAAAAAGAGGTGGAGATCTATATTATGGGTATTAGGGGTAGTCAGGGAAAAGGGTAAGAGAAAGAAAGGAGCACAGGGCTCCTCTACAGGAGAACAGGAGAGGGGAAGGATGTACTAACATATGTCCCCCTCAGAGGGAGCCAGGAAATTATGCTGATAATACATCAATACCTGTTATGGAACTGACTGCAATAAGCATATCAACAAAATATCTAATTCTTTAATACAGCCAAGCTTTTTTCTTGGTTCCTGCCAGTGAAAGGCATGTCACCCTTAGCACAGGACAACAGAGGTAGCAGCAAGGGGAGACATAGGTCTGAGCTTGGCGTGCTCAGGGTCTGGGAAAGGTTTATTTGTGCTTAAATCTTACTGAAACAAATGAGATTTAAGCAAGGGCTTAACTACTGAACTCAATAGAGATGTTTTCTTGAATCACGCCCTTCGTCAAGGAATGTTAATTAGATGTATTTCCTTCTGAAGACATCTGCCTGTGAGGACAATTTCATCATCTCTGAGATGCTCAAATACATTAGTAACAAGGCTCCACACTCACCTGGGCAGGCAGAGTGGTGAACCTCTCAGATTCCATTTCTGCTACTGCAGATCATGACAAATAGTGGTTTGTTTTTGTTTTTTTAATAACCTCCTAAATAGCTACTTCAGTCCTGCTAAATGCAGGACTGCTCCTCATGAGAAAGATGACAGTCCAGTATTGGGATTCCAACTCCGTCATACCAGGACTTAACAGATAGCTCTGAAGACCACCACCGTGCTGGTGTCACAGGCGCTACAGAAACACGCAGTGCATGGTCCACCTCCTCCACCTGCGCAGAAAAAAGTCGTGTGCCTTCAGCACAAAATAAAAGTCAAATACCAGAGTGAGGTGGGGGAAAAGTCAGACAAATTAAATAGATGGATCAAATTCCAGCATGCCCCAAAGGTCACTCCATGCAGGGTCTGCTGGAGGGAAGGTGGGAGCAGCATCACTCCTCCAGGGAGGGTGCCAAGCTACCACTCTCTTGATGATTAATCCTGGGGAGCAGGAGGCAGTGGAGAACACCCTGCCAATTGTAAATGTGGTGATGGGGCACTGGGGGCATATATATGCATCATTAGTCATCTGCAAGAATTTTGTTTTTGTAACCTCTGCATTTTTATCTGTCACTTCGAGCAATAAATATGCACTCCCGCCAGTGATTTGACATTACACTTGCTTTGGATGGTTGCCTTTCCCAAATATTAATAGTAACTCATTGTGGACACAGCATTGGTATTTAGTTAGATCAGACCAGCTTCTTTTAAAAAACAACTTTTCGTATAAAGGGAACAGATGTTTTTAATTTACACAAAGAACAAAAACAAAGTTCTATTGTTCAGTTATAGTGAACACAAACATTACAGACACAGAGAAATTAACACCAATTGCATGTTTAAAAAAAAAAAATAAAAGCCCATCAAGGTACAGGTCTGCTTATTTGTGCTCCTTCCACCACTTTAACGATTTAGTGGCATGCAGTGATAGCTTTTGGAATTCATATGCTTTTTGGAATTCATATGCATTTGAGTGTGGCACGTTTTAAAGATAAAAATGGCATAAACACAAGGACAACTTCTAAACACACATTATACAGACAATAATAATAATTATTATAATATTTTAATAATAACAGATGAGGAATGTAAACTCTCACAGTCCAGAGCATAAGTGAACTACTTGCTCATGGGGATAGGAAAAAATTGCCTCTTTGAGCTGATTTTTCTACAGTTGTTCCTTACAGGTATATTTTCCCCTGCACCATCTGCACAGAACAGTAAGGCCTCAACCCTCTGAAACATGACATGTGCCTATGAAGACAGACAGACCAGTGGCATCAGTGAGGTTATCTTGTGCCATGGTATGAAGTTCAACCACAACTATCTTTATATGGTATTCTACCCTGGGAATTCAAGAGCCTTTTGAATGCATTTACAAGCTCCTGGTCTATGTGGGTGGGAGCAGAGCTCAGGCTCACAACTGTGCCAAGGTGACCAAACTCTTTCCAGAACAACAGTGCTACGCTGCAGGTGGAGGCCACTTACATCTCTCTGTCTCACAGACACTCTGAGAAAACACTTCTCAGAGGTAAAGTTTAACACCATTCCCATTTCTCACCTTTTGAACCCACAACCTGATTATCTAATTCTCATCTTACTCCAAGGCATATCTCTTCCCGTGGGGAAGCATCTCTTCTAGCATCTCCTTGAAGACTTTCTAGAGGCTGTCTCTAGTTGAAGGCCACATCTTAACTCACCTTCTTGGGCAGCTACTTCTAGGTTTAGAAACATTGACACAACAATATTTCTATCTCTATTTCAGGTTTGCCAGTCCTGCAGTTGCAAGAGGATGAGGAGGGCAGAGATACCTTATATTGGCTTTTCCCAACCCAGAAGTATAAGCAAAGATTCTATATAAGCAAAGACTGTTGCTCAGAGAAGTTGTGGATGCCCCATCCCTGGAACTGTTCAAGGCTAAGCTGGATGGAGTCCTGAGCAACTTGATCCAGGGAAAGGTATCCCTGCCCATGGCAGAGGGGTTGGAACAAGATGATCTTTAAGGTTATTTCCAACCCAAATCATTCTGTGATTTTATGATTCTATGGATCTGCTTTTGATACATTAAGACAACACTTTGCCCCACTCCCTCTCCGTTGCTCACTAGTTACTTTTTTTTCCAATAATGGATGCTATATTACTCTATCCCACACTCAGACTAAGTATCAAACTATGAAGCTTACTTCAGATCAACACACAGGACCCAGAGAAAAGAAACCACCAAAAATATCTTTGCACTTTAACCAGATGTAGAAATAAAGTTACCATTAAAAGACCCAGGACAGAAAAATTCAAAAATCTTTTTCTGTAGTATTCAGGTAACCTGGGGATTTCAGTGCCACAGAACAACAGACACAGACACCATGACTGGAGCCTTTTTCTACCACTGAAAGCAAGCCTCACTGGGAGAGGTGCTACTCCAAGTGGCTGGTTTTAAACCTTCAATCACATTATATAATACAAAGCCCAGGTCCAGACCCATGCAGGAAAAAAAGAGAAACGAAAACATTACATTCAAACGGTACCTTTCAGCTCAAAAGAACCCAAGCCATGAATCATCTTATCCACCGCAGAATGCCATCACCTCAAAGCTGAAATGCAGCAGCTGTTTATTACCCTGCAAGAACATTAAGATGGAGGCTCTTTTGCAGCCAAAACAGCGATGGAAACAGAGTAGACAAATATAATAACCTGGAACACACAGGCTTATCCTCCCTACCTTTATAATGAGTACCAGAGGAACTTTAGGGACCACAAGCAGCTGATGCTTCCAGACGCCCAGTGCTAACAATGCTTTCCACAGTACTTAAGCGATCCTTGGAAGCCAAAAGCATTTGACCTGGACATGCTTTGCTTTGCTTGGTTGACAGTGAGGCCGAGAACTGGCTATCGCACAATGACCACAATTTCTCTGTCACATCCAAAGTCACTTCTGTCACATTTAGCACCACAGTTAATGCCAGAAACACAGTTATCACGATGGTCTGAGTTGTCCAAAGGTGCAGAAATTTGTCTCACTGCTTGTGGCAGCTAATTACAGCTGTGTACCTGCCCTGACAGTTGACTGCTAATTAATAAATTGTGATCACGCTCTCTCAAACATGGCTCCCTCAGACCTTGACTCACAGTATCTTGGGGAGATGCTACATGTCTCTTGGAAGTGGCTTATCAAAATTGGAACTGTTTGCTATCCAAATATACTGAAGTTTTCACTCAAAATTCAAAATCTCATTGTTACACCACACTCATCACTGTGGTATCTGAGTACGGCCATTTCCAGCAGAATTCCAGCCCCAGCTGGATTCAATGAAGAGTCACTCGGACGCAGAGTTAATGTGGGCCAGGATCATGCAGCGAGTCCTGCGTGGGCTCATGAGAAGTTGTTGCAGAAGCTGGACTTCAGTTCCCACTGAATGAGAAAGGGTCTTGCGGCCAAAGGACATTAATTAGGAGATTGCTAAAACCCCAGGGCTTCGCTCCAGAGCACTCACACAAGATGTGTGCCACTGTTCCCTGCTGTGCAAAGTGAGCGTGTCTGGCAGGGCAGTGGTAGGGGTTCTGCTGTTACTGCACAGGTCCTCCAAGGGAGGAAGAGATCACACTGATTGCACTGTGTCCTGAGAGGGGATGTGCCCCCTGGCTTTTGTTTATCCCACAGTGGTGCAAAGTGTGCTGCAAAAACAATCTCAGTTCTACAGCACAGCTCTGCTCATGTCTGTAAACCAAAGTAAGGAAAGAACATTTGGGCAATGGCCCAAAATGGGGACAAAAAGGAAATCGAGCCCTGGGTCAAAATGGCTAAAATGTCAACCTAAGTCTCCTGTACTCCTCACCCCACTGTGTCTCATCCGTGCCACACAAGCTGCATTTTTAGCTCACCAAACCTCTCAGCCTTTCTTTCCTGGGTGACTTGCAGTCCCAGAGAAACAACTCCCATTAGGAGCAAAGACTTTCCCAGGCAATATGCTTGGCCATTTACAGACCTGCACATGGTCTGACTGATACAGAGATATCGCAGCACTTCTGAAAACAAGATGTTTTCAGCAAAACACTCTCTGATAATCAAATAAATCAAAGGGCAACCTAACTGGATCCACAAAAGCAAAATGTGCAGCTGCCAAAGTACTGCTGTTATCTCTGGCATGGCTGGGTCACTGGGACATTTCACAGAAACGAAAATGTATTTCCTGTGTAGACCCAATTAAAATACCTCTGGGGAAATGTTTCATGTGTTCTAAAGGCCTGAAGCCAGAGCTACCCAACTGGCCTGTAAGGAATGAGGATACTTCCCAGGGGTTGATGGAAAGTACCAAGCACCCTCTGCTGTACTCATTACAATTAGGCTCAGCAGCAGCCTCTGACCTTGCAAATATCTGGCAGGAGGGTGCTGTGCCCTCCCAGAGAGAGGGAGCTGCCTCCCGCTGCTGGGAGCGAGCTCTGATAACGTTGGAGGGCACTGCAGGATTCTGCCCAGGTGTCCTTCCACAACAGAAGCCACTGGCCTCTCCTATCCACACACAATGTTTGGAGAAGACAGCACAATCTTTAAAAGGTAACCTGTACCCCTCCTCCTGGGTCTGACCAAGTTCCATCTGCACACCTGGGTCTGCTTTACTTCACAGGGAGGAGGACTTTGCTGCCCATGCACAGATCTCTGGGGACAGATGGAGGCTGTGGGTCACTTGCTATGCAGGTAACAAGACTTTGGTTTCCACCTCCTTAATTTTCCATTTTGATCTTTTATTTTTTCTCTCTGTTCTCCCTGTTATTAGTTCGTGTGCTTATACTGCAGGATCTGGCTGTTTTTCTTGCTGTTCTGCCTGGGACAAGGGAGGCAGATGGCTCCCCCAGGTTGGTGAAACATGGTAAAAGCAGAGTGGGGAGAGAGGCAAGGATGAGAACTCGGTTATTTTGCTCATAACACGATGTGCCTCTTCTCTGCCCTCCAGTCCCACTGACTCATCAGCTCTATATGTGCTTCCACCAGGTTTTGTAGAGAGCAGTTGCCGCTCCAGAATTTTTTGGATGAAACTGAATAAACTCTTGCTCCAGGGAAAGTTCTTCCAGCTGGAAATCTATGGTGAGTTACAAGTGGCAGCCCCAAATAACATGAAGGCTGGAGAATCACCTAAGTGATCAAAGAGTTTGTGATCTGGATGCTGCTGCCATCTATTGATAATTGGTAACTCACCCCAAGGAATCTGCAGCACATCCTCATCACCCTGAGCTGGCCTCTCTCATCTCAATCTGGCCACTACCCTACAGAAGAGTAAAGCTGGTGACTACAGCCACAGTCCCCTCTGCCCTGTGCAACTACAGTACTGGGAGAGGAGAAAGGATGGTCTGAGGAGGGAGGACTGACATTTGGCTTTCATTCTTTCCTCTGCTGAGCCCTTACACGTGTCTAGCAAGGAAAACAAAGGTGACATTGCAGACTGGATATGTCCTGAACAGCATGACAACAGCAGTGTAGGCTGGGTAATACCCAGAAATCACACTCTCAATGAGTGCTGAGTGAGTGCTGCAGCAATTAAAGGACTTTGGAGGGTTTTTTAATTTCCTTTCTATTTAACACCAAAATGGCATTTAAATACCGTAATTCAGATTGGACAAAGGGGTTCCATTCTCTGAGGTAAACAAAAATCTTTGGAACCAAAATGAAAACCAGAAAATGTTCACATCAGATTGTAAAAAGTATGTGATTTCACCCCAAACCTAATTAATTTCTCTTGAGATCAGTGCACTTTTTTTTTCATTTGATTTGGAGGCAGAACTGAAAAAACCAAGTGCGGAAAGGGTGTGGGCAGAAGGGATAGCATTTATGAGAGTAACTGATACTGCTGGAAAAAACAGACCAGCCTTCAGGCACAAAATGCTGTTTGTTTCTTCCAGCTCTATCAGTTGGTCTCATAAAAGCTATTCCTTCTTCTTCCAGAATTATTCCCACTTATCTCCTGAGCCTATCCCAGCTGCAGGCATACATCTACTGAAGCAGCAGTTCTAGAACTGTCCAACATACAGACACGACAGACAAATCTAGAAATTGCAGTGGCAGCTAGTTAAACCCTATCTATTTGTACAGATTCTTGTGTCTAACCCAAGACTAAAATAGTTCCTTAATCAGAGGGCAGATAATTAACAAAATATGATGTTATTAACTCTACCATCATCAAGAGCTGAGCACAGCCAACCCTTGTCATGTCTCTTACTTGGCTCCCCCATAGGTTTCACAGCCCGCAGAGAGGAGCAGCAAACCTGATCAATGTGTAGAAGTGCCCACCCAAAACAGGTCTGTGACCACATCCTTTGAGCAGAGTGAGCAGCAGATTATCACAACTTGATGATATTTAGAAATGGATGGGCTTGATAGCCCATAACTCTTTTCTAGAGAACAAAATCAGGGAGGGAGAAATGTAGATGATGCTTCAGAGAAACTCTCCATAATAGCACTTCGAAGTGGCAATGGCACAAGCTTCTGGATGCAAGGAAACAGGCACTGAAGTGCACATAATGTGTGTCAGCTTGAGTCATGCCAGACTGTCTCATGCAGTCCTACACATGCCAGCACAGTGTCACCAGCTCCTTAACAGCACATGTCACTGGAGAGCACCCAGCCCGCATGGAGAAGAACTGTGTGAGAAGGCTTCAGCACCACTCTGCCCCAGGACTTGCCTTGAGCTTTACATCCCACATATCTTTCCCTTTTTCTGTAGATCCTTATTCTGGCCCTGTCCTGCTGGATGAGAACCTCGCATCTCGCTGTGGCTATGTCCTCTCAGAAGACGTGTGGGGCAATCCCGTCTTCCGTGCGTCAGTGCTCGGCTGCCATGTGGCCAACGAGGTAAGAGCCCAGACACGGGCTTGGAAACAGCTCAGGCAGTACATCTTCTCCAAAAGTACAAGATTGAGATAGTATATGGCACTCTAATGGCATGTTTTGAAGAATACTGAACTCAAGGAACTAGTGTTGGTGGTAAAAATGAATAGGCAATAGCTCTCTGCTGTGAGGTTTGTTCAGTGTGACTGACATGGGATTTCCTCTCTCCATGGAATGACACTTATCCTAATGCTGCTGAGTAGCTGCCAGTTCTCAAGCATATCCTTGTAGCTGCTGATTTGCCAGAGAGTTTCTTGAAAGCCTCTCTGGAAAGAAGTAGGCATCTGCTTGAAAAAGCAATGTTTGCAGTGTGATTCTGGCAGATCATTTCCTGGCTTAATTTGTATGGTAATATGCCTGTTAACACATGCCTAGGAACGTAGCTCACACACGTCTATTAGACCCAGATTTGCCTCACGTAACTTTAGCCATCTAAGAGATAATGTCTAGTCTAAACTAGTTGTTTACTGTTCCACAATAGTCAATGGAGAGAAGCAGGCATCTCCGGAAGGTGATTCACCCCTTCCAAAAATACGTGCAAAAGTGCAGCCTGGATTTACAATTTCTAAATGTTAGTTGAGATGAAATGTACCCAAAACCAGAACAAATCAGAGTAGAAACTTCATTGCTTGTCCATGTTTAGTCTGGTTGGTCCTGGAAGCCCCACAGAAAAAATGTGGTAAAACTTTATAGGCAGAGGTTAGCTAACAAGAACGAGAGTGTACAGTGTGCTGTGCAATGACTTGGATTTCCAGGCTGGAAATTTCTCTGTAAAGGTTTTGCCTTTTTCTGTAGAAAAATACACATATATGTCAGATAGAAGACAGTCCATGGCTTTGTGTGTAGCTTCTAAGGAACTGAAGGACCAAAAGGATTTTTTACTGGAGTTAGTCTAGTGTTAAACACTAAACAGCATTCGTAGGATGGATCTGAACTACTTACATCAAAACAAAAGTTCCAGTATTTTCTCTCCATGTGGACACACACAGAGTCACAAATGAACCTCACAGTAAGGTAGGTCAGATCTTCCCTTGACCAGCTGCTCCTTTAAAGTGTGGGAAGAATAGTGCTGAGATGGGGTCTGAGGTGAAGGCTGTGAGTGCTGAGGCAATGTCCCTGGCTCCGAAAGACCCTGTACACAAACCATTTCAGACAGGGTGGTGTGTTGGAGGACCTGTCACTGCAGCTCTCAACCTGCTCTCATCATTATAAAACCCTCTCAGAAACAGGACACTGGGCTGGATGGTCCCATGCAGCCACTCCTGGAGCTTTCCACACCATCTGCTGAATTGCCTGTTTTTCTTCTCAGGCAGATGAGCTGTTTTCACTGACTGTGAACATCAAGGTCTCCTCATTCTCAAGCATGAGGGCAGCTGTCACCTACACCTACCCTATGTACTGCTCCTACGCTTCCTGGGCTTCAAGAGAAATTGTGTGCGAAGAAAACTACATGGAGGTAAAAATTTTCCCACTGAAGTTGAGGCTACATCCAAGCTCCCTGCCAGGCACAACAACCTCCCCAAATTCCTTTCAGAAGTTGATTGTACCTCATGTACCCGGCATAAAAGCAACCTGCTGATATTTAGCAGAGTGTGTAACTGTGGATCTGATTAGTAACACATTTACATGCCATAGATATTTTGGATGCAGTGAAACTCAGTTAACTGTACAGATGAAGTAAGGCAAGCCTCTGCAAGCAAATCAACAGAGAGGCTTAAGGCCAAGCTCTTAAGCTCATGAGAGCACCTTTTTGTCATAAATTGCTGCAGCACCTGTGAGAATGTCATCCTCATATCTGACATAATAAAACCTAGAGTTTGCAGAGCTGCATCTCTGCTGCATCGTACAACTCACAGGATATGACTGTGAGACAGGACCTGCCTCCTGCCAATTGGGCTGCCCAGCCTGCTGCCATCACCTACACACTAGTGTAGAAATGAGGCAGTGAACAAACCAAACTTCATTGCTTTCTGTGCACGCCTACAACAGGCAGGACAAAGAAAGCATACTTCTGTTAGAACTCGAGGCTGTGCAGTCACGTCTGGGTGTTGCAACACACTTAAACCATGGTACAGATGTCTGAGGCAAACACTGACTCCAAGCTCAGTGTCCTCTGACTGTCCTCTTTCCACTCACTCTGAAGCATGTGTGGGCAACACTTACACCACAGCACCTACCTTAGGTACCTAGGGATCCTGCATTTTCAGGTGTTCAGCCTGCATGGCAAGAGGGTGCAAGAGGGAACCAGTCCTGTTAATGCCAATAATCAGCTTTCCTGTATCTCCAGTGGAGAGACCCAGATGTACCTGAAGGTCCCAGAGCGGAATCTGGTTTACAGCTTACCAGATATGAAGCAGGACTTTAGGTTTACCTGGTTATACAAAGTATTCCCACCACTATAAATGCCACTATAAATGGTTTTAACTTTCATTTTAAGGCCACATAAATTACTGCCATCAAGAACCTCCATGGAAACACTTTAATTACCTCCAGGGAATGCAAATGGCTAAATCCTGATAGACACTGCTCCCCATGCCTGTAATAATACTGAAGATCTGTTTGCTCCCATTGCTCCCAAAGAATCTCCTGTGTCCCCAGGTGTCAGTGAAGACTGATGTCCCGGCTGTTTCAAATGACTACACCGTAGCATGGATGTCAGCACTGCCAGAGGTATGAAGGGGAGTCTTTCCTAACAGTTCCTAGCCTGCCTCTTCTCTCTCTACTCTTATGAGTCATTCTTGGGGCATAGCTCCATCTCTGAAAAAAAAGGGAGATGACAAATTTGCCATCAAGTACTGAAAACCTCTCAAGTATTTTTAGACCTCTAGACTGCAAAAAGATATTTAGGTGGGAGAACAGAGTCATATGCTTGTTCCATTAGTGGAAACTGAGTTCAAGACAAACAAAGGTAGGTGGTTCTTCACACAATGGGTAGTGAAGCTGTCAAACTCATCACCAAAAGATGTTGTGGCTGCTAAAAGCTTACTTGATCCCAAGGAGAGTGTGGAAAAGTTGACCGAAGAGAATAAGTCCAACAAGACATACAAAATACAAAGAAGCTACAGATAGCTCAGGAGTCACTGAGATGAAAAATATTTGAGGCTGGAAAGAATGAGTGGGAAATGGTGGCTGGAGCATCTCTCTTATGGGGAAAAGCTGAGGGAGTTGGACCTGTTTAGTCTGGGGAAGACTAGGAGAGGATCTTACCAATGTACACAAGTATATGAAAGGAAGTGTGTCAAGAGGATGGAGCCAGGCTCTCCTCAGTAGTGCCCAGCAGTAGGACAAGAGACAGCAGTCAGAAAGTGATCCACTGGAAGTTCCACCTCAACACGAGGAAGAATGGAACAGATTGCCCAGAGAAGGTGTGGAGTCTCCTATGGAGATATTCAAAAGCTGCCTGGACACAATCCTGAATAATGTGCTCATGGGGACCCTGCTCATTCAGGGAGGTTGGACTAGATGGCCTCCAGTGGTTCCTCCCAACCTTAACCATTCTGTGATTCTGTGAAATATATATGCTTGTCCCATCTTTCTCATGTCTTATTTGCTCCTTGTGCCTATTTTCCTTTTGACTGTGCTCGCATCTGACCATCATTTCAGGGGACTGTTCAGGCCAGTACAGGCATTGCTCTCTTGTTATCTTTGACACAGTATGGCTACGCACTATAAAAGGTAGTCTGTCATTTGGCCCGTGGGCTGCTTCAGCAATCAACAGACATGGAGACAATCAGTTTCTTAACAGCACAGGTATTTTGTCCGCAGTGGATTTGTTCAAGGGCACCCATCTACATTTCTTCCAGGGCTGCTAGAAGACTATCTCTAAAGATGCCTTAAAGAGCTCTAGAATTCCTTCTCTTTACACATATATATATATTTGTATCTCAAGGGTATTTCTTGCCTGAAATGAACTAGTAGTGTCCAGTATCATTCCAATTACTCCCACTTCTAACAGGAAAATAGGTGCTACAATATCATAGCTTTTTAAGAGACTTTGGTAGATCTAGAACTGATGTAGCTCATCTCTCTCTTGCAGACTCAAAATGTTGCATACCAGCAATGGCAACTGATGTTTGTTTCTCCATCAGGGAGAAAGAGAATAACAGTAAGTGATGCAGTAAAACTGGGCTACAGCTTCAATAACACGCTGTCCAGAGTGTACCTGCGAGCACCCTACCACAGCAACGAGTCTGACGTCAGCGTGGTGAGTTGTTGATCCCAGCCAGATACAAAGCTCTGCTGCTCCCACTGCCTCTCCTGAACATCAGCTCTCTTTTTCTGCCTGGGCTCAAACAGGTCAGTGGTGTAAATATGAACATGGTCACTTCCACTTCCATGTACAGGCAGCGGTGGCTGCTTTTGCTGATTGACACGACTGTCTCCTGTCCTGTTGGTAAGGTTCTCTTGCTTCTTCACCACCACCTAAGGATAAAAATAACCACATAAGGAGCTAGTAGAAAACACAGTCCTCCCATTCTCACTAAGAGAAGAGGTTTACAAGCTTCCCTCAGAGTAACATGAGCTAAGAGTCTGTGGCTTTAGTCCCAGACAAACACGGTCCCTGCTGTGACACTACATTACTTGTGTTCCCGGTGCAGTGTCATGCCCTGTCTCTGGTTTCTCAAAACCCCCACACTAGCTGTAGGGAACTGGAAACAAATAAAACTGCTATAGAAGAGCCAGGGAGCCTCCTCTGGACTAATCCCACAGCCTTGGCTCTCCTCTTTCATACAGCTCTACGCAAGGCATGCAGCTCTGCATCCTCGGGACTCACCTAGTCCTTCTCTCTGCAGAGGCAGGACTAGCCTGGCTTTTTGCAGAGAGGTGGTGGCTGCACCTGGCTCTCACAGAAGAGTATTAATGTGAACAAGTGATGAGGAAGCACAAGGTTTTAAGTTGTCATTACCTTGAAGCCAATACTTCAAGAAGGTCAAAACAGGTTGCTCTGTGCCCTATTCCTTTTGCCAGTAAGCCCTGCGACCAGAAGGACAACAGAGCAGGTAGCTGGGAGCACAGCTGCCAGTTCTTCTGAATAAATTAATGATTCACCTGAAACTGGTGATTCAGGTCTGCTTCGAGTGCCAGGGTCTCTGTGACAAAACAGCCATCCTTTGGCTAATATCCTACAAGGTGTTGCATCAGTGAAAGCAGTAGAGATATCCTGGTGAAAGGGAACCAGGGAAAGGCAGAGATGTGACTGACTGGTAACTCCAATCGCCCTTCCTCTGGGACTGTCTGACTCCACAGATGGCATCAGCTTCACCGATACTACGCTAACATGGACTGTGCCAAGAGTTATCCCCACACTAGTGGTTCAGGAATCCACCTTTCTGTCTAAAAGCATTGTAATGGGAGTGGATGATCAAGTCATAGTAAATCCAGAGGAGATGAGCTACTCACTGGAGCACAACGAGACACACATCAGAATAATCATCCCTATTGGAGCAGAAGGAGGCAAGCTAGAGGTTAGTACGAACCTGCCACACACAAATACATTTGAGGGCTTATAGTACGGATGTTTCCAAATCATGATAATTCCAAATACTTATTGATTGCTGCTTAAAATTTGTAGATACAATAAATATTTGAACAACTAGATGCTACTTTCCTGTGTTTTGAAAGCACCTACTCAGAAACTAAGAATTTATGATAACGAAACATGATAGAAGCAAGAGACTGCCTTTTATCTGTAATCTATAAGACATACTAATAAATCAAGGGTAAAAGCATTCCTGGAAACTGGAATTCAATTGTCTATGTTGTTAAATAATGAAACTAGTCCTGGTTAATTCTGGCCTGGCTCAAGGAGTAATTTCCCCGCCAATTTCCAGACATAGAAAGCCTGATTTAGCATGGGTCAAGCTCTTTGCATGTGGTTGGGGTGCAGTCACCTGCTTTGAACATAGTTTGTTCCTCATCAATATACAATTTACAGATACAGAGATAATGTCAAAAAAAAAAAAAAGGTTCAGTAGAACAGAATAGAATAGTTTGGGCTCAAAGGCACCTTTAAAGATCATCTACTTCAGACTCCCCTGCCACGGGCAGAAACATCTTTCACTAGATCATTTTGCTCAAAACTCCATCCAGCTTGACCTTGAATATCTAGAAAGGAGTTGGCAATATTTCTTAAAAATTACATTGGTGTGATTTTGAATTATCCTCTTCAGGAGTTCCCTTTTTGTGTACCGGACAGAACAAAAGACATGACTGGCAATCCATGGATTGTAAAAAAACCCACAAATGTGGTGACATGCTACACTTAATGAGGACACCCCTGAAAACCTGGTACTTCCTTATTAAGGATCTCAGCAGTGCCTGAGCCACACATGGACCAGACAAACAGGCCAAACTACCAAACCAACAAGCTCCCTTAGCAAAATCCATCCCAAGCTATGCTAGAATACCATTTTCTCTTTCTAGTGTAAGAATTTTAACCATATTCAGTCATCTCTTTTTTAAGCTACTGAGAATTAAGACTTAATTACACTTTTTACCTCCTAGAGCTCCATATCTGGTGGTGTATATGGAGTCATTTACAGTATTGACCTGTTTCTGGAGCACACATGGACAGATGCAGGTTGGCAAACCACGAAGTATACAGTCATCAAATCCATCACCACACCTTTCATGCCACAAATACCAACTGTTATTAACAGTAAGTCATTCCTCTCACTGATTTTTACCAATCTTTTGCTGTGCTATACATTGCTCCACTTGTGCCACACATCTACATTTACCAGAATGTTCTTAACTCCCACTTCCAATTTGCTGGGCAAAGTCAAGATTCAAGTATCATATTGCAAACAAAACAAAACAAAACAAACAAAACAAAACAAAACAAAAAAACCCAACCAAACCACCAACAAAAACCCTTTAGCCTTAACTTATAAGTTGCTGATAAAAATGTAAACATTCCTTTAATGTTAACACCTGGATTTTTCCAGTAAGCACTGGGACCCTGTAATAAAGATGTGATGTGCAGTTATCACACTGGGAAGAAGAACTATCTGAGGACAGCACTCTTTGATGGTATTTTCTCTTCCAAACTGCCTGTATTTGATACCTTGGGAACATACTGAAATCATCATGCCACCCAGTGCTGCAGTCATGGTTTTTAAATTACATTTTCCAATGCGTATTTGAAGCTTTCTGGATAAATGATTTAGAAAGGAAAAGGAGCCTCTTATCATATATTATGATCATTTTTTCATATTTTATGTGGCTGAACTAGATTCTAGATTTCTTTATAGCAAAGGCATTGCACATCATAGTGCACCTCTAGAAAGTCACTGAACTCACTTCCTATAAAGTTGTATGTATTTGTTGTTAATCCCCTGCAGCTTGAAGCAATTCTAATGTGCTCAGAATTTTTCAGATCTGACTAGAACACAAACACTCATTAATCAGAGCCATTAAAGAGATGGCTGCTGGCTAAGTTTCCTGGAATTTGAATAGGAGGCCACCCCAACCGTCTTCGTTATTCGATCCACATCAGCAGTAATTTGATGTTCTCTCCCTGCAGATACTGTGCCAGAGGAACGGCTATTTAATGTTGCGTTTGGACATTTTCTTCCCGATGTCTCTCTGGTGGCAATCGCAATAGGAAATGTGCCATTTACCCTGAGGGAAGCACAACACCACGGCTTCAGGATTTATGAAACTCCCTTTTCTAATGGAACAAAAGCATTTATCCTGGAAGTCTCTTTTGATGATCCATATGTTCTAAAAGAGGTAGGATACAGCAGGTCACTTCAGCAGCAGAGTGGAGGAGGTGGGGCAGTCCCTTTGCAGAGCACAGTCCAGCCTTTATTAACCAACAACAGTTCCCTGATCATAAAGGTGTCAGTGAGTCTGAGCTCATCCGAGTTCAGATTAGAGGCTTTTATGTCCCCACCCTGCTCTCCACAGATCTCTAGGAGATAAATATCAAGTGTAGTTAGATGGGATGAAATGTTACTTTCTTAAGTGCCTGTCAGCATGGCTAATGTTCAAGTGCACACCCAACAGGAAGAGGTTTGTCAAATCTGTGTTAGATGCTGCCCCTTGAAACAGGAGTGTCTAGGAAAAATAAATCAATTATTGCAATGCTGGCAAACACCAGTTTCCAAAATCCAGTAACTTCTGAACCCACTGTTTCTGCAGAGCCATTTGACTGCTGGCACAGGCCATGCCCCATGTGAACATGTTACAAGCAGGGTCAGGGTATTCTAAATGTAATTTTGTTAAGCTTCAGACAGTTTGTAATCTAAATATTTGTAAAAAGTATATACTCACAGAGGGATTTCAAGCTCTCATTTCAGTGGGAGGATGCATAACAGAAAGTCCTCTACCACTCTTTCGACTGAACCACACAGAGCTGTGATGCTGTTACACGGAACAACATTGTGAACGTGCAGGATCTGTGCAAATAGTTTTCAGGTTGCAGTCAAACCACAGTCAAATTGCATTAAAGATCAAAGCAAGCAAAAAAATTTCCAAAGTATTTCTTTCAGGTTGAACACCAGGTTTTGCTTTGGGAGCACTTTGGGAGTGAAGTAAAAGACGATATTGAGAGGGATCTCTCACAGCATCTCCTCACACCTTCTATTCAACTGATTACTTACTGTACTGGGTTCAGCTCACACTCTGAGTAAAGAAGAATAAGGATTTGGACCTGGATCTCCCTCTATGTGCTCTTTCACCACTGGGCTACAGAGGAACCACCACTGTGTTCACTTGTCTTCATTTTCTGAAAAGGCACAACATTCTCCACATTTATGTTTGGCTGAAAGAGCTGTTGAATCCAGGCCAGATTTCTGAATAGTTTTAGGCCAGCTGAAGCGATGCTTTTGGAGACTGAGCTATTTGCAGGGGAGAGGAGAGTGTTGGAATAATTTGTGTTGTTCAGGATATACATGCCTGCCTATTCTGAAAGCTGCTGCAGCCTTACACTTCTCTCTCTTTCAGTATGTGAATAGAAATGAAACAAAATACACCCTCCTGGTTAACTACACCCTTAGCGTGGGTCCAGAGATGACACTCTATTATCATTCAGCAGAGGTGGAGTGTGTGATTGCTGATATTGGTAAGCTTTCCCCTGACATTAACTGGTTTGCATCAACAGCATGGATCAGGCTGTCACTGAATTCAGTGAGAACATTAGACAGAGGGTGAGAGCTTTGGGTAAAACCCCACCCCTCAATAGCTCATTGTTGGTAACAGCCAAGTTGCTGCTCCACTGATGGCAGCTCTTCTGCATACTGGCAAGACAGTCTGCCCTCGAGACACTGAGAGCAATAAAACAAGTGTGTAAAAGAAGTTGGCTCTCAAACTCAGTGAACAAGATGCCTCAGAACATGAACATACATCTACTGGCAAAACTTTCAGACATTGCTACAAGTTTCAGTTTGTCCTCAAACACAATTCTGCCTCTGCATCCAGGGCAGAATTTAACTAACTCAAATAAATTGCTCTGATCTCCAAAGACAGCATTTCTGTAAGGAGAAATCATCCCCTAAGAGCTGTACTTAGCTGGTTACTGAAACAGGTAGGAGGTCTGTTTGATATTTTCTCAAATTTATTAGCTTTTTGCATGCCACAAAAGTGACAGTCTCCTCACTGTCCTATTTTACCTTTGAAGTAGCTCTTGGTTTAGCTCAAAGAAGGCTGATCAAAAAATATATTTACATATATAGCTCAGCTTGCCTTACCGAAACAGAGAGCAGTCCGGGAAGCAAGCTGGCAGGCCACTGCTAAAGCAGGAGGACTCTCCATCCCACCAGATGTGAGCTGCTACACCAACTACACAGCCAAGCCCTGCAGACAATGCCAGCATGCACATAACAGGCTGCTGGGTTTTTTACCTGTGACAGAAATCCCTCTCTGGGCCAAACATCACCCCTCAAACCTTCCTTCATCGCTAACTCTTCACCCCACCTTCTTCTTGCAGAAATACCAGAAGCAGTCGGTGACTGTGATGAAGAAAACCTGTATCTAACGCTGCCCACTTTTGGCTTGCACCAGTACTGGGACCTGTACCTTGGTAACAAGCTCCTGAACCGGCACCTTGCCCTCACCAATGGGTATCTTGCAGCTACCAACTCCACACACCTGATCTTGCAAATACCTCTGTTTGCTGGGGGAATCATCTATGAGGTACAGGAGCTGTTTAGCAATGCCTTTTTTAATGCACATAGGACTGTTTGCTCTCGCAGAGTCCTACAGTCACAGCCCATAGTGCTGTGGTGTTACACATTTTGGAAAACCTCCAGAGGGAAGGACTCTAAGCCAGAGCAAGTAGGACAAGAGGCATCAGACATGGGCCCTTCTGGTAATGCCATGTATTATGCAATCTGCAGTCCCCACTTGTCTCTAAAAGATATGCACCAAGTCTTCAAAAACAAACTCCTCAGCGTCTTTAGTAAGATGAGGCAAAATGTCCCATCTGCACTGAGCCAGAAACAATATTTCAATATAGCTTTTATGAAAGAAGCTCTTTTAAAGGAACTTTTTTGTAGAAATATTAAGACATGGCAGGGGGAAATTGATGCTGTAATAAACATTTGAACTATTCTACAATAATCAGCCAAAATTTATCTCCATGACAGTGACTGATTAATTCATACAAGAAACCTTCTGCCCCCATGTTGCATCAGGCTCAAGTCTTCACACTGACTTAACTCTTGTGACTTGTTAGTGTTCAAGTGGCACAAGCTAAGGAGCAGAACTTTGTACACATGGATGATGTACTGTAACAGGAGATTTCTTCCATCTCCTCCTTTGCAGCAAGTGTCTTTCCAGAAAATTAAAGCAAGGTTTGATGTTGCCCTAAGGAAAGTGAGAACTATGGAGACCTTATGGATGTTCTCTGTTAGCTGCAGTTTTAATTCCTCAGCATTTATAAGTAAGTTATCAACTGATCAATCAATAAAAAGATGTGTGATCCTTTCCTTGAATACTCACTCATAATCAACTCTCTGACTTTCTCAGTTTGCCACCCAGATGGTACCATCATGATATCTGCCCAAATGAAGACGGTTCCTGCCATTGACATGAGTAAAACCAAGCTAAGGGACAGCTCCTGCAAGCCTAGAGAGTATAACGAAGCCCATGCCTTCTTCAAGTTCCATGTCACTACCTGTGGCACTTCAGTAAGGGTAAGCCCATGGCCAGAGCAGATACTCCTGCTGGAAGTCTCTGCCTCTCCTGCATTTTCTCTTTTGTTCCCCTGCCCCAGCTCCTGAGAAGAGTCAATTTATAATGAGCTTCCCATATGCACAGTTTGAAGGTGATCACATTATTTATGAGAATGAAATCTCTTATGAGAAGGAGACTCTTCCAGGACAGAACACACCAACAATCACAAGAGATCCAGACTACAGGTAGGAGCTGCTGCTCACTGACACTGCTCACTTTTGTACAGCTTCTGGAAAATAGATGTGAACACAAAAATTGCTGCTTCTTGTATTCTAGACTAACAGTCTTGTGCTACTACCAAGCAAAAGAAACCCTAGTGCTCGGTGCCTTCTCCAGTGACCCAGCCACATCCTCTCCCTTTGGCTCCGGCACGATGGTTCCACATTCAAATACCGCAGGTGGGGAATTCTCTTCCTCCACTTTTAAACCGCTCTGACTCTTTCAGTCCCAAGTTTCCTTGTTAACATATGCCCTGCTTTCAACTAAAGAACCTCACTAAGATTGCCTTTTCTGCAGCTTACAGAAGGGTAAGACAAGCTCTGAACGTAGTTTCAAGAGTGTCCAAAGGTAAATCTCCTCCTCTGGAAATCAGAGAATTTCCAAACATGTTTTAGTTTAAATAAAATTAAACAACAACAAAATCCCCTGACATTTTCTCGAGATGAATCCTTCATGGAATTCTATGAGCCCAGCATGGCAATACTCAAACGACCCATGGAGCCCGTGTTTCTTGAGGTGGAGCTGAAAGACAAGAGCCCCAGTGTCGAGTTATACCTGGAAAACTGCTGGGCAGCCACATCTCCAGACTTCAACAGCACCCCAAGATGGAACATCACTGTGGATGGGCAAGTAGTATTAAATGTCCAATGCACTCATCAGCAAAGCCCTAATTTCTGCTTAAATCTGCTGGTCTTTTCTCTCAAATAGGTGTGAGATTCATGGCAGTGAGTTTGCTGCAGAGTTCTGCCCGGTACCTGTTAGCCCCAGGGTGAGACATCCTTCCCACTTTAAAAGGCTGGCAGTAAGGACCCTGGCACAGCAACTGGAACAGGTAGGATTGAGTGGAAGTCTCACTTCCTACTCATGGACTCTATCCTGGAAGTCTGGATGATGTCCTTAGACATATGGTTTAGTTGGAAATAGTCCTGCAAGGACCAGGATGTTGGACTTGATGATCCATATGGGTCCCTTCTAACCTGAGATATTCTCTGACTCAATGCTTTGAAAAATAGTTGATTTAAGCACCTCACAGACTTAAACCCTAGCCAGCATTCAACTCAACTACCCTGACTGGTGCACAGCTTTAATTTAGTTCTCTTCTTAAATCTCCTCTGCCACCCAACTGACTTGAGATTAGACTGGCTGGAGTAAACAAAAGAATTTGATATGTAAATATGATTTTTTATATGGTGGTTCTGGCTTTGTGTAGGATCAGATTCATAGCACTTCAGCTCAAAATGTCTAAAGCAGAAAAATCAACTAATATGTCCCTGTATCCACATGAAGTCCAGCTCTGTTGTCTCCCATCTGTCCGAGCCACTCATCCATCTCCTCAGGTGTCAGCCCAATGGGCAGAGAAGCAGAGGCATGTGTGTTTGGCCTTAAACTTGGAGAGCCTGTTCTCCTCTAAGGACTAAGCAGAGCAAAAAAAAATCCGAGGACAGTCACCTGTGGGTACTTTACTCCTTATGCACCCAGCTGAGTGAACTGCCTGTCCTGACATGTACTGATACCAGCCAAGGTGTGTTCACCCTGCCTGGGCAGCTCAAGTAACTGCATCATTATTTACTCAGCCTTTCATAGGCACCTCAACTCTTGAACTTGCTAGAAATGAACATGATGCAATTCTGGCTTGTGCTGCTTCCTAAGTGTGCAGCTGCAGCAGGCACCAGATTGAGTTTCTGTCTAGTTTTGATACACAGCAGCACGTGAGGTTTTAACTTCTCCTGTCTCAGCCTCTCAGTTACCAAACTGCCTGAGGGCTTCCTGGACACCAAGTTTAAAATTCAAGGCAGGTTCAGCCAGAAGGTGCCACATGAAAGTCTTCAGAGAAGCCTAAGTCTAATCAGATGTAGTTTCTGCAAAAGGCAAACAAAAGACAGAACGATGCTCTGCAAAGTGGGATTTGATGTGGACCAAGAGGCACTTTTTCTTCTTCTTTTCAGGTGTATGTGCACTGTTTGGTGGCAGCGTGCTCTCCTACCAGCACACAAACTGGCAGCACCTGCAGAGGACAGTGCAGCTCAAGTAGAGAGAGGAAAGGTAGGTGTGAAGGAGAAAAAGAGCCATTGCAATGCACCCCTGACCTGATGTTTCTCAGAGATTTAGGAGCTCTGAATTTGGCATCTGAAATGCCTCAAGCATGGACTGTGAACATTGATGCCACCTTTAGTCCATACTTAATACACCAACATTTAATGTGCAGCATTGTACGTATTCTTTAAAAACTACACAAACATCGTGTATCATTCTCAGCCTTTGCAGGTCACCATTCTGACAGTCTCCAGGGCTATGTACTTGCTGGACCAGTATGGATTGCTGCTCCAGATCTAAGATGACACACATAAATTGAATTTGGTAAGAACACCAGGCCCTGTGTACTCACCCAGAGAAGTCACCATGCTTTGTGACACAAGCAATGCAGAGCCTGTCCTCGAGGACCTCAAAAATGAAAGTTGAGGGACAAGAACTAGGGAATGGACATGGTTTGTAGTCCCATGGTCTCAGCTTGAGCTCATGAGAGGGGAAGAAGGACAGCTCCCTGCCAAGCCAAACACAGGTGGTGTGGCTCTGGAGCAGATGCCAGCAGCAGAGCAGGGCATGTTGGAGTTGGGCCATAGCAGGCAGTTTTCGAGCCAGGTATTATTTCAACAGGTTTTCAACAAGACTGCCCCCAGTCTGAGAGAAAACAGATCCAAAATTTTAGAGACAAACACTAAGGCACAAGTCACTGCCGTATTCCAAGTGCTTTTGAATGGTTCAAATCCTCCAAACAGTAGGGTTTATCCTAGAGCTTCATCCGCCCTTGGAGAACCGGAGCTGCTGAGCTGTCTGCTCCAGCATCACTCCTCACTTCAGCCTCTGTGTGTGTCTCTAACAGCACCTGAAGGCTCTGCTGTGCTGGCTGCTTTCCAAACAGTGCCACTGGACATAGGAGCTACTTCTTCCAGGAACCACCAGAATTATTTGCATGAAGTTTCAAGACCAGATGGTGGGACAGCACTGGAAAGTTCTAGGGTCTGCTGACAGGATCAATAAATCTTGCAACCTGTTGCCTCTCTGAAGTGGCTACAGAAGAAAACTTACCAGAAAATGACCCAAGGCTGAGAAATAACACTTCTTATTTCTTCCAGCTGCTGAAATCTGGACTTGCAGATCACTAAAATTCTTCCAGCCTTGATTATGGCTGCTTCTTGTAATATTTCATAAAATGACTACCAATCCTCCCATCTGAATGTAAAGTGCAAATCTGAAAAGTCAAATAAAAATACACCAGAGCAATGTAAGCACAGAACATCTCCTTGCTAATGTGCAACAGCAACCATCTGGAATACCAACACTGGCTTCAAAGAGCCAAGCAATCGCTGCCAGCATCTCTTCCACATGCAACACAAGGGCACACGCTTCTTCCCATTAGTGCAGAGTTTTGTCTGTATCATTACATCAACCTGACATTCTTGGAAACTTGTTAGTTCCTCATTTTCCTCTCACCTGCCCCTGTATGGAAAAAACTAACTCTACAAAATGCGAGTAGATGGATGCTCTAGTAGGAGCAAAAATGACACCTGGTATTTTTGGTTTCTATGCACGCAGAAAGCTTTTGTTTTCTATCATTTTTTGGAGATCAAGTACAAACCTGACACACAACCACCTGTAATCACTCTCAGGATGTGCCTACAGTGTAACTGCAGGTGTGGCTGCAGCATATGTAGGTGTTCAACAGCAGTGCAGAGGGGGCAGATGGCACACTTGTGCTGACAGCACACTCGTGGGCAGCCTCCAGAGGGTTTCCCAGCTCCTGCAGCCCCTGCCTTCTTCCCAGGCTGGCTGGTCAGTGCACACATGTGGCCTGCTTCCCAAAAGCTGCTGTCAAGCCTGAGATGGTTGCTGAATAAAGGCCCTCTTAAACCTGTACCTGCTGAAGGAGTAAGATCTGTAAAAAGGAATGGGAGGGTGCTGGGACCCCAGGACCCCCCAGCAGCTGCCTGGGTGCTGCTTTCCTCTGCTGCACGAGCAGTGCACTCTGCTGCCCACAGCCCACACTGCAGAGCCCAGCAAGTTACTGCTCCCACGCCTTTGCCAGGAGAGAGTATATTCCCTATTTTTAACAACAGCAACAAACTCATAAGTTTAGGTTAACTTTCTGCTAATCTAAAAAGTCCTCTGGAAACTGGCAATGGAGATGAAGAGAAAATAATAATGACTAAATGGTAGCTCTTCTTTTCTCAGCACTCTCAGGCTACACAGGTGAGCATCAGGTCTGGTGTCACAAGGTTCACTTGTTTTCCAGCCTTGCAGAGTATATTCAGATAAACTCGTCTGCAGCAAGTGGGATATCCCAGATCCTTCCCTTTTGCCCTGGAAAATCAGGAATGGGTCCAGTAGCATTCCATGCCCATTCACCCACTACCTGACAGATGAGGAGACCTTTCTCTTGCACATATATTGGAAGGGAGATGGAGAAGGGGAGACAGACTTGCTTTCCCATTTCAACAGGCGTTTCAGGTTTCCACCTTCCCATAGACAAGCCAGAACAATTCCACATACTTGGTCTCTTTCTCCTACCTTGGTTGCTGTTCATGCTGTAGATGATGATTTTGACACTGACTCTCATGGTGTGTTAGGGTTAGGCATTCCCTGTTTACCTTTGAGGGTGTCCTTCCCAAGGTGTGATTCAGTCATGTCATTGCACAGGTGTATTGCTCTGCACCTACATTCTCCTGGGATTATTCCTACTTCTCAGGTGTTGCAGGTGGAACTTCAGCACCTAACTCCTGTCCTACACTGCAGTTTTCAGGCCCATGGGCTTAAGTGGTTCCTTGGATTAGCTTTCAGGAACCACTCTGGTCATACCACTGTAGTTGAACAAGACTTCATTATTCAGCCAGTGTGGAGAAAAGGAACTGGGAAAGTTGTTTTAACTGCACAGACAGAGGCACAACAGAGTCCCCATGCTGGCGAGTCCCCAGCCTGGAAAGCCCTGATCAGCCTTTTCCATAGCAACAGGAGTCAGGTTGAAACTACTGTTGTGGTGCCTGGGACACAGCTGGAGCAGCTGTTCCTTTCTGGGAGACAAGGATATCCTTCAGGCCCATTTCACATTCTCGTTGTACGACACAGACATGAGTGATGAAAAACCTGATCATCACGAGCTGTAGGAAGCGATGCTCTGGACTGCATCCAATCTCTGCTCATGCACTAAAGGGATCCTACGAGGAGAGTCTTGGAAATAATCTTAGGAAACGGACCAATGTTCAGCTCAAATGGTCACAACATGCAGGAAGTGGGGCCTCCAACCTGACCAGATCTCTCAGCAAACTTTTTTCATAAAAAGCAACCAGACCTTCCATTATGCATGAAAGCCACTGGCTGGGGTCAAATCTGTTCCACGGATCCAGCCCATCCCTCTGTTAAAAGGATGAGGCAGATGAACAGTAATCTGCTGACATAAAAGAATAATGGATATTATCCTTCTACTAGCAATCTTCAGTTTTGAACATTGTTTTTGCTTTTCTGAATCCTTCCTCTCCTGACAGGCAACAGAGAGCACGACCTGCATAGCTGAGCATGACTGAGGTAGAGGTGTTCAATCCTTTCTCTCCTCAGTCACTTTTTAACAAGGTCACCTCCTAGGTGAGAAGTGCACAGTGCAGCCCTCACTTGTAACAGCCCAAGAGTTCCAGGCTTTTCATGCTGACTTAACCTCTGTTGCTCACTCAGAAGGCAGGCATGTGAAAGAGAGACATATTCTGAGTACTTGACAACCAAACTCTTTGCCCTCAATGTGCCACAGCTTTTCCACTTGGAAAGGCTCTTCTTGCTCCCCATGCTGCACTCACACTAAACGTGTATGAAACCCTTCCCACACTGCTCTGTGCCCTGATAAACTTGGCATTCTGTCAGCTTTTCCCATCTTTCTGCAAAAGCAAGAGAAAGGCCTTGAAAGACTGCAAAGTGTGGCAACAACTCCTGTGTTTCAGGAGGACAAATAGAGTCCTAGGGAAAAGCACAGCACGATGATGTGCCGTGTTCTTAAGGCAGTGGTGTTATTCTTTGATGTTCTGTAACACATTATGGAATTCACAGGGGTTTTTTGTAAGTTTAGAGGTAAATCATCAGGTGAGAACAGTTACTCATTGCCAAATTAGCCCTGGCTATGGGGAACAAGCCAAACAGAGGGGCTGCCAGTGACGGCTGTAGAAGGAAAGTCAAGGGTTTGGGAGAGTAGGTTTATAGGTAGGAAACCTTGGGAAAGCAGCTGAAAATTATACACGTCTGAAACATTTCTGGCCAGAGTAAAGAGTCAAGATCCATTAGCAGCAACCACCTGTTGGAATTACTGGTGCAGCCCCATGACTTTGACAAGGGTAGTGGAATGGGCAGGACTGACCCAGGAGCTTCACAGAGGTATGGAAATCTCATGCAGAGACAACCCCTAAAGCCCAGTGAAGGTATAAAAGCCACAGCACCTTGCATCACAAAGCATCCAAAGCACACAACCCTGCTCCTTTTACAGGCTGAGAGGTTGCCTGAATTTCACAAAACATTACAGAAAATAATTTTATCACTCTCCATTAGGCTTTTAATTCTTTATGAACAGGAAACTTTGCAGGAGAAGGGAAGTTACTAAATACATCCTCCTCTTCAAGTTTTGGGTGTTTTTTATATACTTTATATACTGAGTATGATGCCCTGTGGTGTGGAAGATCCCTTTGGTCAGTTTGGGTCACCTGTCCTGGCTGTGCCTCCTCCCAAACTCCCAGGTATCCCCAACTTCCTCACCAGCCCAGCAGTACAAAGAGCAGAAAAGGCCTTGGCTCTGTGTAAGCCTTGCTCAGTGATAAGAAAAAGATCTCCATATTATCAACTCTATGTTCAGCACAAATCCGAACCACAGCCCCATACCAGCCACTGTGAAGAACACTAACGCTACCCCAGCTGAAACCAGCAGAGCTATTTAATAATTTCAGGCAGATAACCTGAAAGCCAGAGAACTATGTGACCTGTGCGCATGTGAAAGGGGAAAATGTGAAAACCTTACTGGCCAAAATTACCTTGAAAGAATTCCAGATTATGCTGAAATGCATGATGACAGTTCATCCTTTCACAGGAGAGACAAGGAAATACTGTGGAGAACTGGCAATTGCTCCCAGCCCAGTGTAGTATTTCTGTGCCAGCAACTGCATGAGAAGTAATTAAGCAACATTCACAAAACAACACAAGCTGGAATATTATCTCTAGCATCTTTGTTTTCTAAAATACTTACTTAGTGTTAATATTTTGATCTATATCCTGTCATTTCAAGTGTTCTGTGCAGAACCACATCTGTGATCTCTCTCTTCACAGTAAAATTTCATAAGTCACATTCAATTATTCATTACTGTTTTTTTAATTGCCTCAGCATGGTCAATTAGGAACACGTTTAGTTCTAGCTCACCTTCTCACCATCAACCAGGCGTTGGTAGGATTTCTCAATTTTTAAGACTGAGGTGGCATGAAGTGTGTCAGGTCTTAGAATTATCTGTGTTGTTTTCAAGACAGAACACTAAGATAAATGGTAGCAAAGCATGTGCTTAATATATCCAGGAAAGTCCAAAATTAAGACTTCTGAGAGGGAAAAAAAATGGTCATTGCCTATTTCCCAAACTCTAAATACTCATATCCCGGTATCATGCATCTTATTTCTCTAACTTCAAATGGCTGCAGTCAAGTGTCAGGAGCATGACAGGTAAATGCAGCATTTTCTCAGCCCTGTTTCAAATTTGTTCATAAAGCTGAAAGCGATCTCGGTGAGGCTGCTGGGAAGGAGATCCAGAGGCTCCAGTCTGCTCTCATGACTCTCCCAAAGGGTCCCACCATCTTCAGTGAGCCCTGTGTTTGTGCAGGCTCCGGGATCATCCACTGAGGAACTCACCGTAAGAAGCAGAAATGTCATTGGCATAATTTTATTTAAAAAAACCAAAATCCTAATGCTTGCGTGAGCAACCAGAGAGTATTTCTTTCATTAAAACTTGTATTGCTATGAACATGCAAAGGTGCTTCTGGCTGATGATTTACAGATTTCAGTAATGGTCCCTCATGTCATGTGAGAAATGAAGCTGCCTGGGTATTCACAGCCAGTTCCATCAGATGGATTTTTCAGGGAATTGATCTCTTCAGTAAGAAGAAAGTCACAATTCTTCCTGTGAATATTTTCTACAGTAAACTCTTTGCAGACAATCATGAGATAAAAAGTACATGTTCGTTTTTATTTACAATTAATCTGGCCAATACCGCTATTATAGAATTACAAAGTATTTCTGTACAAAATCTGTACATGTGTCTCACAGAGATCAACATTATACTTTCCCTCAAGACTAAAAATACCAAATCCAGTTTATTTTGCAATCATAATCCATTTTTAACTTATTTACCCAAGAATGAAGTTCTTCAACAGGTTATAACAGATGTAAATGATCTTGTGTTTCATCCTTCAGTGACAAACATCACATGTTTAGCAGAACACTTTCACATCACATCAGTACCTGAATTTTCAATAACCCCGCTTCTGTTTTTCTTCTTTATCAAGAATAGCCTGTTTTAGACTTAATGCAGCATCTTCAAACTGGGGGTTTAACTCTAACACTTTTCTGAAATCTTTCATGGCCTCATCAAACTCTCNAAAAAAAAAAAAAAAAAAAGTAAAATTATCTTTCTGTAACTGCTCACACTCACAAACCACAACTCAAGAACACCTCCTAATACTTTCACCAACAAAAAGTAGCAGCTTCTTACTGGACCCACTACATTTGGATTCCCCACAGGCCCAAGTGGGAGTCAAAGGGTTTCACATCAAGAACCAGAATACGTATTTTTGAACCTCAAACAGACTTAAGGCTCAATTCAGTCAGTTTATTCCAGGAGACAAAAGCCCCACACCAATAATGAGGTTGCCTTAAAGCTGGCACACAGGCACAGAGCTTCCAGCTGGTGCCCATGGTCTGGTTCCATTCTCCAGCCCCTCAACCACTACAACGGCCAAGCTCCAACAAAAGGCCCAGGGCTGTCACTTTCTTATGGCATCATCAAAAACAGGGCAGGAAATTCCCCAGAGTGGCCGGCAGCCCACTGGAAGCTGAGAAGGCTGCACTCACTGCAGCTACAGTGGCTTGGGAGATGCTTTACCTCAGGTTTAATGGTAGTGTTTGGAACTGGCTTTATTTACCCCAGTGCAAATTCTTCCCCAAGTCAAACCGCACCTTTCCTCCCATTTTTCACTGAACAGCATCGTTTCGAATGACTCAGCAGCACACCTAGAACAGGGGCGTGTAACTGCATACACGGGGCAGGCAGCAGCTAAAGGTGCTGTCACTGCTGAGAGCGCGTGTCCCGCCTGTCCCGGAGCGATGCCCGCCCTTGTCCCGCCAGTGCCAGGCAGTTGTGTCCCCGCCCGTGACCCGGGGCCGCCCGGGTCGCGCTGCCCTGCCCCGTCCCGGCTCGTACCCAGCCGGTAGCGCACCAGCCCGCGGTTGTAGTAGGGCACCTCGAAGCCGGGCTGGCACTCGATGGCGGCCGTGAAGTCCCGCACGGCGGCGGCGAACTCCACGCGCAGGTACCGCACCTGCCCGCGGTCGTTGAGNCGGCCGCCGAGAGCCGCCGCTCCCGCAGCTCCGCCCGCGCCGCCGCCAGCAGCGCCGCCGCCTCCCCCGCCATCGCGCTGACGTCACGCGGGGCGGGCGCGCCGTGATGTCACGGGCACGGCGGCGCGGGAGCCGCGCGACCACGTGAGAGACGGCGCTGGGCGGGACAGAGCTGCGCGCACAGCGGGACACGCGCGCAGAAAACACAGAAATGTGTTAATATTTTCAGTAATAAGCACCAGGGCCAGGGAGGTGTCTGCTCCTCTGCTCCACTCTCGTGAGATCCCCACCTGCAATGCAGCGTCCCGCTCTGGGGCTGCAGCACAGGCACGACGTGGACCTGGTGGAGCGAGGCCACAGCAGGTCAAGATGATCCGAGCTGGAGCACCTCTCCTCGGGAGACAGGCTGGGAGAGGTGGGGTTATTCAGCCGGGAGAAGGCCCTGTGGAGACCTTAGAGCACCTTCTAGTACCTAAAGGGGCTTTAAGAGAGCTGGAGAGGGACTGTTTACAAGGGCATAAAGGGATAGGACAAGGGAGAATGGATTTAAACTGAAGGATGGAAGATTTAGATTAGACAATTAGGAAGAAATTCTTTACTGTGAGGGTGGTGAGACACTGGAACAGGTTGCCCAGAGAAGCTGTGGATGCCCCATTCCTGGAGATACTCAAGAAAAGGTTGGAAGGGCTTTGAGCTACCTGGTCTAGTGGAAGGTGTCCCAGGCCACAGCAGAGGGCTTAAAACAAGATGGTCTTAAGGTCTCTTCCAACCCAGGCTGTTCTACTACTCTATGNTGGCACTCGATTGCGACCGTGAAGGCCCGCACGGCGGCGGCGAACTCCACGCGCAGGTACCGCCCCTGCCCGCGGTCGTTGAGCGCCGGGGCGAGGTCGCTGCGGGGACAGAGGAGCGGCGTTAGCGGGGGCCCGCCCGGCGCGCCCGCCCCGCTCCCCGGCCCCGGCGTTACNGGGCGGGCGCGCCGTGATGTCACGGGCACGGCGGCGCGGGAGCCGCGCGACCACGTGAGAGACGGCGCTGGGCGGGACAGAGCTGCGCGCACAGCGGGACACGCGCGCAGAAAACACAGAAATGTGTTAATATTTTCAGTAATAAGCACCAGGGCCAGGGAGGTGTCTGCTCCTCTGCTCCACTCTCGTGAGACCCCCACCTGCAATGCAGCGTCCCGCTCTGGGGCTGCAGCACAGGCACGACGTGGACCTGGTGGAGCGAGGCCACAGCAGGTCAAGATGATCCGAGCTGGAGCACCTCTCCTCGGGAGACAGGCTGGGAGAGGTGGGGTTATTCAGCCGGGAGAAGGCCCTGTGGAGACCTTAGAGCACCTTCTAGTACCTAAAGGGGCTTTAAGAGAGCTGGAGAGGGACTGTTTACAAGGGCATAAAGGGATAGGACAAGGGAGAATGGATTTAAACTGAAGGATGGAAGATTTAGATTAGACAATTAGGAAGAAATTCTTTACTGTGAGGGTGGTGAGACACTGGAACAGGTTGCCCAGAGAAGCTGTGGATGCCCCAGTCCTGGAGATACTCAAGAAAAGGTTGGAAGGGCTTTGAGCTACCTGGTCTAGTGGAAGGTGTCCCAGGCCACAGCAGAGGGCTTAAAACAAGATGGTCTTAAGGTCTCTTCCAACCCAGGCTGTTCTACTACTCTATGATTCTATGGAAATGGGGTTTATCCTTACCTGGCCTAAGCTGAGGTGAGAGACAGCACAGAAGAGGTCTCACACTCTCCTCTCCAAAACGTGCCAATGCACAACGTGAACGTCACAGCTCATGGCTCTTGCCAGGCAGCCGAGTGCTGGCTGGTCCTGGGGAGAGCTCATCCCGTGCATCAAGGCCCTACAGCACTGCCAGAACAGAGGCCTAAACCAGCAGTAAGGTAGGACAGTGAGACATTGTTCCTTGGATCTTTGTGTGTAACAAGGGTGACACTTCAGCTCCTGAAATCTGTTCAACAAATGCAGGCTGCTCTCTCAAGCTATGTGAAAAATGCCAGGTTCCAGTTTGCAGATTGATGGAGGTTTTCTTAACCTGTTGAAGATGACATCACCCAAGCTCAGGAACCTGACTGACACACTGACTGCTGAGTGTTTTCAAGCCCTTTATTGCTATGGTGGGTTTAAATATACTTGGCAAAAGAAACCAGCACTAACATGTGCTTACACTGATACCATCATTCCAGTAACCCTAAACATTAGTACAAAAACGTATATGGTAATATTATCAAACTTATTGTGACATTATTTCAACTGAGGAATCACTTCCTTCAAAAAACTGTGAATTCTGAGAAAAATACCCAGTAATTTCCTATGGAACTAGAGAGACAAAAAAATGGAGCCTGCTCAGAGTACAACATATTGATATGAGCTTATATTCAACTCACATGGTTTTGAAACCAGGCTCAATCTACAATTCAAAAAGAATGCTTTTACCTTAAATCTTTTTTTAAAAGTGTAGCAAAAAATGGAGTCTATTTACACAGTACTTTCTTCAGATAGATGGAAGCAATAAAGGTTTCTCTTGTGGGTTTTCTGTTTTGGTTTGGGGTTTTTTTTTAAATGTTTCTCTAATAGCAGCACTAACTGCTACAATACAGTACCTGAGCTGTATTTTAAAACGTAGTAACACTTTAGAGGCTGTTTTTAGCAGTCATAAATGCAGATACAGTGTCTATTCCCGGCTTACTGTGCTGTGGCACAGAGGACAGGCATTATGATGGTCTGCTTCTTCAGCTTTCATGCAGTGCTTACACATACTGCACATCCAGAATTGGTACTCCATGATAGGGGCTCCTGTTGCAACACATACAGGAAGTTTACCATCTCCACTATTTAAAAAAAAAAAAAAAGAATAAATAAAGCTGAAAGAATAAAAATGTGGTGCACCAGTTGTTGATTAGAAGTTATGAGCTCATGTAACACTTCACTGTTCATGTAACAAGTATGTAAATCTTCACACCAGCGAATGCCCACCCCCAGAACCACATAGTCAACAAATCAGGACCAGCAGATCCAAAAGATGGGGTGAAAAGAAGCAGTGAAAGGTAAGGTGTGATTAGACACCTGCACTGCTATTATACTCCTTCCTCTGGAGTCTGAAGGGTCAACTTGACAGCTGCTAGTGAGATTCTGTACAGCTGCACAATAGGATCAATCAAGACAGGTTAAAATCCTTTTTGCTAAAAGAAAATTGATTTCCAATCGATTTCCATATTTACAAGTTCCATGCTCTTAGCAGGAAACGTGTCAAAGACTCTACTGTGGGTTCAGCCACTCCAAGCACTTACCCTTAAATGTGCCCTTCATACTAATTTTTCCAGTTCACATATTGATCTTTTCACACCAAGTAGATTTAGGTAATTCACAAAACACTGGGGACTTGTTAGTTAATAATGGTTAAACATTCCCTTGTTGATACTTGCATCACCCCACTATGGTAATGCAAACAGTAACATTCTTACTTTAATGTCACATGACACAGTACCAAAGTCCTAAACTCCTGTGCTTTGTCTACCTGCATTTCAAATTAAGATGAAGTTACATCTTTATGCCCAGTTCCTCAAATGCAGTCAGTTTCTATTTTCCCAAACAACACAGTGCTTTATTACCTTCCTCCAAACTGGCTAACACCTTCATTGTTGCCCAATATTTGGTTTAAGCAGTAAAGCACTTAATTAATTTGGTCATACACAAAACCTGCGAAAACCCAAAATACAGAGAACAGAAGAAAAAAATTATAGCATTATTAATAGTATCATATAAAAATAAACCCACCTCTCAAGAACATAATCCAGATCAGGTTTTTTGTTATACTTTGGACTATATCTTGTGAATATCTCTAGAGCAAGGTCTTCATACTGTTGCCTCTGCTCTGGCTTAAGAGTTTCCAAGGATTCTAGTTTAACAAAGGCTTTTGAACAAGTATCAAATTCTCTGTTTGCACATGCACAGAGTGCCAAAAGGGAATAGATTTCAACTGCAGGGATAATGTCTTCATAATCTCGCAAATGAAGAGCTAAAAAAATGAAAAAAGAAATCCAAGGAAATTATTACACGTCTGAGAAGAGCAAGCACTATTCATCTGTATGAAATAGTTGCTACTAGTAGACAGTATTAATCCTACAAATTGGACAAAATGAACCACAGCTTTTTATTGACATTACTATGAAGCATTGCTCTAAAAAAAATTAAGGAGATTTGACTGGGAAACTGAAGTGTCTTCTTGAAACACTTTATTTTAGTTGGTTGGTTGGTTTGTTTTAAAAATATTAGAAGGATTTGAAATCTTCATTACTTGGACAAAGTATAAGGCACTATTTGTTTCTCTAATTCCCACAGATTTTTTTATGAAGGAGGTCTGATGTAAATTCAGGTATGCCTTATAATTTAAGGAAAGAAACAAAACAGTCAGCAGAACATCTGCAGAGATTGATCAATTTACCAGGTAATATTTGGAAAGATTTGCATTTTCTTCAGCAAAGTCCTTTCCAAGTATTGTGACTGCAGCCATATTCAATTCATTATATGGTTTTGGTTTAAATTCCATGGATCTATTAAGAACTGAAAAATAGGGCAGCTGTAAATGAAGTTATGTACTGTCTTTACAGGGCTGAAAATGAATTCTTACCTGTTTTAAGTGCTGCATCTACAGAACCTTTATAGAGCTGTTTTTGTGCAAGTATGAAAAAGTGGTAAGCCTCAGCTCCTCGCCAAGCATTGTCTGCAAAGCGATTTGTTGAAGAAAGAACATCTTCTTCCAGCAAACCAGCCAAAGCTGAAGCACCCTGAAAACAAACCAGTATCATAAGTAATTTTTATATGAAACAGATACAGCAGGAAATAGGGATATATGAAAAGAGCTTTTCTATACTTGGTGATTACACCACTGTCTGTGTTAAGTAGGAGAAATACAAATGGACCTACAGTGAGCATTGTCAGGCGTTCTGTACAGAGCACAGGCACAACATATGGTGCAGATTTTCAAAGATAAATATCATATACATGTGTATACAAATATATTTTGTGCACATCTGCAGACTGGTTCATAGTTTGGATTAATACTGCATTTCAACACCAGAGCTCTTAAAACTTTGTTTAAACTATTTCATTTGTGCATATGAAGATGAATGTGTGAGCAGAGAAAAAAAATTTTTCCATTTGCTTCCCCCATATCTGGAGCCATCTCCCTGCTGAATTACAGGATACATAGCTTAATCTAATCACAGATCACCCTTTGGTATCAATACTTACTCCTAAATGACATGAGAGTCTTGCAGGAAGAAAAAAGTCTGGAGTTTCTTAGTATGGTTTTCATTGTTATAGTGAAAATATTAAGAAAAACACATTAAACTTAGGAAGAAAAATGTCTATTAATACATATGATTTAAACATTTTAAAATTATTCTTAAAACAATATGTTTTCATGGGGGAATTGCTTTAAGGAAAGCTTTGTTCTTAAGCAGGGAAAAGGGTTATTAAAAAACATTATATGCTTCCATGAACATGGCTTGCTTTATTCTGACTAGCTAGCAGATACCAGAATTCAGAAAGGGGAAGAAAAAAAAAAGACACTACCTCTGAACTTTTCTCTTTAACTTTTCCCCTTTGTGCATTTTGCATTTGTTCATGACACTGTTCCATAAGTAAGGCTGATAGCACATAAAGCTTTTTAACTCGCAAAGGCTTCGTCCTTTTCTTTGACTCTTCATCTGCAATCTTAAGAAACAAAACAAAAGGATTTAATTCTCTTGGACAATTTCATGCTTGTACAAACCCAGGAAATGATGCCAAAAATGATTCTGCCTTTAAATGTAATAATTTGGACAGCAAACAGAACTATAAATGAAAATGTCAAAGTGAAGTATGCACATTATTCTGTATTTATTTAGCTAACATGTATATAAGGCCAGATTCTCAGGAAGGATAAATCAGTGTAACCATGTATAAGTCTATTGACCTAGTATAAAAATAAACTAAAAACCAGCAATTTTTATACATACATAGCTTTCAATAAGGTCTGGTGGTTTTCCCAGAAAAGAAGAATGGCTTTTGAAAGTAACATTTATTATATATATATATGTATGTATGTGTGTGTGTATATATATATATATATATATATATACTGCTATAAATATTTGCTGTAAAAATTACATATCACTCCTACAAGACTTTAAGCTATGTAGAGAAATCTCTGCAGCCAAACCAAATCTAAGCAACATCTTTATCTTAAAAGCACACCACAGCCGTTTCTAATTGAAGGAACTAATTGAAGAAATACCCAAAATTTAACTTCTAGTTATTGACATTGCTTTTTTTTTTTTTTTTTAAAGGAGATAAAACTCCCATGATATCTAAAATAATGTGGACATTTAACCCCAGGCCAGTCTACCATACTCCTTTACTAGGCAATGCAGGGTATCAGGAACTTTTCTGAGGTGCAGTTCATCTCATACTGAAGTGAAAGTCTCAAAATAAATAAATAGATGGCTTCTGTCCCCAAAGTCTCCTCTCCACTAGCTACAGAGGACACCCAGGGTAACTATTGTACATAGAGATACCTGAACTCTGGGAGTTGGGTTCGTCTTTGCAGTATCCTGTATGATGGCATCTGCTTATTGCCTAGACATTGTTAAAACTAAAATAACCCCAAGAGAATAAAAGTAGCATGGAAATAGTAAGAGCTAGTCCAAAAAAACCCAGTTATTTGACATAAAAATAAAACCTGCGATACCTTGAACATGAGCTTAGCAGCTTCAAAGAAATAATTTGCTTTACGGTAGAGTTCTATAGCATCAAGAATTTTATTCTTTTCCAGTAAATGACTTGCATATCTGGCTAACAAGGATCCAATCTCTTTCATATTGTGATTTTTAGCCAGCTCCACAGCTTTATTCCACTAGAAATGAAAGGAGACAATTATTAACCTCATTTTTTCAAATACACTCTCAGAACAAACTGGTTATCCATGAACAGACTGCAACATTTGTGTGCAATATTTCATCACCATTTTGAACCAGACTACTATAAAACTAACATAGAAATCAAGAGAATACAAATTCTTACATCATTGCCAATCATGTGATGCAGCAGGCTCATGAAAAAAATGCTGGACCTCTGTCCAAAACCACATATAAAACAGTTGCTTCTGCTTTTATAAAAGCTTTGTAAAATCATTTCACTGCAGCTCATAGCTGGACATGTGGATTTCAACACTTCTGATATTACTTAAACCAGACTCTCAAAAGCATGTCTGAAAGAGGACCTCAGCCCAGAAGCTTAAAGTACACAGTAACACTTTACTTATCCTTCCATACACCTCATTTTGTCTGTGAATTTTCCTGATGTTCAATGGTTTGTCTACTGTGTTTGCTCCAGATGAAAAGTTTGGCAGGACTGAGAATCTTAACTGAATCTCACACCTAATAGCTCTTCAGATCCATAAGAAATTGTTCACATTAAGCCAGCCCTAGCCAGTCCTGCCATTCCCATCCATCAAGTTCCTCATAGCCATCCTCACTTTTTCCCTTATTTGTGTTGACACAGACATTTGCACAGGTTAAGTCATACCAGGAAACACCTCTAGTTACAAACATGCAGATCAGTTTCCAATTCAGCTTTTTCCAGCTACATCCTCATGCAGTCACAAATCCATTTGCATCTATACAAAGGAGGAGGGGGATGTGGAAAATATCCAGAACAGACATCTCTCTCTTCTCCAGTCTCTTCCCATTCCATCAGGAGGTAGCACAGCCCAACTTCGCGGAGGCTACAGATGTCTGTATGCTGAGCATGCTCCCCACACACCCTGCATGTAGCTTTGCACTGTCCCTCCAGTGGTCTAATCTCAACCTCAGAGAACTGGCTTAAGCACTGAAGTATGAATTTTCCAGAAACTATGACAAATCATATGATGCTTAACAAGGATTTGTATTTAACTGGGCATCAAGATAGAAATCTCACTGTTAAACTGGTGTTGCTAAAGCAGATTATCTCATTTTATTTTACCTGGTTGAGATGTACACAGGTATCCACGGCATCCTTTGGTCGATTGCATTTCAGAAAGGCTGACACAGCTTGTTCACACATCCCCACTCTCACAAACATATAAGCTATATCCTGCAAAAAGCATCAGCACTGTGTTAAATTCACTTCCACATTTTTAGTACATCATGCAGCAACAGCAATACTCCTGTTTGGTTAATTTAAGTCCAAGAGTGTGGGGAATGGGTTGTTTGCCTCATGGATCCTGTGAAGGCACCAGGCACTGTTGTAAATCTTTGGAACAGTGTGCTACTCTCTACTGCTTCTAAATTCAAGAAAGTTATTACAATGAGGTTAAAAGAAAATGCTATGTCTTGGTTTGCTGAAAAAGGCATTAAAGAGCATGTTTTGCATTTTTCAAGCATTTTGGATTAAATCAACCATGGCATAGTTTTAAATTAGCTATTATTTAGCAGGTAATTTCCTGCTACATATACACACCTATACCCTGTACACCTATATACCCTACACACCCTATCCCATCTACTTCCCCTCTTTTTAGAGTTTTGTCAGTCAGGTCTTTCTGGGGAACTGGGACAATAAGGGAAAGGGAGAGTGATGGAATATGAACACAACAGTAATAGTAGAGATCAATACCACAGTAACAGCATTGCATTTAAGTGAGTAGGTCATACACTGCATTCTTTCTCTTGTTTTTAACCCTCCCAAGATGGAAAATTTTAAATAAATAGTTGGGTATAAGACAATGAAAAATAAAGGTGTTTTTTGCTTACAGGGAGCAATTTATGATTCTCTGGAAGTGAGTTAGCCAGGTTCTCCAGTCCTCGGTAGTCCTCTAGCATGTAGTAACATTCAGCTAAACGTTCCTGGTTTTGTCCTTGGACATAGTACTGTACAGCATTAAACCTAATAAGACAAAAAAATGTGGTGGCTTCTGATGTATAGACACAAGAAATGTTTTTAACTCTGTAAGCCTTTTGCATTTGTAAATTTAAAATCACATTATTTTAAACAGGTAACTTTCCTTGGAAAAGCTTTTGTAGCTAGAATTTCACTGTTTTTCCAAAATGCATTACAAATTTTAATTTTTACAGATCATTATATTCAAAGTGTAGCAATATTTATTCTCTGACTAGCATAAGATTAGGAAGTCAAGGAATTCTTAAAGCTATATTCCCACTGCAGAGATCTGCAGAGATCACAGCAGATAATGGACAACTTACAACTAAACTTTCAGAAAAGGGTTTTACTGTTGTGCTTCCATATTTTAAAACACAAGCACCAAGACCTCCAAGATAATTCTCCAAAATTACCTAAGGCACCTGAAACTCAACTTTCAAAATCTAATCACAAGTTTTCAGCTGCATTGTGACAATACAGTTTGCATAATGGCAATACATAGTGGAGCTGTGGAACTCTGTGACATGGGCTTAGAAGGCAGCAGGAAAAGTTCATTTAAAAAATTCCCTGCAAGTTATTAGCTATGAAGACATTGCCTCTGGCTCAGTAAGAACCTGACTGCAAAATGTGTTTTGGAGAAATACCATTACAGGTGTGCATTGCCCTTAAAAGTCTTCCTTGGGTGCCCAGTTTGGGCAACAGCTGGAGACAGATCCAGGTCATAGAGAATTCTGGACCTTCTCAAGTATTTGTGGGTTGAAGCTTTTAGAAAATTCACTGATGGTAAGCAAGTCTGTCCTACTTTTAACCCAACTTTGTTTTTTTTAATACTTTCTATATCACAACTGTGTAGGTATTGCTCTTTTCTTCCCCTCTTTTGAAGCAGACAGACTTCTGGCAAAGCATAGATTTTTATCACCTTCACCTTTTAGGTGTGCTGATCACCAGCTGTTTATCATACCATGGAACCATGAAGGTCTGAACTAAATCTCATCACTCCAAAATTATCCAATGTATTGCATCCTGACTTTCCTGACATCTGTCCCTCCTCATGAATTAAGTCATGTCATCAGTTTAATAATTTCCTTTGTAAATTCCTTACTAGTGGTTCCTCTATCGATCGTACCATTTCTGCCGGTCTGCGAAGTAGTCTCCAATGGCGTTGTGTGCCTGTTCCAGGAGGGCATCGTCCGAGTCCCCCGAGCCTGTTTTCAACAGCTGCAGCACCCGGAACCAATCGCCCAGTTTGATCCTCAGCCCAATGGCAAGGTCTCTAAACGGAAAACAGCAGGAAAAAGTCAAACACAAAAAATAGGTAACAAAAGTATTTTCGTGTTCTTAACCTGCATTGCAGGTATCAGAGTGATTACAAATTAACTTGTTTACAGTTCAAACACTATTCCATTAAAGCAAATACTCAAGAGAACTCACAGGTTATATCACATGTATGCACTTTCTTATCAGCCACACTCCTGTGTGAGGAGTTAACTAAGTGAGACAGTTGGGCTGATGTTACTTCAGGTTCCCGCTTACTCTGTTCTGTATCTTTCACTGCTGACCACTACAAGAGATGGCAGCAGCCGCAAAAGGCTAAAAGCTGAAGAAAGATGAGGGGAAAGGCCAAGAAGCAAGGAATATGAATAATGGAGGCTAAAGCTGAGATGCAAGAAAATGGATTTCAGAGACATCTCTTCCAGATTCAGGGTGATTTTGGATAAAGGAGAAAGGACTCAGCAGTAGTTTTTCCTTTTTATTATTCATGCATACATATGACTCACTGTGTGTCTGTCTGGCATGTTTTTTCCACCAAATAGAATAATTCTATATTACCTCATATAAAAGTAATTCTGCAGGTGCATAGAAAATATGGAAAAATGGGAGAGGCCTATGCACTTCTTTTAAAAATGCCCTCAACTTACAAGTAAATTAAGGAAGACACTAGCAAATCAGTGAAGTCAGATAAATAAGACCATCTATACAAAAACATTAAAATTTTATTTGAAAAATAGAATTATTTCATTGTGATTTACAGTAGATCCTTATCAGGATTTTTCTAGTTGTGAAAGTTGTGTTTTCTAGGAGACACATAAGGTCATACAGAATTTCCAGATTCTTGTAGCTGGAGAATAAGATGCTCTACCCAGTAAACAAAAAGTAAGTTTTTAACTTCTGCAATTCTATGTCCAAATTTCTCTTCAGCCATGTGAAAAGGAATATGCCATATCTAAAACCGGGTGTTGCAGTGTGACTGAAGTGCTCAGGAGGCAGCCCACATCCCCAGACCAGCAAACTGCCATCAACTAATTAATGACATGCAAGAAAGTTTTCATTACCAGGCTCTATTGGGCATCTCTCCCCAGCTCCTGCCTTCTCCCTCTGCCCTGCCACCCTGTCCCCCTTACTTTCATTCTTACAGAATGAAATAATAACTATTTTTTTTCTCCATAATTCCCTACTGTTTTTCATGGCTCCCTTAATCAAAGCTTAAAAATTTCACATGTGCATAAGTGATTCATGTTTCTCCATGTTTGACCACCATCTACAGGCTACACTGCACAACTGCTGCTGCTGATTTTTCATTATCCTTTTTCAGTAGAGACAGTGCTCTAGCTAATTACTTAGTGTTAATTTACATTTCCAGCAATACTAAAATTTTGCTTTGTTTGTTTTCATTCCTGAGCAAAAATCACACTGATTGGTTTCAATGTTTCACAGTTTCATCCAGAGTCCTTCTGTCTCTCCAAAGATTACAGTTCATTAAAAACTCTGTTGTTTGTATATGTAATTGAGAAGAATGTGTACTTGGCTACTAGCGAAGAGCAACACCACATAAATTAAACATTGTTTAAGATTGTTTGTATTTTTGGAAGCCCAGTTGAAATACCGATAAAATACTTGTGAAAAAAACATCTACAAAACACAGCACTACCTACAGCAGCCAAAGTTTTGTAAACAGTTTGGAATGCACTGGTTTACATACAGAACTGGTTATCTATGGATAAACCAAAATTCTCTCCATCTGATCCTTTTATGTCTTTGCAGAAACTGGTAAAGACTCTCCAGAGAAAACAGCCATTCCTGATTAAGGACTGCTTTTTTTTTTTCCGGGGCTTTTTTTTCTTTGCTGCTGAGATGTTTACATGCAATTACCTTCTGTCCATATCAAGATACATTCTTTCAGCCTCTTCAAATCTGCTAAAATAGGCTGCCACTTCTGCTTGCTTCATGGACTCGCTCTGCAGATTGCCCAGGCACTTCACAAACTTAATGCCTTGATAATCTTTGCAACGCACAAAAGCTTGTTCAGCCGTCTGCAGATCCAGCTTCTGAAGAGCAGCTTCAGCCAGGAGACGCCTGTGTGAAAAACAAACATAGCAGATGGAAAAGCAGCTATAGACTAAATTAAACGAGGATACATTTAACTAGTAATTATTTAAAGAAGACATACAAATTGTTGCAATTTATTGGTCATTAGCGAATCTTAATACAGTCATGTGTTTATTCCTAATACATTCTGTGATCTGTCCGGTACTTGGTCAGGGAGAGATGTTCAAATAATTGCTAATATTCTTTTGTTCAGCTGTTCAGATGGACACTGGCTTGGGAAGAATGGGCAAGATTTGAGTGTTACACTTACGTGAAATGTGTTGCTGGTCTCAGTGCAGTTCCATTTATTTATTTCTCCCTATGCATTTGTCGAAACTTTAAGCCTTGACAGCAGCCTCAGTCTAAAAGACGCCAAGTGCATTGGCCACAACAAATAAATTATCCTTCTGATCCATCTGAATGTTCCCTTGTCCTGTTAGGACAGCAGTCTGGGAGAGCAGGGAAAACCTTTGGAGAACCTTGTAACTGGCACTGCGCCATCAGTTACTTCAGCAAATAGGGAATTCAGGCCAACCTATGTGCATCAGGTGCTTGAATGAGCTCTAGAATTTTCTGCAAAAATAAGGCTATTAAAAATTTAGACTGCCTGATTGACATTGTGAAACAAAGTCAGTGCAGTAAGACACTGGCAAAACAACTAATATTATTGCTGTATTCAGTGACCCAAGCCATGCTTAGGCAGTTATCAGCTCTGTATTTTTAAATCAATTTGAGAAGGTTGGTATCACTTAAACTCAAGTGCTCATCACTAACATCAAAGAAACCAACTGATCTGCTACACACCACCCTGTCTGTTACATTCTAGAAGCTAGGTCACTGTTTTGTTCTGATCTGGAATATACTGGCTTTATATCCAGTACTTCTAATCCATCTCTTCTTCATAAATATGTGACGCGTTTGCTCTCATAATAAAAATAAAATTCATGGCACTTCTGGAACAAGATGAAAAGAATTTGCCATATATTTTGTGATTTTACAATATAAAACTTTTACTGAGACACAGACTTGCAAAACCAATAGTCATTTTATATTAAGTGAACAGATGGTACTAGCAGAAAAAGCATGAACAATTTCAAAGCTCCAAAAATCTTCAGCTAGTTCAAGACATTAGCAAAACTGAAGACTCAAAACTCTAACATTTTATCCTACACACTCAAGCTAATAAAATTACAGTATTATTACAGAAACTTTCAATATGTAACTAGCAAATCCTGTTTTTCAAAATGAACATTCTGGAGACAAGTGCACAACTAGATGGAAAGGAATGTTTTTTGGGACAAACTTTTAAAGCAAGGTGTCTTAGCCAGTCTTTCAGCAATTCTAAATTCCTCTCTGAACCATCATAATTAACAGTGAACTCTTCAACCCCCTTGATGCAAGCTAAACATCCAATGCTGCAGAGATCATTTAGCTTCAAAACAGAGCCAAAATTACTAAAGAAAGGTACAGATAAGTAAACAATCCCCATGGAGTTAAAGAGAATTGATACCATTCATCAAGAAACCTGTCAATTAAGTTTTAGGTTCTGCACTGACTTCTCATTAAATTACCTACTTAGGCCTTTACTCTTTCAGCCCTTACAAGTTGGGATATTAAACAGATTTCCAGAACTCCTGTTATCACAGGTTTGCTCTCACATGTTTGCTGTGCAGGCTTTTCAACTTTAGTTTAATAGCTGAGCCATGTTTAGTTTAAGCATGCCAGTATCTCCGTTTCTCGATGACTTCTGAGATGCTGCATGGGAACACAGCACACCCAGCCCTTCTCATTTCTGTCCTTTCTGTCTTTAGCCTGTCCAAATGCTATGAAGTTACTCAAACTACTCTTATCCTATTATCATTCTGATGTGTTCCCTCTACTGGGTTTTAAGCTCTTTAATGTTCAATATCAAATATATAAATTTTAATTTAACCAACTTGGTTAGCTTTCTGTCAGCTTTTCATTTCCTTTAAATTCCCTCCAAAACACAAGGAACACTGCATTGTGGAGCCCATACAGCACAGAGCAAAAAGGTGTCCTGAGCCTGCACCCTATACCCACTACCATGACACGGCACATGCCTGACATTCTAGGTACTCCAACATTCATTAAATCTTAAATGATTCTGTACAGAGTGTATACTGCTTTGGCTGGTTTTAATTTGAGGTTTTGTGCTTTCATACTAGATCTGTCTGAACAGGAAAAGAAGAGAAAAGAACACATATTTAAACAAAGCTGGCTTATAGGAGATTTTACCAAAGTCTGGGATGTGGATTGTCTTCTATGAATTGGGAAGATTCCTCAATGCCAACTTTTTCAATCAATGCTCGACTGTCTCGTAATGACCGAATCTCGAAATTGATGATGTAATCTTTGTTAGGATGTTCAGGATTCTAACATAATGGATAAAGAAACATACTTTTATTCCTGGTGACCTTTATTTTCACCCAACAAAACAGGTATCTATCATTAAGACAGGCACCAACTTTTCCTACAAAATAAAATTAATTATACTGACCTTTAATATTTCATCCAGAAGAACAGACTTGATTTCTAAATCTTCAAAGTTGCAAATATATCCAGATGTTTGTATAGGTTCCTTAAAGTTAAATAAGTTACATAGGAATGAACTTGTATTCTCTCTGATTAACTCCTAATCAAATCTGTTAAGCATACATATAGATTCATTCTTCTCCAAACTAGGATATAATTGCACTTCCAACACGAAACAAATACTACAATCATTAACATTACTGACAATTCTGTAAACACAGACATCATTAAAAATGCTCATGTTTTCTGTAATTATGAGAAAGAGATAAAGCAACACCTGCCAATATTTCGATTCAGCTGAACTGTTTTACAAGTATCTCTACTAAAAATGCATTTATGTTTTCCAAAGCATACAAAAAAATAAGCTCCTGAAAATCTCATACATTTAAGAAAAATATGACAGCATTTTTTATGTTTCTAGGACTGACCATTCGTTTTACCTATTTGGTCCAAAACAACGTTCCCACATGGGTGTTGATAAGATTTTGAGGTTTCCTGAAGCAAGTTTATATAAACAAACACTTGCATAACTGAATGGTAAGCACAAAAATAATACTGTTTAAGAAAGAACCATTTACTTATGAGTGAATTTTTTTAAATGAGTAGTTTATGTATGTTGATATTTACCTCCGGATCCAAGTTTCTGAAAACATACATTCTTGTTTTCTCCATCATTGCAAACAAATCTGGGTTGTCCCTGGCCCATTTCATGTCCCAGACGTCTCTGCGCTCCAGTTTCAGCTGCTCGCCTGCCTCCTGCTGCCCCGTGCTGTCTGCAGCCCGCGTGTCCAGGTCAAGGAAAGTCAGAACCCCTGACAGGTCTATGATAGCAAGACGACTACAGACAAACAAACAGAGAAAAATTAAGGCAGCTAAATAACACTACTCAAGGCTGCAAATCTGAAAGAGTTCTCTAACCCAGCACAGTATAATTCTATAGATTTCATGAGATGCTGTCGTGGGCCAGAACCAGCACAGATCCATGTGATTTTCCTTTATCTGCACAGCAGAGACCAGACACATGGAAAGATGTTCTTCATCTGCTCACACAGGATCTGGCCCTGCAAAGGTTCTGAAATATGCCCCTTTTTATATCGTATACCAAGTTGAATAAATTACAGATTCTGTCCCTAGCCAAACTTTTCTTGACAAAGACTAAAATGAATAACTAAACAGAACTGGTTTTCCTCATTTACTAGGAGGAATGAAACAGATTATTAAATTAAAAAGTCACAGTGGTGATGCAGATTGTTAATCCCTAAAATGGGATTTCTTGTGTTTCTACAAAGGGTACTCTTCACTTTTTTTCAAAGCAATATGAAGTATAATCCAATTAATCTTTGCAGTAACTTAAAATATGGGAAAAATACAATTTCTAAAAGGCTACATTTGAAAATTTACAGTTGTGTAGGTCTTCAGTGACTCATAGTAACCTGTATTTACTACAAGGCCATTTTAAAAGCATTTCTAAATATTGATAGGTAGACAGCCTTAATCTCTATTAAAATTTCAAAAGCAATTTAGAAAACTAACCTCAAAATGTTTATGAATCTGAACTTATTTCCCTAGAAAGTCATTTAGGAAGAAAACAACTTGGGTTCAAAACAAAATGAATATGGCTCTGACTAGATCACATTGCCTTTTAAGCAAAAAAACCCTATTTTTGGGCTATACCTGAAGAGGCAAGAGATCTAAACATGCATTATGAATTTTGTTTGAAATTATAAAGTTATTTTGAAGTGATTAAAATTGCCTTGCAAATTCTTGTGTATTTTTGCCTTTTCTGCCAACCCTCTCATGCACTGTCTTGCAAAAAAAAATAGCTGTTAAGTAGAAAGGAACTTCAGTATTGGCACAGCTAAAGCTCAAGAGAACCAGACTTACTAGAAACATCACCACTAATTACAGCCTGTAACAATGGAAAATTAAATGGGATGAACAAAGTTTCCAGGCATTAGAAGGACACAGAAACAGAAAGAAGTCGTAGAGATATAAAATTTCAGGTTATGACATAATTTTATCAATTCATGTCATGATCAAAGGAAGGTTATGTTTGGTTCATCTAATAAAACAAAGGTATTTTCATGTATATAGGGTATAAAACATAGGAGACCTTTACTAACAGTCTCTCAGAGCAATGACTGTCCAGATGGAATTAATTAGTAATAAATAAATGGTTAAACAACTATTAAGAGTAACTAAAATTAATAAATAGTTTATATTAAATTAAAATTAGTACATAATTATTATAGAATTGTGGATTTCACAGAATTAGTATTTCCACAAATTTTAGTGCTTCATTTTGAAATTGGATACCTGTGTTAGAAGCAGATCTGTAACTTACCTGGAGTTGCAGTTCAAAGACAGCTGATAGGCACGACAGCCCAGGGTATAGCTCTGCACCACAGCCACACTAGGGAGGCTGTACCTCTGAAGAGTGCCAGATTCTCTTCCCTAGAGGAGAGCAATGCTGCCTTAGTGAGAGAATTTGTCCATCAGTAAACTCTTTAAAATGGTCTTATTTATATGCTGTTTTAGACAAAAGAGCTTTGGGGTAAACGACAGAGCATGAGTGGAAAGAGGGAATGTCATCACCCTAAAAGTTCTGAATTCTGGTATTTAAACAAGATACTTTAAGATGCTACAACTGACAGATCTGCTTAAATCAGGGCTGTTAAACCACACAGTTACAGTCCACATACAGCCCACAAGAACTTCAGGAGCCATGAATCTCCAGACATGGTCACAAAAGAAAAAAGGAGAGGTGCGAAAAGATCTTTATCCCACACTGGTAAATCCCCTCAAAGAGTGCCATATGACAGCACCAGGCCAGATCTGAAAGCAGGACAGCTCTGCTCATGTGGGGCTGTCTGTAGGCCAACAAGTCTCACCAGTTACTGCAAGACCAGACCTAGATTTACAAGGAAATGCTATAAAATACACTGGTTATTCACAGGCTTGAGTAACAGGAAACAAATCTAAGTACCAAAGCGGTTTATCTTTGTTTTGCTGAATGAAACACCCATTCCCTGTGTCAAGATACCATCAGGCCAACAGGCTGAAAGGAGTCTGACACCCCCGGACTGAAAATTATCACTGCCACCATTTTCTCATGGTGCTCCTGTAAAGTGAGCAACAGATCCAGCTTAGTTTGCCTACTGTTCAGCTCTTATGCTGGAAATGAGTCGACATTAAATTTTAAAGGAGTGCAAATTTTATTCCTTCTTTTTCTTTTTTTTTCCCCCCCAAAGCCATCCCTAAGATCCTAAGTATAAATCACCATCTTAGACTTTTTCACATGTGTATACCCTATAGACTAAGCAGATTAGTTCAGAAGTGTTAGAAAATTGAACCACTATAATATGCATTCAGCTTCAGCACATTTATCCAGATCTGGTCTCAAAGGCATTTTCTCGTATTCCTTTCTTTTTAACAAGAGTCACAGATTAATTATTGTCTGAGGTTCATTTTCTTATTCTTCAAGCAGCAACAATCCCATAGTCACCTATTAACCATCACACTTTTCTTGTTCATGCTTTCTCCCATGACCCTCTGATTTTGTAAAATCCAGCCCAAGGATATAACAATAAAACAAACAAAAATCCACAATGGAATCAGAACATGAGAAAACATCAAAATCTTTCTTGGAAGGTGGATAACACGAAGAAACAGTGTTCTTTCTCTCTCTTTTTCCTGTTCAGTTAGTTTGCTTTAAAGCCCACATGCAAGTTTGTTCATCTAATGAGACCATTTTCCAGATCAGAACAAAACATGCACCGGCTCTTTGGCATGATTCAATACCTCACACATCTGTATAATCCATAAGTGTATGAATTTGTATACAGTACAGTACCATACATTATACCATTAATATGTAAATAGGCAAACTTTGTAAATCTTTGTGTCTGAACATACAGTCTCAAAGAGACTTCCCAGGACTCAGATTACAGAATTAAGTCCTTAGACTTTATAAAATCCTATGTATAAGTATTAAATCAGGCAACTAGTCTGTAATTAAATTGTAAGTACTTAGTGTATTAGCCCTCCTAAGTAAAGAATCCAGGTAAACAAAAGAAACTGTTATCTTTGAGGAAGTTTAGAAAGAGATTTTCTACAAGTTCTAACTTCAGAAATGCTTTGAAATTCACTGCTTATGAACACAGAGCAGAAGAATCTTATGTCTACAAGCACAAGAGGCAATTAGAAGTTATGTTAATCGTGTAGCTTACCACAAGTAGTATCTTATCAGATGCTGTTATTGCACAGATTGGATCTATTGTTCCCTGAAAGTATAGAAGTGATATCAGTATCAGTTTTTCTGCAAATTAAGAATGCCCGGCTAAAGAAAGAAGGTTTATTTAAATAAACAAGACTGTTGCTCAGTATCCACATGAAAAGGGGCTATCAAACATTGTCAGCATACAGTATATGGATGGTTTATGGTATTAGTAGCCTTTGCTGTGGGAACCATGACAATAATATTAACAGCTTCCTTTCTTGTCCTGCCCATCCCTCCAGGAAAATAAGAAACTCAAAATGTAACAGGTGTTTAAGAGAAAACACAAGAAAGCAACAGTACCAGACTTGTGAGGCTTGTTAATTAATAATTTCAGGTATATTACTAAGGACAGCCAGCACTTGTACACACACCTGAAGTGAAAACAGCTGAAAATATTAGAAAAGATCACAAAGGATACTGAGTTTCAACAGGGTTATATTTTTGTTCAAGTAAGGTCATGCCTCTGACCATGAAGACAGCAGAGGTCTACATGCTGTACCCCAAAATACATTTTTTCCATGTTCCCTATCATTTGCTGTACATTTCCAGTAACACAGTAACAGCACCAACCAGAGGGAAGAAACATAACACTTATGTACAAAAGGTAGAAGCAAAAGAAATTTTAAGTACAACCACTTCTACTAATGAAAATTGCTGAAAATAAATAAATCAACACTAGCTACAGCTCTGTCAAGCTACCAGTGACACCACAATAAACTAGTTCAAAACATCACTCACTTCAAAAGCTCTGCTGTAATCAAGATGTCCATCTCCAGACCCTGAAGAGGTGTCATCAGTATGATAGATCCTATAGAGAAGGAAAGTTAGAAGAAAAAGTGAGTCCAAAGAAAGGATCATCTTTGATAGCATATAGGTATGTCCTTGGAGAAGAAACCATTGTAATTGGAGAAGACAATAAAAGCTATGCCTGTTCTTATGTTCCAAAGCATTCCCTTTGATAAACCTGCTTTGTATTGATATAAAGATATGGCAACTGCTTTCATTTTCACAGCCCTGATGGTCTATTCCCCTATTATCTGTAAGCTTTCATCTTGTAACAGTAAGTTCCCGCAAACCATCAACCACCCAGTTGTCTCTTTTCAAACGTACACCATAATTACGAAGAGTTTCACCTTCACATCCACAAAAACTTATATATTACTCCATTAGTCAATACTTACTCAAAACTTCTCTTTCGCCTTAAAAAGTAGCATTAGGAAATATTTTAGAATGCTAAAATCATCATTAATGCTGAATTACAACTATTTATATTTTTCAATATTTTTATCAATTTATAATCTTGTCCAAGGCTAGAACATCCAGGTCCTACAACAATGTAAGTTATTACACCATGTACAAATAATTACTCATTATTAAGGATATATGGTGGCAGGAGATGGTGGATTTATAGAAAGATGACATAGTGTCTATGTCATCTATAATATAGATGATATCTAGATGATAGAAGAACACACAAAATAACACAAAAGAAAAACATAACAAAGTTGCAAGCTTGTGGAGGTGACAGAAAAATTAATGCCACAAATGAGCACCTGGGAAGGAAATATTTTGGAAGCAAAACAATGTTGACTTTGGCTTGTTTAGTTTGAGAGGATAAAAGTCCATACAGGATTAGTCATCAAAGCCACAATCAGACACAAGTGTATTAGAGAAGAGCCAGCTGGACAGACGAGAAGCAGTTAAAGTTATCACAGGGAACAGAGCTGCTTGGAAACTAAGAGCATGGCAGAGAAACAGGAGAGGGGCAAAAAGGCATCAAGAGACAGAGCTCCATAAGGAAAGCATGCAGCAAGCAAATGGAGACACTGAGCAGGAACTAATTCAAAAATTTCTAAGGGATTTGGATAACAAACACACAGTTGTTATAAAAAACTAGTATTTCATCTTACAGGCCTGCAAGTCAACAAACCTGATTAGAAAAATGAGAAGACAAGGGTTTGCATTTTAGATATGGCAGAATCCACCTTATCAATGACACCAGTGCAGACGAAGAAAAATGACAGAGCCTGAAGACAAACCTTTCCCTGCCTTCTTTCCTGGTCCGTGCCAGCTGATTGATTTCCATGGCTGTGAGCTTCTTGGCCACCCGATACTGCCAGACGTAAAACGCTTCTCTGGAAGCCGCAATCACGTGTGTTTTGGTCATTGTGACAAACAACGGCTCTGTTACAAAACCCAAAGAGTTGCAAAATTAGAGCAGCAAGAATTGGAGTAGATGCTAATTGGTAAATTTTTTCCAAGATGGATGAAAGCATATGCCCATACATTAAAAGCAAAAAACAACAACCAAAAAATCCACCCAACGCACAACCTAACAGCAGGTTTCATTAGCTGGTAACAAATTTCACAGAGGCCTCAGGGCATTGTCCAGAAGAACGGAGAAATTCTTTAAAAGTTCTGATTTTACCCTTAACACTTCTCTCCCTACTATTTCAGCAAATCTTCATACACTGATGCAGAAAACATCAAACACATATTGACAAACTTTCAGGTTAATGACCATTTAGTTCAGAAATATCTTGAATCTCCTTAACAAGATCTATTAAATACTTCTATATCTGTCATATTTAAGGCTATTCAAAAGTTGACAGTCTAGAAGAGGTTCTTCTTCTTAAAATCAGTTCATGAATTTTAAGTTAGACAAGACCTAGAAATGCCGTTTGTACCTTAGTTAACAGTTGGGCCAAATATCAATTCTTTATCTGAATGGCAACAAATTAAAATATTTAGCAGACTCTACACTTAGTCTTACTTTATTATAAAAAAAAAAAAAATCACAGTGTAGGAATGCAGAGTATTTTCTTTACTTCAGCCCTAAGCCCATTTAGAATATTTGCACAAATTGAGTATCTCATTCCCGCTGTCCACGCTCAGAAAAAAAACCAAACCAAACCAAAACAGTGAAGGCATAGAAAAATGAAGAAACCTAGTACGCAAATCATCCAATGTCTTTAAGTTCTACAAGTAAATCATTATGATAGCAAAAAAACACCCCAGATAAATTCAGAAGAATTGTGCAAACCAGCCTAGTAGTGGAACGCTGAGTCACACAGATAACATGATGTGAGCACAAAATACAATTCTTTTACAATGAATCTCTTTTGGGTTTTTTCCCCTCTGTATTTTAGCACAGAACGGAACTCTGGAGGGAGCTGTAAGCCTGACACATAGAAGAGCAGTGCTACAAGAGACAGATGGGGGAAGATTGGTTGAACAGATTTTATTTCTTTGAAACCAAGAGGTTTATATAAGCTACCCGATGGCTGCAGAGTACTTTTTAGTAAAAATGTCAATACTGGATAAGAAGGCTTACTGACGATGCTTAACATGTGAGCAGCAGAGTTGTTTACATTATATGTAACTCAGTATTTCATGTACTAATAACATTCATTTCAATAATTAGGCACATCCAAACTGAGACAGTCCCCTGTTTCATCAAAAACATTAATAAATACTATGTACTTACTCTGCTCTTCTATTAACTTCCAGCTGTATGTGCCATAACAATCAATGCATTTATCCTTTAAAAATGATACATAAGAATCTCCTGACCTGAGAAGGAATAAGGTTTGCTCAAATCACAACATTTTTGTACTAAACCTCATATTTGGACTTGAATGAGTCAACGTTTGAGTACTTGTGGTCCAAGACAATGTTAAACCACATTGCCATGCCCACATCTGAAGCCATGGGCATTGCTCACACTCACCAGGTGACTTCCCCTTTCACTTACAGCTTCCACAGAGCCTAAACTTGCTCATTTGTGCACACCTTGAAATAGCCCAATCTCGGAAAAAAAGTTGTTCACATAAGCTCTGTTGCGATCCAGAAATAAGATGGCAAAGCATCCGTGCTTTATCCAGGGGAATACAATCAATTAGGCATTTTATGGACATGCCTAAGACTAAACTGACTCTTACTGCCAAAAAGCACACACACCCCAACCCCTGACACATTTTCCTGCCACTTCCTTCATATCAGCTCTAGCAGCAGCTGGACAACAGAGTAAGTTGGATCAGTTCATTCATCTAACTGACCTCAAAATTAAATAAATAAAAGATTACATTAAGTTGGATTAAAGAGAAAATCACAAATACTGGAGCAGGGGGGGATGAGCAGCTAGCATGGAGGGCAGGGCCTTCCCTTCTTTGCAACAGGAGGCTCAACGATGACTGGATTTAAGCCAAACATGAAATCACAGGGCACAGCACATAGACACAATCATCAGCATCAGATCCATTCAAAGCCACATCTGGAAGAGCGGCATCTCTATGTGGGAACTGATGCTTTTACAGAATTGCCTGTATAACTTCAACAATTACATAAAAGTAGGACACATGGCATTTTTTCTAGAATTGCTTTAGCATTTCATATTGGTCAGTCATTAAACAAGACAACACAAACAGAAAAATCTGTAGAAAAAGAAACTAAAATCTAAGTCTAGACTGGATACTATGAAACACTTTTTACAGAGGGTGTAGTCACACATTGGAACAGCTTCCTAGAAAGGTGGTCAGTGCCCCAAGCCTGTCAGTGTTTAAGAGGCATTTGGACAATGCCCTTAGCAACGTGATTTTGGTCAGCCCTGGAGTGATCCTGGACTAGCTGATCTTTGTCAATCCTCACCAACTGAAAGTATTCCATTCCATCTTTTCACCTCAGAGCCTTCCACACTGGGCTATGCTCTGCTCCTAAAATGTTTTCCTTCTTGACTGTGTAACAGCACAAATTCAACATGAGGGAAGGATGGCCCAGCCACTCCAAATTTGGGCTGTTGCTGGAGCAGAGGAGGAAGGAATGGGATTTGTAATTTCCTAGGAAAGACAATATGCTCATTTCAATCCCTTTAGGCTGAGGAAGATCTAAAATCCCTTTCCAGGCAGCTGGTTTAGTTACCTAAGTTTCCTTCAGTGCAGGGAAATACCATCTTATACAGCAGCATTGGTTTACCAGCAGGTGCTGCTCACCTGAGCATCAGTGCCCTTCACAGAACCCGTGCTCTGACTATTACGCAGACAGAAATGCAAGCACCTGAAGTCTGAAGGAGGCAAGAGATGCGGACGCTCCTCTGCTCAGCATTTCCCCTGCACAGCAGCTTTCTATGCTCAATATGTAAACTTCAGAAACTGTTTCGTTCTTCCTGCTGATTTTGCAGATACCAAACTTCAGTATTAATAATTTTCAGACATTGAAAATATGTGGGGAAAACATTTAAACAGGTGCTTTACTTTTCAGTGACCAAATACTGAAAAGGACTAAACAAACCATTCCCATCAAAACAACTGCAACATGTGAAACAACTGCCCTTTAAATTCTCTCTGGCCCTCCTTTCTCTTCTCACCTCATTTCTCTTCACTATTCCTTCATAAAGCCTCCTCCCTGAAGGAAAGAAACTTTCTTTCCTATATATCCAGGAATCTCGAATAACCTACAATGTCTGCATTTCATCCACACACACTCCATCTCACTTCAAAACTGTTAGAAAACACCTGCTTCAATGTCTAAACTTCTTGTAAAAACAGTAGACAGAAAACAAACTTAATGCATGACTACATTACTTCACCACATGAAAAGGCTGAGACACTTTTTAGTCTATGAGATAGGATACACAAACACAAGAAAGACAAGTAATCTCACCTAATCTGATGGAAAGGAAGCAATCTGACAGTCAATACTAAACTGTTGTTTTCATACAAGTCTGTTACAGGCTGTTCCTGAGAAACTGGAATGAACTTAGTCTAATCAATAAATCTACCTAATTTTAGAGCTTGATTCAAATATCTCTACAAGCGTTGGCTCACAAATGGAAGAAAATGTCAGGCAACAGCAGGGACGACTGAACATGTTGGGACATGTGGGACAACTCATGAACAACCACAGTTTACAGAACATAAATACTCAAAATCCGTTATAATTTACATTAAAAGGATCAACTAAGTAACAGCAATTCAAGTGCTGTTTTACATGTAGTTCAGTCATCCCTGCTAAGGCATCCAGGAGGGAGGCAAGACACCTGGGCATGAGTCCAGCTCTGCTTTTAATCCACCTGTAAGTTGGTCAGGCTGTTGTATTAATTTCACTGGGTGCTAACACACACTTGAAAGATAACTCAACACTTCACTATGTCAGTGCTCCTAAGCACATGTAAGAAGATGATATAATCCAGCCTGAGTGACCTTTTCTTAGCAGATACCATCTGTTGTGTTTCCATTAAAAAGATATTATATAACAAGATATTTAACCTTCTGTAATGTATATTTAGTTATTCATCAAAGGACTTTGACAGAAAGCCTGTGAGCCTGTAAAACAAGCACAGAAGACACTGTGTTGGTTAATTTTTGTACCAGAGTAGGATGGAATGCAGTAATGTTAGACAATGAAGAAAAGAGTAATTTATGGGCTAGCAAACATGAGCTATTGTGAAGGACCTCAAACACAAGGCACAGGAAGCACAGGAAACAAAATGCCTTTGGACAAAATAAAAAGCAGTATGGGGAACAGCTGAAGGTGTAACCACTCATCAATTTCTAAAGAAAGCTGAAGTGATGGCCCTTCATCAGATAATGACTGATTAATCCTTTTTTGCCATCGTTAACAGAGACAAGCCTTAGAAAGCTAATGACATAATTAAAAATTCAACAGAATAAAGGAAATAAGCACTTCTTTTTTTGAGCCTTACTTGAGCTACTGGCTTAGAGCCCAACAACATAAGATTTACATCTCCTGAGGCTGAATCAAACATTGCATAATGTCATAATTACTCTGTCATTAAGAGATTAATAGTGCTTTGTTGAAACAGTATTATAAAATATTATAAATTGACAATTCAGACAAATTGTGCCTTAATACACATTCTCAGATGCATTATTTAAATACTCTGGCAGCTACTTAGCATCCCTAGATGAGCAGTCTTTTTTCTGCACTATCAATCTTCTACCAGGACAAAGTCCAAGAGGCTTTGCCCAAGAGGCCTGCAAGGCATCGAAGTCTCAAGGAGGAGTAAACCCTTTATGCTCACTAGAGCTCCAGATGATTCTTGTTTCAAGAAGGGGCAGTCTGCTAGAAACCAAAAATAGTGTGTGTTCAACTTGCAGTAGTAATAGTCAGTCAAAAAGTATAGTTTAGACTCACGGCAGTGAAGAGCACACACTCAAGAAAAGGCAGGAGCACACAGATACCAAGTGGTCTGTTGAGGACATCCTACAGCATAAAAAAATCTTTTTTTCTCAGCATTTATGAAAATCAAAGTAACAACCTAAGTGTATTTAAGCCACTCTGAAAGACAGCACTTAGAACTCCAAAGCAAGAAGAAGAGTTCAAAACAAAACTTATCTTTTTAGGGACAGAACTTAATGCAACAATGTATCAGTTTACTAAAAGAAAATAACCTGAAAAACTGTATTGGTAGAAAGAAAAGAAAAGAATTTCACTAGCAGATAATAGCATGTTTCATAAGTCAGTAACACCCCTCCAATTATCTTGAGGAAGAGATATGTTAATTTTACTTTTTAACTGCCTATACCTTAAACTATTAATAATGACTCTCACCTGATACATGACTTCATGCTGATCTTCCTCATTTATAAACAAAACAAAACAAAAGGTCAATGATTTTGCTGGAAATTAGGTATCAACTGGAATCTTAGAAGAACTTTCAGAAAGGTCTTCTGCCCTTAAGGTTTTACAAGGTCTTCTCTCTCTATGGACTTCTGCAAGGCCAGACAGCTGCTTAAGTTCAGCATGCTGTCAAACTGGAACAATTACACTTCCTACTGCCAAGAAGCTCCAACTGTGATAAACAGCATGATATACTGTACAATAGGACCTTGACTATGTACAGCTGTCAACCTCTCACATAAAATGACCTTATGTTGTAAATATTTCTAGTTGTTCTATAAAGTTGCATTTTCATGTGTTACAGAAAGAGGAAAATAACTATGATGAAACCAGCACGGTGTGTTCCAAAAGAGTTGCATTTATAGGTATTTGCTTTTCACTTTTACCTTCAATCCCTTCTGCAAGTTTGGAGAGTAAACTTTAAAGGAGTCTTACAGGATGCATATATTTCTAAAAAAGGCTTGACTCTTTGGCTGTATTTACCATACAGCAATGAAAGACTCACTTGTAATGTTTTAACTACTGAGGCTACAGAAATTTTTCAGGATTCAAAAATGTAAATATTCCTAACCTCAGGTATTTTCCCATTTATGAAGCTGAAGGCTATAATGACCAGCATTTTCACAAGTTAACTCACTTTAGGAAAGAGCATTACAAATCTCTGCACTAAACTGGTCCTCCAATACTGGAGGGAACAGCAGCAGACTGTAGAAAGCTTCGTTATGCTAAAGGAAGAAATTGTTTAATCTCTTCAACACAATTCAAATACAGTTGGAATAACAACAGCATTTTTCAATTAAATGGCCTTTCTTTTTAACTGTTACCAGTTACTGAAAAAGATTCTTTTCTTGTGTACAGGCAGCTGTAGGAGATGGGTCATACTGGCAGAATCATAAAGAAGCCTTTGTTTATAATGTAAATAAAACTCTCACAGATAGATTCAGAAAGTTCACATAAACAGAACACTGGAAAAATGCAAAGCAAAGAGTTTAAATGCAGAGTTAGAGGTGTATATGCAAAGCTAATTTTAACAGTGAGTGGGATTCATCTCACCTAATTTTAGACATCTCTGACAGAGATGAGCTGGCTGCCCTGGGCTTCTTTGTACCCAATGGAGAGCAAAAAGACCCCCTTCACAAATGATTCACTCAAGTTATTTTAGATGTCAACTGCAGAAATGAGAAGAACTGCTCCCTCTAAATCCCTGAATCTGCCTCCCACCCAAGCCCACCTGCCAAGTAAGAACAGGAAAATACTGGGCACATACAGGGTAGACATCTGATCAGGAGCAGAGACAGGACAGGGGGGACAAAACAGACACCCAACTCACACCACCATCACCCACCACATCATCTCACTTCAATGCTTTTGTTGTTGGGATCCTGGTTTGGGTTTAGGGTTTTTTTGGGTGGGAGGGGGAGGAGGGGCAGTGGCTGGTTGTTTTGTTGCTGTTTTTCCCTCCATTCTTGGTAAAACTTTTGATATTGAACTTCCTGGACACATTATTTCTTAAGATTCTGATATGGCCCCCCTATTGCAAAAGGTGGCAAAGAGGACATCAAAGGGACAGAAACAGAAATCACAAGACTAAAACTACCACAATATTTCATACCTTTCATACCTATTTCAAACTACCACTTGCCATAGGACAAAGTAGTCAAACTCATTCATCAGAGCACACTCTTCATTTTATTTATGAACCACAATATAGGGCATGAATTTCACAAAATATGTATGACTCACAGCTGATTTCCTCCTGCTATCACTGAAAAACTGAACATTAGAAAATGATACTTACAAACTTAGTTAATATATAATAAAAAATATAACTGTTTAGAAGCATTGGTTGAGGAAAATAATCATCTTTATGATCTCAGTTATTTCTAGTCTTTGGTTGATTTTTTTCCTACCTATATTCTTCTGTGAATTTTTGTTACTTCCTTGTTTAATAGTTCTTCACTTTACTTTCTTTATCACTTCTATCTTACCAAAACTTTGCTAGACGCTTTACCCATCAATTTCATCAGACAGAATGGCTGTTTGTTGTTTAATATTAACACCAAGTATTAGCACTATTGCTTGGAACTAACTTCTCCACTGAGACTAAGTTAGCCAGAAGAGTTTCTTTTTGAAGCGAGGATAAAACAATGGCACTAGAAGGCAATTTACATCAAAAAAACTTCATGAAGTTTCTTGTCGTAATAGAGTCTTCTCTCTCATTCAAAAGCAAATAAATATTTTTATAAATTTAAAGAAATTATTTAGCCTTTCAACAACACAGAGTTAATCAAAGAATCAAGCTTCAAAAAGAAAACTGCAAACAGGGTTCACAGTGTCTACTCTGAATCCAAATTCAGATCTATTTGGGTAACAAACCAAAAATCAAGCAAAAACCAGAACATATAAAAGTGGATTCATTAATCAAAAAAATGATTAATTTGTCAGTTTGTCTACAATTCCCACATCTGTTTAAAGGGAAAATAATCAATTATCTTTATTCTCAAGCAAAACTCACAGAAAACAGTGGTTTGCAATTACTTGGCAATGTTCTGTACTACACCTGCAGCAAACAAGCAGTAGAGAAAGCCTGGATTTCAGCACTATTTAGGATTGGGGGGTGTTTTCATACTTCCGTTATAATCCACTAATTTTTTTAAATTGAATTTTAATTTGTAATCCAAAACTACTTAGATAAAAAAATTGTGAGGAAGATAAGGAAAAGATATTATCAACACTGAAACACAAGAATTTGATGTTTAAGATATTTGGAAAGCAGCAACAAGTTATTTTTAAATTAAAGTCCAAATCAAATTATTTCACTTCCTCTGATACAACTGGACCCTTTTCAAAGTACATTTCCTCAAAAAGAAGTTGAATTGCGACTGTTGTGAAGGAAAATCTGAATGGCCAAAAAACAGCCATTAAGAAAAAAAAAGAAATAAGAAAAAGAGCATTTTTTTAAAATTCTATTATCCATAGGTTGCATTAACTGGAAGAATCAGCTTAAGTTTAGCCAATGTGACAAGGAATATGACTGGTTTTATAAGCCATTATCTTTATTAACAAATAACTAACAGGTCAATTCCAACATAAATTACAGAATAAGACTATACCAAGTTGCTTACCAATATCAATGTATTTCGGGTCCAAGGGTGTGCCAATAGAATTGCAGAGAACCAGCACATACTGTATGGAAATAAAAGCAAGGTAGAAATAAATCACTGCCACACTTTTTGTAAATTAGTAAGCTGTACAAGGTTTTCTGTGAAGGTGCATCTCATAACCCACGTCACACATTCTAATGCTCATCAGCAACAGAAAACAGAGAGACCATGACTGCAGCAAATATCAAGCAATGTCAGCATGAGAGTAATGAGATATTTGCCAATTAGCACTATAAATGAAGAACAAGCACAAAACAGGCAAGTAACCAGCTGTTTTATGCATGGGAGCAAATCTACCAGAAAAAATCCAACAGGTAGGAGGTACCACTAGCACGTCCACAGACAACACATGGGCAAGACAAGCAGCGTGTCCCCTGCTGCTGTGTGAGGCACACACTGCACTGTGAGTACTTACAGGCATGACACACCACTGACTCAGTGACTTAACTCTCAGCAGCTGCTCATGCAAAAGATAATCTAATGAACTCTCAGCAGTCAGAATCTTTGTTCTATCCTCTACAGATCTCCATCTCCTTGAACCTCAAAGAGGGTAGCAGTGTGAGAATTGTCAATAAGGCTCTCCCTCTGCCCTGCAGTATCACAAGTACTACGAAACTGGTGAGTTTTTTTAGTTTTGCCCCTATTGTAATCCCACTGGGGAAGGCTTTGCTAGCACAGGTACCTCAGAGATTGGGCTGTTAAATTCAGAAAGATGCAAATACATAACAATTCACTAGACATCAATGCTTCATTGTTGTAGCTTATGTATTTATTTCTTCAGATCTAAATCAAGGATTAAATAGCTTAATGATTATTGCATAGGGAGATGCCTTGAATGAGAAGTGTGGAAATTAAGGAGCAACTTTTACTGTCAAGTCTTTAAACTTAAAATAAAATAAATATAATATACGGGTCTACCACAACGTGAATTACCCAAGAGTCATTACCCTGACTCTCCAGGAAATTAAAGATAATTATTTCTTCATGGCTCTTTCACCTCCTGAACAATCCATGTAATTGTGGTAGCAGACTACAGCAACTGTACAGCTACCCTTTTAAACCGATAGATTGATAGCTTACTCATCACATGAGAGCAGCTCAATTTAGCTTTTATCTACTGTATGAACTTCATTCTTTCAAAGAAAAAGAGCCGAACATAGATTTCTTTTCATTAAATAAGTTTTTTTTCTGGTTTGGCCACCAATGAGTACCTCACAAAAATAGTATTTTTATTTCTTTGTTCATGAGTTAAACTTTCCACCAGCATTCTCAAATTTCTATTATCCAAAAAAATATGTTGTGCCTCTGCCTTTGTAGGAAGATACACATGGCTTTTTTAACTCTCTTATTTCTTTATTTCCATCATGTTTACATTAATTCTTCCCACATTCACTCTACAATAAATTTCTCTTTTATGCCCTTCCTAGTAATTTCTGAGACTCCAAGTCAGTAGATCAGAGCCTGTCAAGGGATGATGGAGTAACAGTATCCAAGACAGGCTGTATGACCCACACAGGGTGGTGCCAGGGCAGAGAGTTTCCATTGTCTGATTTACCCAGCCTTGTTATGGATAGCAACATGAAGTCCTTCTTAACTTACTGACACATCTACTTGCAATATCTTTAAACAGGTCCTGCTGAAATGAAGTCTTTTTTTTTACTATTTTGTACATTCTGCCAATTTGAAATCCCAATTCTAATGACCAAAATCTCTTGTAAACCAAATCAGTTATTCAGAAAACAGGTCTAATGAACTGCTACCCATAAGCCTATGCACTTCATTTCCTAAAACCTGGCAACTCACAGTGTTAATAACTACACTGGAGCCATTTCAAAACAAATGAAAGGTCTTTACTATCTGTAATTTTCAGGTGCTGAAATTAAATCTCTTATTTATGCTCAATAAATTTACACTAAATCTCTCTACTGTTTGTTTCCTCCTTTGAAATTACAATCCAGAAGAAAAAATTTATTGCACTCAACTTCACCAAATGGTTATGGCCACATATCCTATGTTTTCATTCCATATGACAGTATACATTTATTGCACAATGAAGCAAAGCAGCACTAAAGCATGTTTGGATTTTTTTACCATGGCACCAAATGACTCTGTCTCATGCTCCTCCTTTGTAAGCAATATACAAGTGATACAGAAAATAATTCTGAAGTGATCGAGAAAGAAAAAACATGTAACAGTATCACACTAACCAAATGTTCATTACCCAAAGGATACATTTATCATTTCTGATTACATCTAAAATAATAAACAAAGCAGTTTGCAGTAACATGTAATTTATATCACATAAGAAATTGCCCCCTTTTTTCCATTTCTGACTGATGAAATATTCATTATCATTTTGATGCTTTTAGCTTGTCTCTGGAGAACTGTTCCAAATATTTCTAAAGAAATATTAATCTGGAAGGCTGCAGTTTTTATTAGGTTACTAATGGCTACAAGGAGTTCATTTGTAGATGCAGTTTATCAGCTACTTTGCTATTTGTTGGGATTCTTTATTTTTAAACACTGAGCCCATTCAAATGCCATTCTGTCAAATGACAACTGACACAACTCTAAGACAGATTCAGACTTTTACATTTCATTTTATCCTGCCTGTAAAGAACTGACATGGGGAACAGAGCATTTCAAGTGAAAATTAGAAGACATATTTTACCTGAGGCTGATTTTCATCTGCTTTTGTTGCTAAAACACAGAAGTCCCCATAAGTTGTTATGGAAAGAAGGCTCTTGACATATTTCACATACTTCTCATTGTTTTTGGTGTCCCAAAAGACTACACAGCATTCCGGGCGGTCTGGTCGGGTATAGGCATAAACAACGGTATTGGAGCAGTAACCCCACTGCCAAGAAAGACAATGTTGACAAAACCAATTAGAAATTATAAGCATTCAATAATGAATTGTTCACAGCCATGAAAAAAAGAGTTTATTTCATACACACAATCAGTATTCAGTATTTTTTACCTGTCAAGTGACAAACTGATTTGTTAAAAGTATGAGAACACAGCTCAGGCAATAAGATATTGGCATCATATTAAACCGGTAAAAGAAGCCTTTCTATCACGCAAAGTAATCTCAGAACTGGAGGATCAACTTCAAAATGTGACAAGATCTCACTTTGCCTTGTTTCTTTCTTGTTCAGCAGGCATGCAGAAATGCCCACTGTGATGAAAATGCATGCTTTGTGACTACTGATTTGGAAACCCAAAGTTCATTTCCCAAAGGAAGTATAATAAATACCTTAAACAGTGCAATTCCAGAAGCAGACAAATTAAGCAATTATATAGGAGTACTGTAATAACTCACATCACCTCTTCCATATCAGTACCATGAGAACACCCCTCCCTTCCTCCCAGAAGAATATAATTATTCCTGTAACAAGTATGAGAAAGGGCAAAAATGCACAGGAAACAGAATACACATATGAGGATGCATTTTATTGCATTCGACTGATTTAAAGTACAGAATTTAATAATGAAAATCCTTTCTAATATAACAGAACCAGAAAATATCTCAGAAAGGAGGTGAAGCTGTCAAATAAACAAGACATAAAGCACTTAAAGATGATGATGCAATTGTAGAAAAACTAATAGAATTCTCTGCATCAGCATCCAGTAGAGAGAGAGAGAGGAGAAAGCTTATTAGAGCTGGCAAGAGAGGTTCTCACACTCCTCAGGAAATGAAACCAAGATGATAAACTATAGCATAAACAGAATAACTTCTAGAATAGATTTACAGACTCTTAATTAATATTACGACTCCATGCAAACTATGAATAGTTAAAAAAAAGATGACCTCAATTCATAGATTTTACAGTCACATTAATTTAAAATACTCTTTCTCTTATTATACTTTATTGAAAAATAGAGGAAAACAGATTATTCAGTACATTGGTAATGTGATATTAACTCTTCATCTCCAGGTCATTAATTCCAATCCAGCCTAAGATAATTACAGCTTTGAATCACTCCCATTTAATAACTGTCACTTTCAGAATATCTAGTTCCTAAAGGGAGTTATTGATACAATCAGGACACAGCAGAAGTAATGAGTATTATTTATTGAAGGAAAAAATGTATCATTCACCATAAAAATATTTAATATTGAAATAGAGTACACTACCAATACATTAAGAGTTTATCTGCTGCAGAAATAATTTAATTTGAACACGTTTTTCCATTTCAACAATGCAAAACGAGGTGAGGGGAAGAAGAGCTTACACATGCAGTTTCTAAAACTAAGTTTTCAAAATATTATTAATTTGCAAACTGTGCCAGATCTTGAAATACTCGTGGTCTCCTAGATACTGATGAGTTTAAGAAAAAGCAACAGGCCTGTGTTCCAGCTGTTACACATTTCCCAGAATAAACATTAGGTAGCATTTCCTGAAAGACTAATTTCCAGCTCAGATTTCCAAAGTCTTTTCCAGAAGATTTACAACAAACTATTTCAAGCTGCTTCCTAGCAGATTTGTGTTTACAAATCCCTGACCAAAGATTTTTCACTACCAAGGGGAAGCATACATTTCAATATAGCTGCAGGATGTTCCTCACATTGCACTCTCTCTCTCTTTTTAATTACAGTGGCTACACACTGATGATTAAAGAACACATCCTGTGCTGGGAAAAAAGAAGTATACAATACTGTATGCTGGACAGTAATTGCTATTATTTGTTAAACTGTAAATTTAAGTGAAACAGTCCTAACTCCTAAAAAAAAACCCCACCAAATGAAAAAACTCAGATGGTGGATTAAATAAAACATTATTTAGAATTAGCTGAATACATACTTGTAAGGAGTATATTGGGAATTGAAACGTAAATAGGAAGTACATCTATCAGGTTGCATTCATTCCTATTGTTCAGGTTTCTACACAACTTTCCTGGCTCAAATAAATAATTCACCACCAAAAAAAAGACAGTAAAAGTAAGGCTCAAACAATTCCCATCGTATCACTTAGCTCAACCTAGTTAACCAAACAGCAGTGAAAACACAGGAGCCTTACCTAATGACATCCTCAATTCCTACTAGATTTAGAATCATGCCCAATTTAACAATGCATACATTTCCTTATTGTGAAAATGAAACTCCAAATGCATTGTAAAGGCAATGGCTAAGTCACTGCATCACCAAGACAGACCCTCACATTCCACTAAAACTTCAAGTCAGTAGTGTTGATCAAGCTGTAATCATAAGTTAAGCTAATATTAATTTGATATATATATATATACATACACACACATATATGTATGTATATATGTATATTAGAGCAAGCTACCTTTTCAACCTGATCAGAAAGAGAATAAATAACAGGAAACCTATTAATACAATTAAGTTTCACATTACTACATACCTTGTAATGTGGACGAATGTTTGCAAAATATATGTAATAATCAACAGCCAGTGCAATTTTCAGTCCACCTCCCTCCCACGACAAGGAGGATATCTGTTTGCCAGGAACTTTCAGTGTACGTAAGTGCTTGGTTAGAACAAGGAAAGAAAAAGATTCTGAATTTATCACAGGAAAGCCACTCTAAAATACAGAAACAACAAACAGTTTTGATAGTTGATGAAAAAAAACCCATAGATATTCTTTGCAGTAGCCCATAACAATTCTCAAGTTGCAATACATTTGCAAAGAGAGAGATATTTAAAGTGTACACCATAATGTGTTCTTTCACCTCAGGTTTGGTTTGTTGTTTTTGCATTTGTGTTTTATTTCTCCAGAGAGAAATTAAAAACAAGACTCAGCGATAGTTCAGTCTTACAGAAAGAAACAGCAGATGGAGAATGACAGTATAAACATTATCTCCTTTGGCTGGTAATTTGAATCACCTTTATAATTTTAGTCACAACTAAAACACAGCAATAGTACTGATCCTGACACGCCTCAAAAGTTTCACTGATGCTGGAAGTATATTAGTCAGTTCATGCACAATACCCTTAACTACAGCTGATAGCTTCAACAAATAAAAACATACCCCTAATCTATGTCAAGAGCATGTAGTGAATTAGCTGCATATGTCCACAATTTTAAGTGAGGCAATGGACATTTCATCTTCTCTATCCCCTTTCCAAAAGAATCTAAGAAAGGCAGCTGGTACACTTTTCATCTTTTTTCAAATATCTTTATTTTGCTGAAGAATTTTAAACTGAATGAAGGAAACAATTAGAAAAAAAAAATGTTTTCAATAAGCTATAACCTTAGTCCCACAGAGCACTTGCTTGTGGGTACCTTTTTAGTTGCAAATAATACGGATGTATGTAATAAAAGATACAGTAAATAGTAGATAAGTGTATGCTTTTGAAAAATCTTAGGCTTTAAAATACATATTTTATTGAGTACAACACTGATACTTTTGCTCAGATCTAACTTTCCTTTTGAGGGCATAACTTTGTGCCTAAGGAAACTGCTGCCAATGAACTTACACAGTTCAGTACCTATTTCGTGCCTTTGACCAGATGCAAATACCAAGTCAAACTACTGGTCACACATTATTCACAGAAAACACCATCTTCCAAAAAGTTAAGTCCATATCTGAGTATCAGAACTAGTACAAAACAATTCTAAAACCTGAAGAATTTACTTCTGAACACTAAATACAAAATCTGGAACACCAGTTTCAGTTAATCTGAAGGACATTAGCAACCACAGATGTAACATTATTGCCAAAACCTTTGGTTGCATTAAATACTTTCAACTAGGGAAACCCCTACAGATGATGTTAGATCTTAACCCCTTTCACAGCTCAGCTCAGAGCTGGCTGGTACTTCCTCTGTCCAAGGGACAGACTTCATCACACTCTGACACATTACACTAACTTACTGATTTTCAGATACATTACTAAGAGGGAAAGGGATATTACCTGGCAAGACAAAAATAGCACAACAGAAATGTATTGACCAGTTGTCTCTCAACTATCAAACATTTAACATACTATAAAAAAAGACAGGATGGACAAAGAACATTTACAAAGCAATAGCCCCAACAGCCAAACGAAGAAGTTTAGAAACAATTTAGCTTTTCTGAGGTTTCTGAGCCACTGCTTTTATTGATACGGGATGCCTTTTTGCCAGTTTTACAGATTCCAAGAAAAAGAGGGGAGCATTCGCTGCTGTATTTTCAGCTTCTAATCTAGAAATGTCCAGGTCTCTTACACAGCCAGTGTAGAAAGACAAGTACTTCTGGATTTGATACACAGATGCTGACATCTGGACTGCTGCCTAAGCTCCAAACTGCTTATCCTCTATAGTCTCATCTCAGGGATCTGGTGTTCAAAGCTAGACACCATACTTATCCTATCATTAGTGTTTTGAGATGCACTTGGATTTTTGTGCTGGCCACTATCCTGCTGTTTTAAAAAGCTATGTGATCCTGTGATACCTTTCCAGATCCATGTGGATATCCTAGATGCATACCTCAAAGCATGTTAAATACACTAAACCACCTACATTTTGGCATTCAAACTCCAGCAGTAATGACCCTGTAGAAAAACATAATAAAATTTTAAAAACAAACAAACAAACATTTACACCATATATCAAATATTTTTACCTCGCCAAAGGGAGTATAGAACTGCACAACATTGACATCTTTGTCTTGAGAAGCTGCTTTGAGGGAGCCTGCCACTGCCAGGACACTTCCATTGGGGTTCCACTGAATACACACTACATTGACACCAGTGTCAATCAAAACGGGATCTAGTTTTTAAGGAATAAACATTAAGAATGTCAATACAAGTAGACATTTTGGGTCAAGAGGAGCTCAGTAACTCACATCCCACATTTTGTACCTACTGTAGTCATTCTCATCTCTCATTATCTGGCATCTCCCATTGTCATAACAGACAGCAAGGCAAGGACAGTTGGGTTCAATGTAGCCTTGTGTACCGTGGTACCAGTGTATCCCAGCAATACTGAATGCTCCAGTTGAGTTCACTAAACAACTCAGCTTCATCTTCACCTGCACAATAATAATTAACTAAAGTCATATACAACATGTTATTTAAAGAACAATTTATATCTCTACTGACACTTGCGAAAGACAAGATGTCTAAGCAAAATTGTTTTCCTGTCCCAAGAAAAATTTTCAAGTTCTCAGAATTTTATGGGTTTGAAAAACTTCCTTATATAATCTAAGCCAGATCAGACATATGAAAACATATATTTTTAACTACAAAGGAGTACCCTAATGTTGGCATTTTTATTCTTTGAAAAGTAACTTAAAGAAAACCAACAACATAAAAAGCCCACTGCACACACACATACACATGCATAGACACAAGAAACCCCCTGGAATGTTGCAAAAGTAAAAATTATTTCAAACCATTCCTGGGCACAATATTTAAAAAAAAGAGAAACATATGGTCTGCTTTTTCTTGACTAAAGTCTGCTGAATAACATGTAAAAACAACTGGAAAAAAATAGTGTCCAAATCAGAACACCAATCAAGGTGAATTAACTTTTACAATAATTAGCCCTGAATACCTGATAACAAACAAGTAAGGATTTTTCTGAAAGATAAGAGTATTCCTGGATCGATTCAACGAGGAATGCCAGGTACGTTATGGGAGAGAAGGGGAGAGGGAAAAAGAGCACAACCATACATATTGTTGATATGGTGGGGGAAATGACAGCAAGTTATTTAAAGAATTTCAGTAATTTGTAGCAATTGGAAATACCATGACTCACACAGTGGGAAGAAAGAAAGATACAGTGGGAGGATAAAGAAATGAAAATGGGAAGGGTAGCAGATACTTTCTTAGGAAGGTAATGGAAAGGAGAATAAAATTCACCATATTAAGCATTTAAAAAGTTAAGAACATGATCCCAAATTCACTGGTTTTAAAGTCAGTGTTTTACTTAGCATTTTGTTATAGTCATATTCCAATACTCAAAGTAAGTAGATAAAAATAAATAAATAAATCTAGATTGTAGGACTTCAACAATATACTACAGCTGTTTCCTTTTATTTTTCCACTCACTACCAGGTTTCTCTAGAGAATAATAGGAGCAATAGGAAAATAAACTATTGCTTTTTATTAAAAGCATGCTAATACTTTAAGAAGCAGAGGCTGTAAGAAGCCAATATCCTTTAAGCCAGCATTACTGCCTCCAAATAATGAAAGGAGGAAAAAACCAACAGCTTAAAAATATTAAATCTGACCTACCATCACAAACGTCTTTGAAAGTAAATATTTTCAGATGTCCTAAACAGTTTCATTTAATTTCACTAGTATGGCCATTCCTACTTTTACATTTTCAGTAATTATTGCAAGGAAAAAGGCATCAGTTGATGTGATATTCATTTAGCTACCAAAAAAGAAATTATTATAAAAAGCTGCAGAATTCTTGAATAAAAGCTCTGTGCAGGAGGTTGTCCAGTTCTCAGTAATGAAGTCCACCAACTAAACAAACATGAAATAAATTAAGAGGAAGTGAAGTTTTATGCCTGTTGAAGTTATAATCCTTAATTATACCACAATGAACTTACAATAAAGTTTCCTTGATTGTCATAAATGTGAATCTCTCCATTTGCCATTCCAAAGAGTAAAATTCTGCTATCAGAGGACCAGGCCACATGGCACAGGTGGGTACCTTTCAAGTCTTTTCCCCAAATGCGATTGCCTGGAACAAAACATTGACTGCACTTAATAAACACACTACAAAATTTAAAACAGGATGCAAGTTACCAGTGTAAAAACTGAAACAGCTAAAGTCAAAGCAACAATTAGTAAGGAACTATCAATTGTATTTACCTAGAGAAACTGTGTATATAACACTACAAACAAATTTGTGTAATAGCACAACAATTAGTAGGGCTTAAAATTTTACCATCCACTGATCCAACAATGACAGCTCCATCTTCATATACAATACAAATCTTCTGTCCATCAGCATTCCAGCTCATACTTCGAACCACTGATTTATTTCTGTTGTTAATCATCTCTTCATACCAAGAACCTATTTGTAGTGAAAGAAAAACTGGGTTACACTTGTGATTTTATAAACCTCTAGAGGACTCAAGGGACATGCTAATCACTGAACTGCCCTTTCAGCAAAAGCCTAGCAAGACTACAGTACAGTGTCCCCAGAAGACACGGACACAGTGAAAGCCAGTGTTCACATGGGAGCTGCTCATTTCCAGAGCAAATGGTGACGAATGAGGACTCGGAAAGGGGAGCCAAAGTCCAAGAGGGGCCCTACAGAAAGAGTTCTGTGCTTAAGTAATTTCAGAACTGACAATACAATAGGAAACATAAACAGAAGGAACAACTGGCTTTGCTATGAACAGATAGCAAGAAATTTACTGATTATTTCCCAGAACTAAGATTTATTCTCCAGATTATTTATATGACAGTAGCCACCAGAAATCAGCCAGAAAGACTGAGTTTTATTCTTTACTCCTGAAATGAGCCAAGATTTTATTTGTTTCCATTTTCCATTAAACTAATATTCCCAAAAGAATAGGAAAGCCCTTTATTTTCTTTTTCTTTCCCACATGTGTTGGAAAGTGGTTACCTTGACTGTGAGGTTTGCTGGCTTTCAAATGAATTCCAGTGAACCACAGTAATATGTGTGTGTGAAAGGGTCAAGATCAATAAAAGATAATTACTGTCATACACTGGTTAGTCATATTGGTTCACTACCTTAAACATTTCTAAAGATTGTTTTTATGAGAGTATTTAATTGATGCTTTAAGCAGGGTTGATAAGTTCCTGTAGTCTACCAATAGGTTTGTGCTCAATGCACAATATATTTTTCATATAGTATTCCAAGGGAATAAAGCAACAGAGATAAAAAATTTAGAGCAGTTTATTAAGCACATGGCTAAGCACTGGTATCTTCTATAGCAGCTCTGACCAATGCCTTGTCAAATGTGACTACACTATAAAAAATATAGACAAGTATTACAATAAAACTGGAAAATTGTTTTAAAACTATTTTGAGCTATATAACCCACAAAATAAAAACTCCAGAAAAGAATTGTAAAAACTGCAGGTGAGGGGAAACAAAAATATTTCTCACGACACAGAATATTATCCCATCTCAAGTTTATTCTGCAGAATACCTCTGTACATCATCCACACAATAATGAGGCCATTTTGATCGCTGGTAGTCAATTTTTGATACTGTTCATTCCATGTCACAACCTGCACAAAACCTAGAAAGTGATAAAAAGCTTTTTATTGGCATTATTTAAGTAAGTTAACAAAAAATACCACATCCAACCTAATCAGCCTGGAGCTTTTGAGAAACTTGCACTGCCAGCTTTGATTTAGTTGTAGGCTTCTTTCTGTGCCACTTATTTCCTCTTTCAAAATTCTGCTCAAGAACTCCTTTTGCTTCTGTATTCACCCACTGGAGTAACATCCTCTCCAAATCCTGCTCAGAGTATTGATTCCACACCTGAAACCCAAATCATAGTTTTGCAGTTTCTGACCACTTCTGACACTCTGGGACACTGACAAAACTTTACCGTTGTAGGAAGTTTTGGGTTTTTCTTCCTCTTAGTAGTCTGATCCTCACTATCGCTGCACTTTTAAAACAATCTCCCTGACAATTACCCAAAAGAGCATTCTACACACGAATCTCTCAGACCCTCAAGTTTCATATGGGATACCACTCATAAATATTCGACTTTACTTGCAACATCTTTGAACTTTTATCAGTTCCATACTGTACATCAACTTGCATCACACTTTTTCCTTCCCTCACTGCTGGGTACCCATTATCTCTGTCTCCTTTCTATTTTTAGTGTTTCAGTCATGAACTTTACCAACAGATGCCATCAAAGATATTCTGAATGTCAGGGATTTTTAAGATAATAGTAATCTATTTCAGAATTGAAGACATCGACTCAAAGTATCCACTAAATCAATTTCTCACAATTCAATTGTTCCAATCCTATTTAATTAAGCCCTTAAAATAACCTGACTCTTGGCAGATTTCAACTGCAAGTCCTCATAAAAAAGTCCACTTCTTCAAATAATGCAAGGATTTTAGCATCCTCTTCATATCCCATTGTCCATAGGTGACAACCATTCAACATTTCTCACATGAGAATTTAAGTCCTCCCTAATTTTGCTGCATTCAGTTTTTACCTTCACACATTATCCTACTCCAGCTTGCTTTCTAACCTCTCTAAAGGTTAGAAAGGTCTGTACACTACACTGCAGTTTATGCATATACACATTCTGTAATTTGTCAATAAAGGGAAAAATTATCATATGTTTAACACAGAAATCAGCTTTACTGAACTAATTTTCATTTCTTCAGAAGAAAATGGAAAGCTACTGTAATATATATGCAAATCTTACAGATATGAAAAAAAAAAAATCCAAAAAGCCTTATCCAGGATAACATGGTAAAAATATACAGCCAAGCTGTTACATACCCATGCTGAATACTCATAACCTTTATTTAAGACTTACAATAAAAATTTATACCAAAATTACTCTATCGGCCTCACAAAATCTTGTATTTTTTTTATTCTAACCATAAGTAGACTAAATGCCCAGACACTTACCACTATGGCCTTCAAGAGTTTGAGTCAAAGAAATGTTGTTAGGGGCTGCCAGTCCCTTTATCTTTGCTTCATCTAAAAAATAACAAAATTCACTATGATACTAAACCAAACAAAGCAAACATTATTACCATGTTTCTACGAATACTGCAGCTCTAATCACTATTTACATAGATAAATTGAACCACGTAAAAGTAAGTACATAATAACAGCAGGATGGAATTTCCACCTCTCAGTTCCATGTGTTTGCTGCTCACATCTGTCCTCCAAATTGATATATGCCTTATGGTCTAGCAGTTTTTCTAGCAAGAAGAAAAAGCCAACGAAATTAAAAAAAAAATTAAAAAAAAAAAACCCCAAACAAAAAAACCACAACAACAGCTATGGCTATCACATTTTGTTAAAACAATATGTAAATTTTTTTAATGCAAAATTCAGAAAAAAAAGTTTAAAAATTTTTGAAAATGGATTTTACTTTTCTTGGAACCATTTCTTTAAAAGAAAATACATAGCTTTCTCCCTAAAATAATTCACATGGTAGAGAACGTTCTAACAAAATCAGGAAATAACAAAGTAAGTTCCAAAATAAAGAGAAAGCCTACACAAGAAGAAAAAGAATGAATGATATGCCCTGAAAAAAATAAAAAAAGAAGCAGCACTGAAGAAAACTTCAACAGATATAACAGGTAGACAAATTACTTGTGTGCCAAGTAAGACCAGCTGGAGGAAAACTGTATTCAAAAGACAATGACGAAAAAATTTCACATCAGAAGAAATATATAACTAGCTATGTAAAGATTTAAAACATTTGCAATATTATCGAGTAACTCACAGAAAAAGTTATGCTTTCTTAAGTGTGATGGGTTTTGTTCCTAAAATAAAAATTTAAGAAAAACCAAACGAAAAAAACCCAAATAATCCCCCCCCCACGCCCCGCCATTTACCTGTTTGTGTTTCTAATTTTAGAACTTTCAGTAATCCATCCTCTCCACCACAGGCTATGAAACCTTGGTTCTTATTCCAGGAAATACATTTTAATCGAACATTACCTGGAATTGCAATCTGAAAAAGAAGTATTTTTTATCTCTACACAGTTGCAACAACCACGTTTTACTTTACACAGTCTATTTGAGCACCTCAAAGACACCTACAATAGCACAAGATATAAATTTATTTCTATTAACAGATCGGTACATGCAAAAAAACCCAGAGAAAACAGAATTACAGTCACTAATGAAACTGTGCCACACTCAAGCAATTGAACACATGAAGTAAATAATAATAACAGGACACCTTCAAAGGTGTGCTCAGCAACAAAAACAGGTGACCGTGGTCACACAGGGCTTCGGTCTCCAGCGGAAAAGCCGCGTCCAAAGCCTACCGGGGGAAAAACTGCGGAGCTGCCGGAGCAGCGGGAGACCAAAGAAACCTCAAGCCAGGCCGAGGGAACCGGCGGGCCAGAGCAGGGCAGCGCTCCGGGAGTGCCGCACCACGTCCAGCCGCCTTACGGCGGCCGCAGGCGGCGAGGGGACCCCGAGGGTCCCCTCAGCTCCCGCGGGTTCCGCGCTCCCGATCCCCGGGACTCCCCAGGGCAGCTTCCCCTGCCCGAGAGCAGCCTGCCCTCCGCCGTCCCGCGTGTCCCCAGCTGCACCTTCTTGCACAGGTAGACGAACATCCCAGCGGAGCGCGGGGAGCCGACTCGGGCCGGCCCTCACGGCAGCGCGGCCGCGCCGGCAACTCCGTCCCCCTGGCAACCGCCGGCGGAAATGGCGCCGCTTCCGGGGGAGCGGCCGGGCGCCATTAAGGGCTGTGCACTCCCCGACGCTGGGCCGGGGTTGCCCGGGGCTGGGCTGTGAGGGGCCGCCCGGGGCTGGGCTGTGAGGGGCCGCCCGCGGCTCTCCGGCCCAGGCGGGTTGCGGGTTCCCAGCCTGGCACAGCCGTTAATGGGAGTGCTCGGCTTGGTTAGAAAGCACTGGCAATTCGTTAGTAAAGGTCACTCTGCTTTTACACGAAGGAAAATCCCAGTTTGTGAGCCCCAGGTTGTCTGCACACGGTGTTTGCCGTGTAAGTTACATCAACAGAGAATCATAGAATGGTTTGGGTTGGAAGGCACCTTCAAGAGCATTTAGATCCAGCCCCCCTGCCATGGGCAGGGCCGCCTTCCACCAGACCCGGTTGCACGAAGCCCCATGCACCCTGGCTTTGAACGCTTCCAGGAATGGGGCATCCACGGCTTCTCCGGGCAACCTGTGCCAGAGCCTCACCACCCCTACAGTAACGAATTTCTTCCTAATACATTATCTAAACCTGCCCTCTTCCGGTTTAAAGGCATTCCTAATCAAAAAGAAAGGAGACTTAATCCATGAAACAGAGAGCGACTAACAAGCTCTCAGTGATGTTCAGGTATTAGAAAGATAAATTACTTGTCACTAATATTGCCATGTTAAAATTTACAGCTGGACAGGTTTTTGATGATCTCAGACCTAGAGGGAGGTTAACAAAGCTTGGGAAGAATAATGGATTGATAATGGACACAAAGAATGCAGAATTTATGGGCCACAAAGCCCACATTTGGCAGAACTCCCAAGATAAGAAAGAAATGAATAGAGTCAACTCAGCAACCGTGCTGAAATCAGCTCTCACTGGGTAAAGGGTAATTCCGGCAGGGGCAGATTGCAACCACCGAACTCAAGAAACCCACCGACCCAAAAGAAAAGAAAGACTGAGCATGTGGACTAATTAGCATGAAAAGCAAGAGAATCATTGACCAGTAGAAGATAGAACAGTAATTAATAAGAGAACTATGTAGCTTGTAGCACTGTGTAACTCCAGTACCCATCGACCTTTTGGTCAGGAGCTCTGTGAGTATCTCCCCATCCAGGAGCAGGTAAGAGACTCAAAGATGCAACATATGAAAAGAAACTGTATAAAATAAAAAGAGGAGTTGATATAATATTGTGGAATTGGTATTGTGTAGTAGAATTCTGGAAAACTCGTACATGCTTTACAGTGATTAGTGTATGAAGTCTTGGTTAAAAAAACATTCTTTTTTGGGCAATAATATGGAATGGGGCAATTGGTTAAACCTTCTCCTTATTCTCCATTAGGAGGTATTTTGAATCACTGGGGTAAGTTTGGTGGAGGACCTCTTACAAAGTGGAAGTTAAAAGAATATTGTACTCAATGATGGCCAAAATATAAATTGGATGGTGGGGAAAATTGGCCAGAAATGGGAACATTAAATTATAATAACATGCTGCAACTGTTGTTTTGCAGAAGATTGGATAAGTGGGATGAAATCCCATGTGTGGATTTATTTTTCTCATTGAGAAATGGTCATGAAACAAGAGAGAAATGCAGGTTATTGGTGTCTGATTCAAATGTGTTAATGATGATGGAAGAGAAAAAGAAATTATCTTGTTGCTGTTCTGCTTGTAGTATAGGGAAAAGGTGTCTGAAAGTGGATAGTAAGGAAGAGGGTGTACAATTACTGGTTTCTCTGAGAAAGAATCAGGACAGTGATAACTGGGACCAGGACAGTACTGATGGTAAGACTGGAGGAAGTGATGCATTTAGTCCAATTGCAGGTAGAATTTGGGCACACCAAAACCCTGTATCTGTGGAAGTTCCTTTTTCAACCACTGATTTGATACATTGGAAGGAGTCTGCCAGGTTTTCTGGTTGAAAAAATCCAGAAAAATTTGAAATTCTGTGTGGTACACCACATAATGTGAATCTGACAGGAGAAGCTGACCGGATGCGTGTGGTAGGAGAGAAAGCTTTAACCAATTATCTCTTGTCTTTAAGTAAAATCCTGAGATTATTACACAGGTGCTTCCTGTTGAGAACACCGGTCCCAATCATGTCACCAATACATTCTTTCAAGCCTTTCTTTCAGGGAGATCAAGACTCCCTGAAAACGTGGAAAGATACTCCACTAGCTGAGAAGTGGAAAGGACCTTATCAGGTACTGCTAACCACACACAGAGCCATGAAATTAAAAGCACTGGACTCATGAATTCATTACACATGGACCAAAGGTATTCCTCCAACTTCATGATGATCTGAGCAGAAGGACCCTGAACCTGAAACTGACTCGGGACTCATGGCACATGGACAGAAATAGAATCTGTACTGCATTGTGATTGTATTCAGGGAGAAATTTTACTATATTTTTTTTGTTTTACTAAGTTTAAAAAGTTTTCATAGTCAAGGTGCTTGATTTTTGGAACACCACTGAGCACCCAGGCCTGGGTGCACAACACTGAAATAAACAATGATGTCTCTCTTGAGTGTGTAATTATTGGCTTGTAGCACACTGGATAATAAATCCAATTTTTCTGAACAACAATATGTCCTATTTTAAACAAATAATTTTTATCATCTTGGAATTTTACCTGGTACTCACAAAGTGAGGCAGGTAATTGCTCAGAGGAATTGAATGTAAATATTATAATTTGTAATGTAAAATGAAGTTATGAATACTAGTGCATGAATCAAACCTGCCCAGCTGACAGCTTGCAAGATACATCTGGCCTCCAGGACAATTTTCCACTATCCTATAAAATTTTACATCTCATCTGACAACTGGCCTTAGTGTAAATAGGACTGATGTCATCCCCTCCCAATTGCCAAGAAGTTGTAAAGTCTTGCATTAGATTTACAACTTGTTTATTCTTACCAATTACAGAGGCCAAGGCATACTTCTGGCCCTATAAATGCCTGTATAATACCCATGTGTATGCGGAGGACATGAAAGTAAGCAAAGTAAAGTGCTGGATGTAAAACTCCATGACTTACAGAAAAAAAATATGCATGCACAGCACTTTGAGGAAGCAAGCATAGCGTAGCCAGGACGTCCCACGCTAACTTTAATTGTACTACAGCAAATTAATATCAGTGTGGGGACACATCACAAAATACCAAGCACAGCCAAATCCAGCATTCTTGGAGAGTTCATAGTCTCATTTTTAGCCCTTGCAGCTGAAGCTGTGTCCCATGTTCATTTGTGCTATTTAGTGTTATATTCCAGCTTGACATTACTGTGTAGGCATACCTGAGGTCACACTCTCATGTGCAGTGAAGTGAACATAACTGAACTTGCTTGAATGTGTTATGTGCAGGGTGCGAAACAAGTACAGATGTTGTTTAATATGTCCTTGGCAAACCAGCTACCAGATATAATATTTTATGTAATTATATTGCAAGGGTCTACAAAATATGTGGGATTTTTCCATTAAAAAACCCTCATCATTTTGGCTCTTAATTTAAATATAATTTCTGAAGTATTTGGATGATTATAAATGCCAAGTGTATAAAATCAACAGATTCCTTTAACGACTAATTTTTTTTAATTGTTAGCTTGTATGTTTTATCCTAAAAGCCTAATTGACACAAGTAAAGTGTCAGTAAAGTCTGTGTAACGACAACAGGAATGACTGACTAATAAGATAAGTAAATCTTGCAGGGTAAAAATATTAAATTGGAGGATGTCTTTCATTCTTCTACATGTTAAACGTTATTAATACTTGAAATTACTGTTAAATCGTTTATCTGTATTTACAATGACTTCTAGGTTTTAAAATAAAATACTTCTTTTTCCAAATATGTGACTTGGGGCAGTATTCTGTTTAATTCTCCCATTTATGCCTCCTTTATCTTCAAGGTTTTGTTTCCTTGGGTTTTTTAAACCCTTTATTTCATAACACGCACCCTTTAGTTGAATACAAAATAACTTCCAACATCAATGTGCATATCATATTGTGTTTTATTAAAATAAGTTACAAAATCCCAACTTACTTTCCTATTTGATGGAAAGAAGACATGGGCACATTTTTTCATTCTGCCTTGCCATTTCAAAGTTTTATATAATGTGATATACTGTATCCATTCTCTTTTTTTCTGTATTTACTCTGAAGTAAGAGAATAATAAATGCAGTTACTACAGAACAGCAGTATCTGTAGTACAAACTGAAGCACAGCAGGTATGGGTAGCTTCATGGCTATAAAGTGACTGTGTACAAAGATCCTCAGGGTCACTGTATTTTCAAGACTCTTGTCTTCCTGAAGTCTTCTTGATGTTTGTCAATAATAATAAACCAACTGCTGTTTTGTAAGCTGTGCAATGAAATAAAGCTTGCTGAAAACAATAAAAAGGTTTGATTCTGAAAGATTATTTTTAAATCAATCAGAATGATAGCTCAGACAATCTGATGTCTGTCTTGATATGCCTGCAGCTTCTCAGACACTTCATCTAGTGGTCAGTTGTTAAGGGCAATAAAATAGATGACTATAAGGTCTGTTTTATTTACAGTCTTTTTCCTGGCTGCATTTTCAAAAAACAGTCTGTTTTCTAGATGAGGTCAATACATGCTTGAAATGGAGATTTCCAAACATTTTAGAGCTCTGTCAAGGTCTGGCATCTTCCCGAATAATCTCAACCACCCTAATTTCTTAAAAGGAGTTGGATGAGGTGATATTCAGGGACGAAGAGCAGAATCCGATCTCCGCTACGTTTTCTAGGTTGTCTCGAAAGGATGCTAGGGATAGAAATGGTCCATCAAAGAATAACTTTGAAAGAAAGACTCAGTTCTTTGTAATAAAGTCTATTGCTAACTTAAACCTACAACATTTTCTTGCTTACCATTAGCTCTTGGGGCAGAAAGATTGATCTCTGAAGGACGTGTTACTACTGAGATGACATTACAGGTTTAAATATCTTGGTGTTCAGTTCTAACTACTTAGATTCCCTAGAATTATATATTATAATCCAGGAAAATCAGAGATCTTCCCCTCACTTTTCCCAGGCAGATAAACTGAACTCCAAGCACACTGCAAGAGGGATGTGCAGTGAGATGTCATAAAAATAACTTTCAATTTATTCAAAAACTGGGAAAGTCTTGTGTCCTTGGCAGAAGTTTTCATTTGGCTTTCAGAAACTTTGGCAAACTGAAAAATTCTTTTATCTATGTAAATGATGAGTTCATGTATAAAACTCACTAGTTTGCTCTCCTTTTTTTAAATGTTAAATATCCCACTCTTCCTTGATTTTGAATCCCCAGGGATCAGGATGATAACCACAGACATAATGCTCCTTTAAACCAATTCCTTTTTGAAGAGCACCTTTGACAGAAAAAAGCATTAAGTCTCAATAATTTCAGCAAAGAAAATCTGCCACAGTCCTTGGTAAATTGTAACAGTGATCAACCACTCCTAAAAATTATACCTTATGATGTACCACAGCTTGTCTCACTTTAATTTCTAGGTATTAGTTCCTGCCATGTCATCTGAGGGCATTTATTCCAGCATGTAGACGTGCTGTGGTACCACAGAGTTCACCACTTTCTCTTTGTTTGTTGGTTGGGTTTTTTTTCTCTCCCACATGTTTGTAGAAGGTCTAATCTAGGGGCTGACCACATTTCTCTTCACAGCTGCAGACATGGCACTGCAGCAAATGAAGCTGGGAAATTCCACCCACCAGCCGGCACCTCGATCTCCTCTGGACCCAACCCTTGCCCAGAGCCTCCAGCCTCAGCACCCTGCCTTGCAGCTCTCCCATTCTCCTGTATCCCAGGATACTAATATGCTCACACATTTTTAGAGAAAAGAAGGTGCTTGAAAATCATTTGGGACAGTGCCTGCCTGTGGAGGTGAGATGCAAAGGAATACCACAGCTAATGGGACTGTTGTCACACTGCCCGTGAAGTTGTCTCTAAAATTTTGGGGCATAATAGGAGGGCTCAAAACTGAGTGTTTGATGTAACAGTAAAAGTCATCCAGAAGAATTATGAGTAGAGCAGGGCTTGATATTCAACATGGTGTATATAATCTAGGGGATGTGGGCATATGCATTTATTTTATCTGTATCATGTTGCTTTTCAATGAAATGTGAAAATATTTTAGTGTTTGCAACAACCAAGTTTTTTTTCCATAATATTTCTAAAATCACCCTGAAAATACTTTCTCTTTTGAGGGATATTTCTTACCTGGTTTATATCAAAACAGCTACCTCTAAAATACCAGTAAAGTGCTGAATGCAGGTAATCACGTAAGAAAAAGGATATATTTTGAGGACAGAGCTTCAAGGCGTGAGGTCACTGAGTCCTGGAGGGCAACTATGGCTTCACACTTACAGGACTCTTCAGTTGTTACAAGACTGCTCGTTATGGCTCCTAAGAGAGAAAACAGCATTTAGAATACTTATTACAATGATTGAACATGTAAATCCCAAGGAAATGCTTGATTTTGCGTAAGGAGTCAAACCCATGTTGTGAGACTACAGCAAGCGCTGCAACCCAGGGCAGTTGGGAAGGGGGGACAGCAATGAACAGGGGCTTGTGTGCAGCCAGAGACCTGAGTGTCATAGTCCAGGACAGGCAAGAGAGAGCTCAACTCTAACCGAGAAGGAGGCAGAGCAGGGAGTTCTCCACCTGCCTACCTGGATCCTCTACACTCTTTAAATTAGACCATTACTGAGCAAAAAAAAAGGGCCTGGCTGCAGAGACCAACCAGCCTCCCCATCAACTTTGTGTCGCCCCACAAGTATTCTTGGTTTCTAACATTGCCAATATGCATGCATAGGGAGTATCTTTCTTGATTCAAGAGGGTGGACACAAATCCATTCCAATGTCACATGAATATAGATTTGGGGAATGACATCATTCAATAGGCCCAAGTGAATTTAAAATCTAGCAGAAAGTCACAGCAGTATCACTGGAGGAGCCAGTTAGTGTGACAGAGAAGTCACCAGTCTCTTCAGAAACAGAAAGCAAGCACTGCTATACTCCACAGTGCTTCCTTTGAATCTGTTCCTCAGTCTTGAGCTCAGTCTTCCAGACTTACAGGGGACCGGCCTCAGCTGTCCTCAGGAATTCCTTTTTCTCCATAATTCACAAAAAATCCAGCAATGATGACAACAGGTTCAGAGAGACAACAGTTTCATTATAGTATGATAATGTCAAGCATCAGCAGATGGCTGTGAGTTCTTAGCTGCATGAAAGGCAATCTAACCTCACCTACTCCATAAAGTAAGAAAGTTAAGGCTGCACCACTTACTGAAGGTTGAGAACAAACGTTTCAACAGCTACTACAGCACAGGTACTCTAGTGAGATCACCATATACATCTGAGAAAGGAATAAGTTTCCAAAGGCAAAGCCTTCTTAAAAGAGAGCCTACAAATACATTTTCAACAAGTTATCAAGAGGTATTACCTGTATATAATACTCATCCCTTCGTAACTGGTTTTTTTACATTGCTTGTAAAGGTAGCAACAGCATATTAATCTTTTTTTTTCTCTGCATATATAAATGCATAGCTGATCAATGCCAAACAAAGTGTGTGAGCGTTGTCACAGTAAAACAATAGAAATATTATACACAAGTACATTTCCCTTTTTTCCTGGATTGTTTTGGCTTTTTTTGTTTGTTTATCAATCATGCCATTAATAGTCCCATTTTGCAGGGAAACTGCAAAACCTAAAATCTATGAGTTTGCAGTTCTGGCAGTGCAGAAATTCATTTGTCTTAAAGCCAGTGTTGAAACTGGTGTCTCCTTGATTACACTGAACCTGTATTTGTTCAGCTCCCCTCTTTGGAACATTCCACTGACTTTATGGTCAGTGTACAAAGAAGAGCTGTTCAAGAGTCAGCTGGAGGAAGGGCAGTTCAAAACATCACACCAACACGGTTGGTTTCCAACCAACTGCCAGTTAACTTTTTATGTCTGCATTTAAATTCTCCAATGACAGATACAGATCCTCCTTGGATTTTGTCTGTTTTAACAAAATTACTTTTCCAGCCAGCTCTGGCAATTGTCCGAGAGTACTCTGAATTCTTCCACAGTCCTGTGAAATTGAGAGTCTTCCAGTATTTGATATTCAAAATCTAGGGTGTTCCTGTTGCCACTGGGATGCCCAACAAGTCACACAAAACATGCTAAAGCTGTGTTTTTACACTACCTTTGTGTTCAAGTCCAGACCAACAAGAAACTGTTTTTGCAGATGGTGTTTGTCTATATCCACCTATGTTATAACTGTGCTCTTACACAGGGTCTTCAGCCACTTGATGGGATGGCAGGTTATTCCTGCTCTGAACCAGGGGCTGGGCTAGGTAACTCTTGATGCCCCTTCCAACCCAACCTAACTTAGTATTCTACATCAAACTGTGGAGTGGTTCTGCCAACATTTGGTCCCTGCATTGCCCATCCGAAGAGAAAACAGTTGGTGAGTTCATGCTTGCCCCACTCATTTTGGAGGGGTGGACAAGAACATAAGGTTCAGCATTGCAGTAGTTCTAACGTGAGTATTGTTTCCCTCCAGACCCCCCAACCACTCTCCAAATGCTGGTATGCAACAGAGACTCACTTCCCAGAGACAGGTGCCCCAGAATCCTGCCTTGCCAACACTGCCAATTATTCCCATTTCATAAGGAATGCAGATTATGACAGATTATATTTCTAAATACAGTGAGTCCTCAAACGTGTAATCACAGATAAGAGGTAACTAATTAAACTTAAAGTAATTTTAAATACAGCAACTGTTGTAACTAAACAAGAAGGACCAAACTAGCTCAAGATATTCATGTAAAAAGGCACCAAAGAATAAAAAGGGGTTTTGCTTCCTAGGAGCTTGTGAGTTGATAGATCATTTCTCAAAGAGATTAAAAATGTTTAACATATTAAAAAGAGGTGCTTCAATAAAGAAACATATTCAGAAAAAACCCCAACATTAAATTATTAGTTGAACATGTTTTGTCAGCTGAATTTAAGATAAAGCCTTCATAGCAGTCACAGGTCTATGATCCACTCACACAGACCTGCTTCCAGTCACGGGCTCCTGCTGCACATACATCAGTTCACATAGGCTGTGCTTTGGAGAAGCAGTTATCCAAAAACAAGATAACATTTTTAATGCTTCCCAATGGCAATGCTTTTCCATGCTGGGAGCCTATACTCTATGAATCTTACCAGGAACTACTGAGATGTGTAACTGATCTTACCTTGGAGCAGCAATTGTCTTACTGGGGATTAATACATTAATTAATACAAGGGATACCTCAGACCTTGCTCACTCTGACCCAGCTGCCTAACCCCACCAGATGTGAAATGCCACATCAGCTCCAAAGGCACACTAGGAAAGGTTTTCAGTACACAAAAACTTTACAGTAAGGAGACTGTGAAGGAAAGAAACACTTCTGAAATTATTACATTTTTACTGTAACACGAAGTCACTGGGAAGCTAAAGAAAGGAACAGCAAGATGAAATTCAGCCTGGAGGAGAGGACATCACCTCAAATTGTCTGGCATGGTGGTACACACATTCCACAATACTGCAAAGTGTGTGACTAACCCCTTCTCTCCTCAACAATTTCTCAGTTCTGGGTTTTCTCAATATTGCATAAATTAGGGAAGGCCTTAAGTTATAAGTTGACAAAGACTGCATGGTGAGTATTTACTAACATTGTTACATATAAAGTCCTTTCTATCTCTGAATTTTGCTCAAAGTGGGCAAGGCAGAGTGACATAGAACTGTCTTTTAACACCTGAATGCACATGAAAGTTCCTCTGACAGATACAAATATATCTGTGCTAATGAGAGTTATTGCAATACANTTTCTGTGCTAGGGGGGGTTTTGTCAATCGGCGCCTTTAGGGGGGGGGGGGGATGGAGGGAAAGGGATCAGCAATCTGCTCTTACTTGAGCATGTCTTCCTGTCTGGGTTGAGGATGTAGCCTTGGTGGCAGTCACAGGTGTAGAAGAGCTCATCCCTCACACAGACCTGCTCACAGTCGTGCCTGCCAGGCGCACACACGTCGGCAGCTGAGGGAGGCATTTCAGAGGAGAAGAATATTAATCAATAACCAAACTTCAGCCTTCAGAGTTGGTCGTAGTGATTCCCATTCGCGAATGTATCTTCATTTGGATGCTAATCAGGATGTTTTTAGTGCATGTCAGCATGCTACTAACCAGAGCAGGGTGCACAGAGTGTGTTTTTATCTGGCTATCAACATCACAAAATTAGTACAAATTTTGGAATACTGGCAACACTTTTTTGCAGCTGTAACAAACAGGTGGCAAAAGGAATGGACCTAGAAGTGATGCATTTACAAAACAATTATCCAACAGAATTTCAGAGAACAAATATCTTGATTTTAAGAGACTATTTGGCATTACTTCAGCTCTAACTGAGTTGGAGAAGACACTGTTTTATGGAGTGAAAAGACCATAAACAGAAAAGTATATGTGGCTGCTAAAAAGATGTGACACCCACTGCCAGTTACAAAGTGGGCACTTTATGTGTGAGGCTGCTGTTTTCTGCCAAATTTAACACGTCAGTTCTGAAAGGACAAGCTGAGAAGGAGTTCCTATATTTGGATAGCTTTGCAGTAAGGAGGCCCAGTAAGGCACAAGAAAAAATAAAGGATGGAGGAAGAAAGGGAGGAAGAGAGAGAGAAAAAAGAGTGAGAAAGAGAGAAAGAAAGGAGAAGGGAAGCAAAGGCAAAAAAAGAAAAAAAGGAAAAGGAAAAAGGAAAGGGAAAGGGAAAAAAATACTCTCTCCCAGACCTAGACTATTTTTGCACCATTTTTTGCACATCTTTGTGATACAATTGTCATAAAGACCTGAATGGTTGGGAAATCATTAGCAGGATACTGAAAAAATGAGATTCAAAAGGGGAAAAAAAAGCAAGCATATGAAGAAAATAATTTAAAGTTTGAGTATGCAGGAGGAGAATTGGTGCTATGAAATGAAGTTTGGGATTGGACTTCCAAAGGGGAAACCTAACTGAATTTACATTCCCTCACATATTTATTGTCTCTCTGTAATGCCAGCTAAGAGCTAATCCTAGGCACCATATTTACAGAATCAGCTCCTAACCCAGGCAGGAAGAAATACTAAGGCCCTCTGGCTTTACCTCTTTGAAATGTGACACCTGTGACTTAACTGGAGAGATTTGCCGAGGAACCTCCTGGAACTGGAAACCTAAGTTCAACACTTGGTCACACAAAATATAGTAAGGAAAGGGATTATAGTGGAAGTGGGGAAAAAAGGATTTTCCCTGTATAAATCACCAGTGAGACATCCAAAAAAATTCAGAGTGAAGATCAAACCCTAATCAAGTGAAGATAATATAAAAGAGATATTAATTTGTAGATAATATATACTGATGTGTACGTCCCTGAGTATCAGCTACATCTATGCTATTGTTCTCCACAAGAGACCAGCACTGAGAAGGAACATTTCCCTCCATCCTCTAGAGCTCTAAGGCTGGAACATTTTTTAAGGTCCAAACACATCCACCAGAAAGAGCAATCACACTCATGATGATACAGACTGCAATCTCTCTTCCATCACAGTCCATGCTCTCCCTCATCTCATTCCCTTGTGCTGCTTTGCTGAAGAGTTTTCTGACAGAGATGGTACACATCACATATTGGATATGGCAATTCAGGCTCCAGGGGTGTGAAAATATGGCATTTTAGTCTTACCAGATACAAGCCTCACAGAACTGTAGAATAGCCAAGGGTCTCAAACTACTACTGTTCATATGAAGAAACAAAGTTGCCCTGAGTTTTCAGGGGTTGTACAGAAACTCTGGGATAATATGTCAGAAAAATAACATAAATTAGCTGGATTTTTAAAAGCTACTTGCTTTTAGTGGAACACAATTTTTCCTTAATCAGATGTTACCTGAGCAAGTCTTCTTGTCTGTATTCAGAGTGTATCCTTCATAGCAGCCACAGCTGTAGGATCCATCACTCCTCAGGCAGACTTGGGCACAGTCATGCCTTCCAGGTGCACACATGTCCATGGCTGTGGTGAGCCGTGGTTTAGAAAAGAAACCTATTAATCCCTCCCAGATACTTCACTGTTTTAAATGCTCAATATCTGTAATTACAATTTAATTATGATTTAACCAGGGTCCTACTACATTAATATATTATGCTGCAGACAATTGAATTCAGTTAATAATTACTCAATGGAGGAGGCAGATACTGCAAGACATGACTACATCACATCTCATGCAGCTCTGTCTTTCATCAGCAATTCCAGCAGTCCTGTACATCCCCAGTAAGGATGAAACTAAAATCCCATGAGATGAGCAATAACCTGCATCATGTCAGACTAAGCAGCTAAACAATGTTTATGGAATTCTGTGAAGACCATAAAATGGTATATAAGTGCCAAACTGCATTTTTTTAAACAACAAATTTAAAGAAAAATGCCATTTTATTGTTACTGGAACCAAGGGGAAAGACTACAGCTGAGTTCTCATTTTAGGGTAACTCACATAAAACATGTCCATCTCTCCATGGGTTTCATATATTCAAGTAGCCTTTAATCCTTACCTGAGCAAGTCTTCTTGTCTGGATTCAAGTTGTAGCCTTCATAGCAGTCACAGACATAGGATCCGTTGCTACTCACACAGATCTGGTCACACTCATGCCTCCCAGGTGCACACATGTCCACAGCTTGTAAGGCATGTTAGAGAAACAACTCATTATTAATAACAAGCAGTTTGGAATGGAGTGCACATTCACTTTTTTTTAATATATATTTCAATTTGGAATCAGCTCAGAAATGGCAGTAGTAATTGAAGGAATTAGAACAAGTGGTAGGAGAAAATATCTGTACAGTGTCTACATCTGAAGACTTTGTTTTGGCATCTAGCCCATGAATGGATCTGTAGGCACAATAAAAAGGATGGTGATAGAATCAAACTACGTCTCACTATTACTTGCAGTTGAGTTTTACTTATTATTCATTACTAGATCTTTTATTATAGAAAAAGGTACAGATGTTTGCTGTTTCAACAGAAGCACACAAGTAGCATCTCAAATTCAATTACTGTGTTAATTTCTTTTTCTAGTTGAACTCATTTTCCAAAGGAGTAATACCTGAGCAGGTTCTCTTATCTGGATTCAGGGTGTATCCTTCATAGCAGTCATAGAGGTAGGATGCCCCATTACTCACACAGACCTGCTGGCAGCTGTGGGTCCCCAGGGCACACAAATTCACAGCTACAAAGGTCATTGACAGAGAGGTACTTCAGTCATCCCAGAGGAAAGGAACAGGCATTAGTCCTTCATGCTTACGGAAGTACATCTTGCACTGTTTGCTGGATTAGTGGTAGTAAATGTCAGTGCTGTGTTGCTGTCACTACAAGTTACAGGCCTCCTTTGCACCTCTCTGTAGCCAGAAGAGAGGGGTCATAAACGGCACAGAAATAACTCACCACCTGAGGTGGCAGGAGAAAAGATGCACTGAAAAGAGTTCAACAAGGAGAGTTTTAAGCATTTAGTAGCATTACACTGGAAATGAGAGCTCAGCAATGGAAAGGACCATCTGACTCTTTGTATCCAGTCCCTTTCTGTTACAGACAACAAATTGAAACAATGCTAAAATGTATCACTGTCTGTTGGCTTAAGAACATCAGCTCACCTGCACAGAACTCAATCTATGAATTCCTGCTGCACTGTAAAAAACTCACAGGTAAACTGAAATGCAACAGAAAGCAAAATGAAATGAAATTAAATGAAAAAATAAAATAACATAAAAACGGAAAGATCATCAAAAGCAGGAGGAACAAAGAAATTAGTCAGAGGCACTAGAATAACACTCTCGTCTCGGGGACAAAAAGAGTGCCTGAATGATGGTGCAGATGTATCAGCCAGAAAGGAAACCCACCAGTGCGAGATGGGGTGTGTGAGGGCTACAGCTGCCTTGACACATCAGGTTTAAAAAGTCAGGACCAAAGGAGGATATGCAGAAAACTCTCTATAGTAGGCTACCTTTACAGGCACATGAACCTCATAATTGAAGGGGAGCACAGAAATAATGTCCAACTCTCAGAGAACTGAGAAGCTGGAACTGCAAAATGAGATAAAGTTTTCAGGACCAACTGATTCCCCAACAAACAGTAAAGCTATTGCATCACACTGAGAACAGAGAAAATGGTGACACAACTGCAGTGTGATGGACATGTGAGTGCTAGAGTGTGTTGTGGTGACAGGGCAGACAAAATGCCTGTACAATGCTGGGCTGTCTCTGCACTGTATGTGCCAACAGTCTTTTCCTTCACAGAAGGTCTAACTGTGTAACTAATTAACTCCTGACCAATTTTTCTCAAGTCTACTCTGCTCAAGTATCTGCTGCTTCTTTGGTCACCTCAAGATGCCCCTGTTTATCTCCACAGATTGTCAAAGAAGCCTAGATACTCACTTAAACTTAGATGCCTTTTAGATTACTAAATTTAGGGGAGAGGGGAGAAAGGGAAAGGAAAGGAGTGAGAAAAAAAAGATGGAGAAAAGAAGTGGGAAGTGGAAAAAAGGGAAGAGAGAAAGAGAGAGAAAGAAAGAGGGAGAGAGAGGCAGAGAGAAAGAGAAAGAAAGAAAGAGAGAAAGAAAGAAAGAGAGAAAGAAAGAAAGAGAGAAAGAAAGAAAGAGAGAAAGAAAGAAAGAGAGAAAGAAAGAAAGAGAGAAAGAAAGAAAGAGAGAAAGAAAGAAAGAGAGAAAGAAAGAAAGAGAGAAAGAAAGAAAGAGAGAAAGAAAGAAAGAGAGAAAGAAAGAAAGAGAGAAAGAAAGAAAGAGAGAAAGAAAGAAAGAGAGAAAGAAAGAAAGAGAGAAAGAAAGAAAGAGAGAAAGAAAGAAAGAGAGAAAGAAAGAAAGAGAGAAAGAAAGAAAGAAAAAGAAATTGATTAGAGAGAGAAATGGAAAGACAAGTCTGTTTTTACCTGAGATTTTACTTAGATTAGTAGTTACAGTGTGGGTATGGACTACTGGTAAAATCAATCCCCAAAGAAATCAGAAGGAAGAGTACTTGAACCTTCTCATGTATTTCTGAAAACAAGACAATTTTGTGGCAACAAAATGGCAACATTTCCCATTTTCTAAAACAAGGAAGATTTAGAAGTCTGCTAAAAAGGCTGATAGAGTTGTCTTGTCTTGGTAAAAACAAATCTGAAACAAAGACAGCACCTTTTCATTGTGTTACACCCTTGGGAATAAGAGAATTAATCTCCATGACTTATGAACAAAATCTCTGGGTGATATTTTCAAGCATAAGTGAGAAGCTCAGACTCAAATGGTCAGATTTTTGTGGTAGGAAAATCAAACATCCACTGAGTTGGACAGCAATTCAAGGCTAAGATATTCCATCTCTGAGATGGTCTCATGCTAAATAGTGTTTTCAATGCATCAAGAACTTGATCTTGGCCAACTGTTTTTCCCCTGAACATTAGTTTTCCTGTTCACCCTACAAACAAATTTATTTGCCTTGGTCAAAGCAAAGAAAATCCTAATTGTCACTGGTGAGTCCAGATTTCTGACCAAAAAGCACTCTGGAGCTGGAAAGGGACCCAGTTTACCACACTGTGTTACAAGACCCTCTTAGATTCATTTGGTTTATAGGAGTCTTTTGAAAGACTATTCCCTTCACCCTGTATTTTTCATGAACCCCACAGATTCTGGCAAACTGCATGCAGGCGACTCAGAGTTACACTGGAAGTGTACATGTGTGGGCTCTCTGATTTATCCTCCAGCCTTGCAGGTGCATAATTTCTGTGCTTCAGCACAATAAACAGTAAGTTTATTCTTAAGAACAAGAGATTTTTCTTTGCTGCTATGAAAGGACTTGTTTTGGTGAGAACATAGGTGGAAATGAGTGTCATGTTCACAGCACACGTACCTGTCCAGCCAGGTGGGCACTTGTGAGGATCTGGTCACATCAGCAGCACAACATGGTGTCAAGCCAAACCTACAGGCATTTCCTATGCTAATTATTGGGCAAAATGTCCTGTCTGCAGATGGTCTTACACATTTACTTCATACCTAGAGAAAGAGGTCTATTCACTCTAAAGCTACTCAAAAGGTATGGTGGTAATTTTCAGTAAGGCTCTGAAATAACAAAGTAATACACTACCAACCAAATTCCCAAGGCAGTGGCTGTTATTTTAATTTTCTTACAATGCTATTTAGACCTGATTTTACCAAGTACTTGCTGGAGACTTATTTTAAAGTAAATTTCTTAGAAATTGACTAGAAAAAACTGCTTTGCACAGGTTTTTTAACTGGCGAAAAGTTGTCATTTGATTTTTGTGAGTAGGGCTATGTGACAGCTATCTATAGGCAGTTCTAAATACTCCAGATGACCTTTTTTCCCTGTAAATGACAATAACAGCCCACTCTGGCCTAGCATTGTTAGTGATGTTCTAGCCTAAACCAAATACATACAGCATTTTTACAAGACCAGCCCTGAAAAAGCGAAGTTCATTCATCCCATCCAAGAGTTCCTTGTCTAAATCAAGTTGCAGAGAAATAGAGGGAGATGTGAGCCTGGCACACTGGAAAAACTCAGCAGAGCCTGAGGAGTGAAAGCCTGTCCTGAGATGACCTAACACTGTGTTTGGGCACTTTATCCTGCACCAGATTGCTCAAGCCAGTATAGTGGTTTACCTGCCACACTGATTTTCCTACTCTGAACCTATAAGGAATCCCTTATTCCTTATAGGAATAAGCTCCACACTCCCACCCTCCTTGCTTCCCAGTGAGATGGGAAATGAGCAGCCTGCACAGCTCTTCAGTAATTTAGTAAATATATGCAGTCAAACCTTGTCCAGATTGCTGTGATTTCTCTTGCACTAAATCTGACCAACTGCACAAGGAGGTCCACTCAAGACAGGTCTGTTACCCGCACTAAGATTACTATTCAAAATGAAAGGCCTCCACTGAAAAAAATGGTTGGCTTGTTTGCCCAGTGGATGGTAAAGGAAATATTTAGATGTGATACATAACACTTATGAAAAACTTCTTTCTTAGGGAGTGGAACCACAGCGGAAGTCAAAAGGAGCCAAATTACACTAGTCTTTTGGACCAATCCCCTTACCACAGAAAGTCTCCCTGAATTTGGATGTCAGCTTTTCGATCACACCATAGGTCTCCACATAGAAGACGTGTTCATCCAGGGGCTCACTGGCCATTATCCTCAGGGACTGCATGTCCGCACGGTCTACCCCAACCGCGTAGATCTCGATGCCGGCTGTCCGGGCGCTTGCCGCCACATCTTGAACCTGGTCTTGTGGCCGTCCATCTGTCACAACGATGACCACCTTGGGGATGTTGAAGGTTGCTGGCCGGGTGCCCATTTCCTCCGTGAAGACTTCATCCATGGCAGTTTGGAGGGCAAGGCCGGTCATTGTGCCAGCAGACAAGGGCTCAATGCGAGACACAGCCTCCTTCAGAGATGCTTTGTCAAAGTAGGTCCGGAGGGGAAACTCCACCTTGACGGTGCTCGCATAGTTCATGACCGCCACACGCGTTGTTCTTTCACCAACATCCAGGGTATCGATCATTTCTGACAAGAAGACTTTCACTTTCTCAAACTCTTCAGGTCGGACGCTACGGGAGCTGTCTACAATGAAGACGAGGTCTAGAGGCCGGTTCTTACAGGCAGTGTCTGTCAAGAAGAAAGGAAAATGCTTCAGTCATCTACTCCGGGCAGGAGCTCTCACCCAAGGGCAGTGAGTTCTGTCATGGCAGACTACTCCTACCAGATAATGTTGGTTGATTCTTTATGAAGAGGCTTCAAATGATAGTGAGCAACACATTAGAGATTCTTAAGTATTAATTTTGACAAGTAATAAATAACTGAACTTTTCTAAGCATTAATAGATAGGTGCACATTTGAGCCCTCAAAATGTCTAATTATCCTTGAAACAAAGGGTTGTGGTTTTCATGTAGCAGCCAACACAGAGATGGAGCAATTATATATAAAAGTATTTACTGTTTATTTTCATAAAGCCTGAATTCCAGTTTTTATAAGATAAAGAAATAAAATGGCAAAACATCTGAATAGATCACACAGGGAACAAATCCTAATAATTTTTAGGATAGTAACAATATAAACTGCTAATTAGGAATTATTTCTTGTTTGTAAATAACAATCCAAAATACACAACAGGAAAAAATAAAGGCCAACAAGAAAAAGACACAAAAGATGCTGTAAAAAGTCTTCTTTAGAATTTTTTACTGTTTTAAGGCTTGTAGAGAAAAGTGAATTTACTTATGAAATAATTTTACATGTAAAAATGAATATTTACACATGCATTTCCAAAATTCGTCACTGCCATATAAATCTAGACAGAAGCAGAAAAGCCATAGCTCAGACCAGAAACAAGCATCACTTCTAGGAAGAGAAAAACCAATTAAGACAGTGACAGCAGGCAACCAAAATGCACCCTCCCGGTCCTGATACCATGTCCTGACACTGAAGGTATCATGTACTTCGTTTCTATCATCAAGGTTGGATTTGCAGCTGAAAAATGGACAACCCAAAACAAAAAGATTTCTATAAAAGAGACATTCTGGCTCACCAGTGCATTAAATAGCAAAATATGAGGTATCCAGTTTGAGTTCACACCTTGAGTGCTGTTTTGGGAACATGACACACCTCTCCCGGCTACTATCAAGTTCACTTTTATTATTCCATTCCAGCTGAAATTTTAAAAAATCTTCATAAGTATCTTAAAAGTAGAGGTGAAAACAGCACCTTCTTTTTTTTTTTTTAAGACATTAGAAACCTTTTTTCTCTGATTCAAGTGAAAACAGAGGGAAAAAAATGAACTTGCACAAATTCCCTCAGGAAGCAGAGCAGCAGAGTTGATTTTGCCTTTGGATGGAGTAATAGACCAGACGAATCTAGGATCCCATTCAGGTATATTCTATATAATTCTATATGCATCCTGTAACTCAATTTTGCCTTTGGGAACCTGAGAAAACATGAAGAAATGTTAGTGTATGCATGCGTAGCTTAAGACATAAAAAAAAAAAAAAAAAGACAAGCAATGTTTGTCCTAAAAAGGAGAAAGAACAGAAAAAAAAAATGACCCAATGCAGAGTTTGTACAGGTAGAAGAATTCTCTTTTTTGAGTAAGAAGGAAAAAAAAAACTTTTCAGCAGCCTGGTCCTTCCATGAGTCTGAAATGAAGATGTTTCGAGCAATGAGCACAGGCAGGGAAGAGCTACGCGGGGTTTGGGGCAGCAGCGAGCGGAGCGCGGGAGCAGCGTCCCGCGGCTGCGGTACCTGCGGAGGGGCCGCCCGGGCGCGGCTGTCGGCGCGGGCGGAGCGCGGGGCCGCGGGCAGCGGCAGCAGCGCCAGCGCCAGGCAGCAGCCGAGGATGCCGAGCGCCCGCCCCATGGTGCCGCCGCCGGCCCCGCGCCCGCCGCGCCGCTTTTAAAGCTGCCGGGCCGGGGAAGGGGGACGGGACACCGAGGGGGCATCGGCCGCCCCCGCCGCCTCCTCCCCAGGGCGGGCCGGTGGCCCTCGCTCCCCCGCCCCGACGGGCGCTCAGCCGCCGGGAGAGGGAAGGGGGCGAGGATTAGAGCTCCTCATTTGGAACGTGCGGCAGGGCCAGGGCAGGGTGCTGAGAGAGCAGAGACAGGGACCTGAGGGCAGAGGGAGCTGAGACACCGTTCTTCCTTCACCAGAAGTGTTTGGTCCAGGCTAATTTTGCATTTCAGCCTCCAGGGCAGTATTTGCAAAGAACGGGAGAAAAAGCTCCCAGTGTGATCACGGTAGCAACAAGGAACTGCCTGCTCTGTTGCCAAATCTGACCGAGGGCATTTTGTCTGGTTCCTGGCACAGGAACTCCTGCCAGCTCCTGCAGGAAGCTGCAGTGACCTTTAAGTGAAAGCACAGCTTAGGGCACAAAAGCACCCTCATCTCCAGCACGGGGCTTTAGAAGACACCTTTGCCAAATCTGTATCCTGTTGTACTGCAGGATCATCTTCTCTCCTGTCACCTCCATCAGGGGAACAGGAAGCCCTGATTTAGAAGAGGAGCCACCAACCCACCAGCTGTACGGTATCAGGCAGGCACTGACTCACTTCAGCAAGTTCTACCGCGAAGGCACAGTAGAAGTGGCCACACCATCACATTCCCAAAGGCTGCAAACGACAGCAGGGAAGAGGGACCACCATCCTTCAAGCAGGACAAAGCCACAGGACAGGGCTCCAGGGGATTATAAAGGCTTTTCTCACCCAGAAGAGGCTGCAGCTTTTTGAGCAGGAGCACATGTACACACACCCCAGACAAATTTCAGGCAGTGCCTGCTGCTGCCTAATACTGCTCACCCACATGGTCAGCCACCCACTCGGACAGTCTCAATAGCCAGCCCTTGGCAGGAGCTCTTCGCCCAGTCACGGTCAGGGATCCAGAACAGAGTATGCTGGAATCTGTATTTGAGCAGCACCCAACCGCCCAACAGCTTCAGCTGTGTCTCTCAGACCACATGAAACCACAGCGCTGTTTCACATCCCCCTCTCCTCCCTCCCTCCAAAGTCCCATTGAAGCAGTCTGTGGCAGCATCTAAAGACGCCCTGGGTTCGGAGTCCCTCTGGGAGTCCAGATCCAACACAGTTCCTCAGAATGTGGAAACAGAGCTCAGCTGCCACCACCACTGGGCACACCCTGGGTACCCCTCAGGGTAGCTGGGAGGGAGGGCATTGTCACAACTGTGGCAGAGAAGGTCTGAGACCACTGCAGTTTAAAGTGCTCTGAGTTAACAGGGAACCTACTGCTCATAGCAGGCCCCTAACAGAGCATTTTTAAATGTGTACAGAGGTGCACACTGAAAATATAGTAATAACCCCACAAACTATATGCTGTAACAATTTAAATCCCTTTTTCCAGAATTTAACACCAGGTACCTTTTCTCTTCCAAAGCAGAAAGATGTTTTATTTCTTCAGATACACTAAATTGCTAAATTATCTTTTACCTCTTTACACCTCTTGCTACAAAAGAGGAAGAGTAGAAAGTTATGTGTAGCTTGGTTTTTTGGTTTGGGATTTTTTGATTTTAGACGAACATCACTGAAGTTATGGCACATCTCCAATTACTCTGGACACTTTCCAGTGTAAATAATGTTGTAGTCCTACTGAGTGTCTGTCCTGCTCTTAATGCCTGAGCTGACCAGACATCAGATTTCCCCTAGGGCTCGAAGCCTCCAGTGCAATTCCTTTTTCCCAGCTCATGTGTAAGTACCAATCAGACAAGTGGAAGACAACCAAGTACTTGAACAGCAAAGGCTTTAAACACAGGCTTGTGTGTTAGAGAGAATCCATGTTCTCCACCCACTTGAGGACTTCTGCTCAAGAATGGATCAACCACTAAATGTGCAACTAAGTATGCTGGACTATCTGCAGTACACACTGAAGCACTTAAACAAAAAAGCCACCAAACAGACCAACCAACACTACTGGTAAACATTTTGTAAAAGATTTATTTAAGTATCATTTATCACAAAGAGGAAAATACATAGAAGATTAGAAAGCATGCAACCATCTTCCACATTTCTATTTATTTTTCTTGCATTCCCAGCTCATTGTAATAGAACTCCTGTGCCACCCTCACCTGTTCCCCAAAAATACTCTTTCAAGACATAGGATAACCAAAAAAAACCACAATAAAAGGTAAGATAACATATGAGAAAAGTGCAAAGTAAAAAAGTCACATATATACCACATTCAAACCTTTCCCTTCCAAAAAATGGATAAAGGCAAACTGCCATTTTGCTGCACAATCAGATTGTCTTTATGAACTACTTACAAAAAATTAATATAAATTAAGGGCACAATCCTGCAGACACTTGTAATTGTAGCTAACTTTAATCAGAGTGGCTCAACTGGTATTATTAAAAGCCACAAGTTAGTCACATGCATAAGTTCTTGCAGGTGTAAGACCCTAAGGCAATAAAATGTTTAAGAGCATTAGGAAGAACAAAAATTAAAGCAAACAAAATCACTCTCAGATGTGTTTTGCTTAGTAAGTTTATATCAAACATATTTTAAACAGAACAGTTTGCTCCTAAAGCCCTGGATATTTCTATTACTTAAGCAGTTTTGCAAGATTAAAAGACAAAACCCCCAGGAAGCTGGTACAGATGTTAATGAACATAAAAATTGCTTCAGGCAGGTATGTAGGGAGGTGGAGGTTCCTTCTCAGGCATCTTCACTGCCATTTCATAGGTTGGCAGAACATACTAAGGAGAAGACATTTTGAAGTGATTAATGCAGAAGACTTCAAATGAAGAAGAAAAAAAACCAGAACAAAAGCATATATGCCCCATCAGCAACTTAATCCTCTGTTGCAGGCAAAGTTATTTTAAGAACTTACTGCTGTTCCTAGTAAGCAAATGAGAAAGTGAAAGAAGGTGCAGTGGCAGTTTATTGCTCTACTGAGCCTAACCCTGGGTCATTCATTCCATACCCTGCTGCATCTTGACTTTGCACAGCAGCAGGGAAGGTTTAGACTGGTGCAATCAAAGCTTCCCTCTACTACAATAAAAACATTCAAAGACTTCTCTCTAAAGACCCTCCTTTTAGGCACTGTCAGAATTTAGCTAAGAAATAACCCACCACAAAACTAGCTGCTTTAAAATTTTTTATCCAGTCTTTCTTTAGAAAGCTGGACTAGGCTTGGAAACACACATGGATGTGGTGATTTTCTACTTCAAAATTAATGATACTGGTTCCTTTTATCTCAAAAAGAGGTTTTACCTGTGGAGGAGCTTCAAAAGCAGGGTACACAGCAATCTCCGGCAAATTTCTGTTGCTGATGTATTTATAGCAGTTCCATACACAGTTAATTAGATATGCCTGAAAGAAGAGGTATTTCTTTTTAATCACCTCATATGCATTGGCTGATTCAGAAATTAGACACTGGATTACATTCCTATGTAAAAGGAGCATAAATCAACTTAGGCAATACATATCTGAGGCATGGTTGCTATTTCACAGACCTGGCCACATACCTATCTTGCTCTCCATTTAGCTTTGCTGTCACAGTGACTCAGAGGATGTACTGCACAGGTTTTAGCAAAAGAATTCACAGATCCATCCAACTAATCTCTCTGGCTGCCTCAGCAGTGCTAATCAAATTAATCCCCAACCAGCTTATGCTTCTGTGGATCTCAGTCCAAACCTGCCAGGAGGAGGAGGACAGGCCAGCAGTACAATCCCACTCATCCCTCAGTTAGTACCATTTCTCCAGCTAACTGCCAGTGTGAAGGAGAGGGCTCAAATACACAACTGAAGCAGCACGGAGATGGTAGAGCCAAGAACCTTGAACTTCGAGTCAACACTGACTGCTGCAGAAAGAAACACTATCATGATATGATGAAGATTAGGGGGTTTTTGATAATTAATGTGTGTAACATTAATGTCTCCAAATCTCTCACAGGCAAGTTAGCACTTTGTTGTACAAAAGGCACCATATTTCCCAGTCAATATACAAGTGTTATCTACTGTATCAGGCTTCCACTCCCCCCGGTTAAACATCCCTCTTGGATAAATCAGTAAAATTATTTTTCATCATTTCATTTTTTCTTAAATGCAATCTGAATGCAATAAAGGAATAGTATCATGGCCAATGTCTATTATCAACTAATTCCTCTAATATGCTTTGTCTACACAAGAGTTTTTATAATTCAAATGAATGCCCCTGTATTTAGATCTTCAGAAAGAAAGTAACTGGTAAGATGATCCTTCAGTAGGGAGGAAGATGCAGCTCTGAATTAACCTATGCATTTCCTCATTCCATCATCTTCCTTCCAAAACTTGCATCCTGGTTTGTTAGGCACAGTGAGAGATTTTTAAACATTTTGTTTAGAAACTTGTATGCATTAACTCAATATTCTATCACTACAAGCTTAATTACAAATATTAAAATTATCTCCACATAAACAAAAAGATGGTATGAAGTCTTTTTGCATTCCTCCTTTCTTCTCAGGAAGGGCAGAGCTCCATAAGCACATCCCACTGCACACATACAAGTTAGCTGAAGACACCAGTACACAACATATTAGACTTAAGTCATACCAGAACTGAACATCCTGATTGTGCTCAAAGAAGTTCTCACCTCAACATTAAGAAGGCAGCTGGGTTCTGAATTCAGCATTGAGAATTAACTCCAATTGACAGCATCTTAATAAATATTAACTCTTGCAACAGTCACATGAATAAGTTTTAACTTACCTTTAAAATGATAAATAAAACAAAGAACACCAGAACAATAAACAAGAGACAGCTGGAGTCCAAAGAAAGGAGATCTTCTTTGTAAGGGAAATCCGGCTAGGGAAAAAAAACAGTGGGGAAGGGAGAGAAAGGGAGGACATAAGAATGAACACCGCACAGCCAAATACGATAGAAAAACATCCAAACTCCACACCAAATAAAACAAACCCTTGCATAAACTACTCCTTCGAAACAAAAAGTTCAGTTTCTAACAAGTTTCCTCTTTATCCTCCCACAAAGCACAGTATTTATCCTGTCTCTGTCCTCCAAGAACAGATTACTACAGCACAGTCTGTGCCCGTAGTCACTTCATCAGTCTCATGCCAATACAGATAGCCACAAGATTCCTTTCCACAGCTGCAGCACAGTATTTGTACTTATGGTCCTCCACAATTCTTTAATGACTTACTGTTAATTATATCCTGTCAGTCCAACCTGTAACATACAGGTGTGCAGCGTAAGAAGTCATCCCCAAACTTGGAAGAGCCAAAACAGAGCTGCTGCAAACCTTAGCCTCTTTTCCTTCCCTGACCACAGCAACAAAGCCACTCTCAAAAAACCAATCTAACATATAATCTGTTTTAAAAAGGACTTGTTTTTAAACATCTACTTCAACAGACCAAAATACCAGCTAGACAGAGCTTGTGATCCTTGATGACTGACAGTATATTCTATCTATTGACTCTTCTTGCAGTTAAAACACAGGCAGAGTTAGTGAGAACTCCACTGCAGTTTCCTCAGAAAGTGTTGTTGCAACTTGAGAAGAGACTCATAGAATGTAAAAAGGAAACCTTGGAATCTCAGATTCCATGCGTAATGCTGTGGGAATCCTTACCTACACTTCTACAGCCCTTACCTACACTTCTCCTTCCCCTTCCCTACCAAATAAGGGTCAACACACTTTTAATCCGCAGTAGCAAATTTGCCACTGAGCCCCATTGTTTAAAGGGCTACAAACACGCTTTCAAGTCCAATTGTAGCCAACACAGTTTAAAGCAGTAGCTCCCATCACAATTCTTTCCTTACTATCCCTGGCTTTCAAGGAGCAATGACACCTTTGACTCTTCCACCTCTGTAAGCTACCATTCCCATAACCACCTATGGCTGCTGAAGGCTGAATTCCTATTTCTTATTCACAGGAAGGGAACTAGCTCAGTCGCTGATCCAATCAAAACAAACTTTAATTTCAAATGTAAAATATCAGTTTGAGCTGAATACTTACCAACTGATCCAGGTAATCCTTGATTCTGGGCAAGTAGGTTAGAGAGCTGATGGCAACCAGACAACTTAGCACAAAGTCAAAGAGTTGGTAACAGAAAAATGGGATCAGCCAGCCTACACGATGCTAAGAAGAAACAAAGGAGGAGCCTGTATATTATTTAGTTAAAAAAATCAAGTAGTAACTTTAAAACCATGGATTATTAATATACTTACAGCAATGGCACCATACACCATCATTGCACTGATTGTGAACATGAGGAGGGAGATAGCAAACAGAACGCAGGCATTTTCTGCATTAAAAGAAAAACAGTAAGAATCTGTCATTTCATGGAGTTGTCACACTGCAGCTCACAGGTGCCCAAGCTTTGTCCATTACTATAATCTGTTCTCAATTGATTCATCTGTGCCAACTACCAGCAGCAGAATAGAGCTGCTCAGATCCTTCCTAACAAAAAAAAAAAAAACTCTGGTTCAAGAAAACCTACAACTATTTGGAAAAATCCCTCTGCCTTAATCAAAAGCTTGACTAAAGCCCAGAAGCATCAATTAGAAGTTTGACATAGTCTGACAGTAATGCACCACAATGATGCTGATTTGCAATATGTGTCAGTGCTAGAAGTATGTGAGTGATTAACTTTACAACTGGACAGAATCTTAAGTGAAGCTAACAGAGTATCAACCTTTACCCTTGAAAATGGTTTGGTTATGTAATTTGGTCATTAGCAGTGGGAGCAGCACTGCTCCTTCAGTAACACTAAGGGAAACAGGAAATCACTGTGTGGAAGGTATCCCACTATTTACAAGAAAAGGCAGCTGAACAGAAACCAATTTGTAGCAAAATCCAGGACACTCATGGAAACTGCATGATAAAGATTCTCCTTGTGCATCACAGTTACTGATGACAGAAGCACAGTTGTTTTCCACAAGTTAGATAATACGTGTTCTTTTTTAAACACAAAGACACCAGCTTGAGAGTCTATAGATGTGGTAAATTAATGTTTTTTTAGCAATATTCAAGCCAGAATTTTGTAGTTCCACTGCTTGAAAAAGAGATTATCTGAGAATCCTTTCTACTCTGCAATTAATTTGAAAAGACACTGTAGAAGCACTTACATAGGCAATTCAGTACAAGGTAATAATATCTACATACACAAATGGCATCAAGAAAAAGCCCCCCCAACTCTGAAACGCACTGTGTTGATCAGACCGAAGTCTCAGCAATCACCTGTAAGTATGGCTGTCTTCTGAGAATTTATTACAATATCCACAAGCACAATAAAACCTGCAATATTCTTTCATGCACACAAAACCCTCTAGCCCAGATCCCAACATAAGGAATAAGAAATTTTAAGTCAAAAGCATGTGACAGAGATTTTACCCTAAAGAGTAAAGAAAGCACATTCAGCTTCAGAAGCATGTTTCACTCATATAAGCTTAAGGCTACCAAGAACACCAACAGTCCTTACAGATCATTTGGCATTTTACAGACACCTGCTGTGATTTTACTTAATATCTTAGCTTTATGAAGAATTTGGTCCTTGCTCCCACTCTTATTTCATTACTAATAAATCTGAGTTACAGTCACAGCTCAGAACTGACAGCTTGTCAACTCAGGTAATTAAAAATTAACACAAAATGCTCAAAACCCGGTTTTGTGCTACACTATATATCTTTGCTGAATCTGACCCTCCCTAAATTTTCATGTAATACAACAGACTGAGGTAGATTGGAAGTGTCCCACTACACGTATTTCTGCACTTTTAAAACCAAGAGAAGCAAAGCATATGCACAAGTTTACAGATCCAATAGTTAAAGAGCTTGATGCGAATTACACCTGTACACATCATACACTCAGTAACAGAGTGAAAAGTAGGCTTAATTCTGCTCATGGTGCTTTCTCTTTCCTTTATTCTGCCGGTGAAACTTAGAGAAACACTTTGGTTCCACTCAAGTACTTGGCATCCCAATTCTTCCACTTTTCTTAGAAAGATGTGGTTTTCTTCTTGGTAAATTCATACACAATAGCACTAAGATCTTTCCTGATCTATGAAGATCACCAAAAAATTCTGAAAAAAAGTCTTTAAACTTGTTTTCTGCTGCTTGTTTTACTGAGACAGCAAAGATAATTAACGTTTATGGAGAAAGTGAATCAGAGACATCCCACATATACCTCAACGCTCAAAGCATTAGAAGGCCAAAAATCTCATTTCCTAAGATGCCTGGGCATAATAGGAAGTTAAAATAATAGTCCATAAAGTTTCTTTTTTTATTCTTGTAAAATAATTCAGTCCCAGTATAACTAAAGAGAAATTCAGAAAACAAGACAAGCATATTTAAAAGGTGTATGCATATATTACACCCTAGTGTAAGGCAAATCCACGACACTGCATGCTTTATATTCCAGTCAGCCAGCAGAGTTCTAGACTTACCAGCCATTCTCTCGGAAGCATAGTAATTTCCAATGACTTCATACTGGATATCAACAGTTGGCACCATATTTGGATGAGTCACTTCTACCGTCAACAAGATGCCCATCAGCAAGTTCACCACCTGAGAGAGATCACAGTTACCTCAAGGTTAATTACATTGCAACAGCTAAGATCTTTTTAATGACCACTAATAATCCTTTATTTCAGTTAAAAATAAACTCTTCCCTTTGCCTGTATGTGGAAGAAAAAAAAGAGCCCAAGTCACAGTTAAATTTCAAGCTGATTTAGTTAAACCACTACCAAAACAACCCAAAGAGCATGGGGCACTTGCTAGGTTCAGTGAATCACAACTAAATAACTTTGCAAATTGCGGGGATGGTATGGTTCCTAGGGATTCAAATTACATAATTAAGCTGATGCTGCTTGATGAATGTACAGATTTGTCTACTGGAAAACTGGAAACAGTTAAAAAAGGTCAGGAAGGTAAAGGTACAGAATAAGGAACATTTGGAAAGAATTTCTGCGTTCTACAACAAATTGAGTTCATTTAACACACAAATTAACTACTGTTTCTGCCATGTTGTAGCTTTAATAAGGCTAGAGAGAACATCTCCCTCTACTTCCCAGATAATTTATTAAAACCTTATCACTCCTTATCAGAAAGGTCTATGCAACCACAGGGGAAGTTAAGAAGTTTCACACAAAGATCAACCCCCAAAACGTGTACACATTCAGCACGGGCTGCGTGCTCCCCGGGCCTTCTCCTGCCTCACACTGCTACTTAGGACTCCTTCTGTTACCCCATTTTGGTACACACCAGAAACGTCTTCAGTAAGAGCTCAAAGAATCAAAAGTAGCTTAAGCCTCTGTAAAATTGCCTTGACAGCATTTATAATGTATTCAAGATTTACAGGGACATAGTTTCTGTTACTAATGTCTGGACACATATGCCAAAGACTGCATAACATAAAAGTCATGATGGTATTTTCAAGCTGCAGATGTTTTCCAATCAGTATTCAGTACTGTCACCACCACCAGCAGGATCCCCTCCAATTAGCCTCAAAAGAAAAATAAAACAGTTTGCACTTTCTCAAAACTTAAGAATATTTGCCAGGTATTTCTTCTTCTTCTGGCCTGGTTCCAGGAGTCAATAATGGTGGCAAGTCTGTGTACAATTACTGAAGATTTCAGTAAGGAAAAAAAACCATTTTGAACCTTACGAAAATTTTGAGACCCACAGTTTGTGTAACTTTTTTCCCCTCTCTGTTTTTATTGTTTTTTTCTTCTTTTTCTTTTTTTCCCAGGGGTTTAGAGACACATGGTGATAAGCTTGCCTGCACTGTCTACTAAAAAGAACCCTTTAGTGGAATCAAATTTGGTCACTTTGTAGAAATGGAATCATCTCATCGTGTATTACACAAACTTGCTAATATTTCCAGCTATTTTGAGCCACTTGTATTTTTATAAGGCATTTTATGGCTTGGAATAAAAAGCATAGTAGCCAACACAGCTCTGCCAGTGAAGAACTCTGTTCAACCACCAATACCAATAGCCTTGAAATGCATGTATTTTCACTCTCACAGGACACTCCCTACAGGGCAAACTGTCAAGTTCCTCACCTGTCTCTTGTCTTTAAATCTTATTTTGCTTCATCATTGGTCACATGTATAGAACACTATCATCTCCCACCTGGTTCATCCTTCGTACTCTGGCCTTCTGCTCTCAATTCATTTTCAACCCTTCTATTTCCTCCTCTCTGAGAGTGAACTGGGGGTATTGGAAAATACCTTTCTGCACTGTACTTGTTTCAAAAAGCCCATGTCAAGGTTCAGGTCTCTGGCAGTTGGAACAGTGATCTCTACTTTATAAAACACAAAAGGACATGCTCAATTACAGCTAAATCGTTATTTATACACACATGACTATTGTTTACAGTCATGAGTTTGACTGCCATGATAGGCTATCTGCCTCAAGATAAAGAGCAGGCAGCACCTGAATTACTGTAGAAGTACTGAAGAACTTGAATGTCTCGGAATTTTGAGATTGCAATTCCCTATTAGTCACTTATTTTTATTTTCATCCTATCTGTGGTCCTAATTCGTCCTTAGTAATTTCACTAGTTACTGAGTGCAGTTCCAAGTATTAAAGGTTTATTTTCTCAACCTGAAATGGTATGCAAGTAAAACAGAAAATAAAGAGTCATTCAAAATCCAATCTATTAGAATCAAGAGACTGAATAAAAATAGCAACAAACCAAAACAAATGTAAACAAAAACAAACGAACCCAAACCTCTGCCAGTTAACACCTCAGGGTTTCCAGTACTCCATTACTGCTGTTTACAAATCCATCACTACACTGAGCAATTCATCACATTTAACATATGGATTTCAATTAAGAGCTTCAGAGCCAGAGCCTCTATTTTAACTACTTCCATTCTTTCCCAGAAGCTTGATAACAGCAAGACCACAAGGCTCATTTCAAACTAATCAACATAACAGGCAGCAAGAATATGGTTCAGACCTCAAAACATCATTAGAGCTTTTAAGTACATACTCACTGCAAATCAAACACATGCTCACAAATGTCTACGTGGAGAAGTCAGAAAAAACGAAACTCATGTATGCTCCAGTGTAATATGAGGAGTAAACCCATCACCATCTCTCCCTCAGAAAAAAAAAAAAACCAAAAAACCCCCAAACCTGACAAGACAGCACTCAGTGGATACTGCAGCACTCTAAGGTAACACCTCAGAATTCCCAGAACCCTCATCCTGGTCTTTAATGCTAGGAAATCAAAAACAGTAACAAAAAAAAAATTTGCAAATAGCATGTTCAAATTCTTATTCAAAAAACGATTCTGTTAAGATGAAAATCACCTTAACTTAGTTTTGTAGTAGTTTAAGGAGTATTTTACATTTTTATATTTGGGATAGCTAAGTTTAAGAGTTTGGTGTAGCTTGTACCAAAATTCAAATAGCTGAAATTTCAAATTCTCAAGTAGAAAGTCAGCATTTGTTACACACAGGTAACAGAAATATTAGTTCCTCATATGACTAGAACTCAAAAGACTGTGGAACTATTAACAAGCACTAGCTTTTTAATTAGTGAGTATTATCTCCACGGTATACACTTAATGCCTCATCGTGTAAATTTTTCATCTCTCTGGAGGCCTGAACATGAAGTCTAGTTTTCCCCAAGCACTCTGAGTGACTTAGGCAAAATCAAGAATACTTACTTATAATTTGCTTATATCCTTTTATGAGGGGAAGGAGGGAAATTGCCTTGCACTACTACATTCATTTTCCTTTCACTTTTCCAGTATTTTTTCCCTCGACATGTTCCCAAAGGAAAAAACCCAAACAAGACAGATTCTGATTTGGTTTGGTTTATTATTATATTGAAATAATAAAAACTGAAAAAGAGTAATTTTAAATAGGGTACTTCAGAGCCTCTAGCACTACCAGTATTAGACTGAGCCCACTTACACTGGCTCATTTCTGTCGATCTTGTTCAGCGAACAAGCGATTCCAGAGGTCCCCCTCACGGTCCCGTTAACCAGCAGCAATTGCAGCACTGACTCCAGTGCTGGAGTTTGCGGCCAGAACGCACCAGCCCCTCCCTCCAAAACAATGCCATTGGTTTTTAGACTGTTTACTGAACTCTGATCCCATTTTTGCCAGTGCAGTGTTCATGCTTCCGGTTTCTGGAAAGCACAGTGCCCAATATGAAAGTTTACAGGAAGAAACAAACTTCAAAGCAACACGAGTGCAATTATGGAGAGAGGAACAGGAGGTTTCTTTTTCCTTCCTACACAGAACAGCAGTGGGTGTTGCAGAGCTAACCGAGCTTTATCAGTCCTGGAACTCAAGTACAATTCTGCCAGAAGTGTTCTCGTCTTTTGGTGAATACACTTTTATTTACTGATCACAGCAGCAGCACATGGACAGAACCGTGCGTAAGACACACGTTGATCACACAGCATCAGCAGCAGACATTTTAGAAGATAGTCCTCCTTCTCTCTGGACTCACAAAAGCACACAAGGCCAGTGATAAAACTGTTTTAGTGAGGAGAAAAGTTAATTACATGCACGATTTAAGAGTATACAAATAAGCAAGGAATAGGAAAATGCCTAAAGAAATGGTTACATAACACATTTATTAAGTAGACAGAAGTCTTATCTTACTAAAACATCTGGAGTAGATTGCTAGGGGACTCCATTTTAAGTTTGACAGCAAATTCCTTCAGGACTGCACTGCACAAGAACAGTTTATGCAGTAAATAGCAAGATTTTCAGTAACACAAAGCTATTCTTGAACTAAACATTCTCCCCCTCCAAAAAACTACATCCGTCAAAAAAACTAACAAAACCAAAACACACAAAATACAAACAAAAAACCCCACCAAATCCATAAAGCAAAAAACACCATCCTACACATAAAGTTATCACTATTTGTCCTACCGTAACTTACAAGCAGAGATTATTTAATTGATTTAGAAATATTTCTCATAAGAACCTGAAAGACTAAGTTAGAGTTATACTTAAATTGTGCATTAATTAACATGTCTAAACAACCTGACATATTCCGGGCCTTTTTTTTAAGTTTGGCAGCAGACAAATAAATTTAACTTTCACTGTCCAAACTGGTTTTTACCTTCAAAAAAGTATAATTTATAGTTGAATTCTGATTTACAGCACTAGGCAAGACCACCTAAAGCTTTGCGTTATAAGCTTATTTCAGCTCAAACAGCCAACAGCTGCCAGACTTAAAAGTTCTCACCCTTTCCCACGTGAGAACTGAGAACTGGATAAAAATATTCAATGCACAGTTTAACAAAGTTCTCGGTACACTTGATATACAGGGAGCTTTTAATAAAAACCCGCACCCACGGAGCACTTTGCGTGCCCCCTGCTACCTTGAACTCAACTCTACTTTTCCCTCTAGCAGACCGAGTCACTGCGGTCACACGAGATCAAAGCCGCACTCCGGCCCTGGAGCAGCAGCCTCACGGGTGCCCAGCGCAGCTTCCATCGTCCCCGGCACCCATTCAGAAAGAAGAAAGAGGTGCCGCATCCAGGCAACACGAGGAAACATAAGCACAGAAAGTGAGGGAGAAGCTGGAAGTGCTACCAGGTCTGCGGCCACGGAAATATCTCCCTGTCCTCCACCCCCAGCAAGTTCCTGGGTTTACGGACACTCGGCGAGAACAGGAATCGCAGCGCGGAAGGCAGCGAGGTGCTTTTGTTCCATAACAGGGATTACTGTTCCCTTTACTGTTAAGGATTTGTGCTTTTACTTGAGGTGTCAGAAGCATGTTCTTAAACTCTAGCCATCAGCACAGCGTGGTTTGCAGGTTTCCAAAAAAAGTTTGATTCTCAATACTACGATGGACTTTTTTTCCATTTTAAATGAACAAATAATAGAACTTAATCAGCACCAAGACATTTGGCCAATTTCTTTTTGAAAAAGAAATACCTTTTCCCTAAAGTTCTGTTACATTTCCAACCCGCTACCTTGCCTTTTCCTGAGGTCCGCTCTCCCAAGCCACTTTGTTTGCCTGTACATTTTTTTTGCCAATTGAGGGATCAAGATGCATAAAATAAAAGATATCCCCATACTTGTTTAAAATAAACCATAAACTCTCCAAAGTCAAATCCCCATGCCTCTAAAGGCAGTTTCTGTGCATGGCTGTTTCATATCAACACAAAAATTCAGCATTCTTTGTTTCTTACAATCTGGAGAAGGGTAAAGGAGAATAAAGGCTTTGATTACAGCTTCAAGCGAACAGAAAAGCTATGATGCAACTTTTGTAAACCAGCCTCCCATTTTTACTGCCCACGAGGGTAAGGGGAAGGGAAGATGAGGAAATTACTTCCCTAAAGGGGAGCTCAGATCCCCTTTAAGGGAACCAAGGGAAGTCAGGGCTCCAGGCCTTTGATTTGCTGGTACTGTTCTCACATTCCTATTTCACCCTAGTTCAGAACTTTACCTCTAATATTTAATCTTCACTACCACAGCTCTTTCTCGGACAGAAAGCACTCACTAGTCAGAAAAAAAGAGGCGTTTTGGGAGCCAAATTTGTTTCCATTGCTTTTCAATCACTATGCTGAGAACACAGTATGGAAGAACCAGGAACTTCCCCAGCCACAAAGCTCTTGCTCATTTGGAGACACTCATCTTCCTCTCAGAGGTTACACGCCACTCACGGGTACCACATCTTATTCTCCTATAATACACCCCAAATTCCCGTCTCCCCCAACTCTCCTCTCTTACTAAGGACACGCTCAGTACTGTGTAGAAGTCTCAATCCCTCCAAACCAAGAACGGGAAGAGTAACGCAATCCCTCTGAGACGCAGATCAAAACACTCTGAACTTTCCCTTCACTTTCTTTTTCCAACCACAACAAGGGAGGCTGCCGAGGAACTGCAGGGCTTGGTTAGCCCGAAGGAGACCCCGAGAAAGAAGAGGGACCCGAGCCCCTCCGGGTGACCCCAGGAAATTCCCTCGTGCAGCTTCCCCCAACTACCTCAGGAAAGGGAACAACTTCCCGGGCGAAGGGGGCGGGACCCCGCGGCCCCTCGGGAAAGGGAACAACTCCCCGGGTGAGGGGAGAGAGACGCCCGCGGTCCCTCCTGAGCGGCCGCGCGGGCGCTGCTCCCCCGCCCCACCGAACCCCCCGCGCACGCGCGCTGAGCACGGCCCCCGCCGCCGCCCCTTCTTCAGCCGCTGGCCGCCCCCGCCTCTCACCATGTACCAGGTGCCCAGGATGATGGTGCCGGTGCGCACATGGCAGCAGCCGCAGCAGCGGGTGCTATAGAAGCGGTCACGACTCCGCTTGAACGTCATGGCGGCAGCGCGCAGACCCAACCACCAGACCCGCCACCCGCCCTCTCCCGGCAGTTCCCGACACCGAGGCCCGTAAAACCCCCGGCGCACGCGTCACCCCCGCGCTGACCAATCAACCGCCGAGAGAGTGTCGCGGGGTGGGCCTGTGTTGCCGCGGCTACAGGTGATTGACAGAATCGCGGACCAATGACAACAGCTCTGGGACTGACGCCCCGCGTTCACCTGCGGCGGCGGGGGCCGCACCTGAGGCCGTGCTCCTTCCGCCATGTTGGGCTTCGCCCGCCCCTGCGTCCGGCCCTCAGGCGGTGCTGCTCGGCGGGTCCGATGGGCACACGTCCTGCCCTGTTCGCATGGCGCACGGGGAGCAGCTCGCCGGGGATTTGAATAGCTGGAACTTGGCAGCCAGGGAGGCAGCGAAACCTAATGGGGAAAGCTGCGTTGTCTAGAGACGTTCCCCTGTACTCGGCGCGGGTGAGGAGCGGCTCGACTTCTGCGGCCAGTTCTGGGCCCCTCAGTTCAGGAGGGACATTGAGGTTCTGGAGAATATCCAGAGAAGGGCAACAGAGCTGGTGAAGCGTCTGGAGTAGAAGTCTGATGAGTTTTGCCTTTAGAAAAGAATGCTCAGAGAGAATCTTATCGCCCTCTCCAACTCCCCGAAAGGAGGTTGTAGCCATGTGGGGGTCGGCCTCTTCTCCCAGGCAGCTGGTGACAGCATCAGAGGACATGGCCTCAAGCTGCATTAGGGGAGTTTTAATCTGGACATCAGGAGGAATTTCGTCATGGAATGGGTGATTAGACATGGGAACAGGAGTCACTATCCCTAGAGGTATTTAAGGGAAGACTGGCCATGGCACTCAGTGCCATGGTCTGGTTGACATGGTGTTAGGTTATGGGTTGGATTTGATGATCTCAGAGGTCTTTTCCAACCTAATTGATTTTGTGATTACGGAAAACCCTTAATTCTAAAATAGTAATGAATAAGTGATGTCCCGATTCCAGCTGATGCAGGGTTAATTTTTGCAGGAGCCGGGACGGAGCGTGGCTAGGATGTGGAGGTTATTCTATCCCACCTGACATCCTTGGTCATTGCCGGGAGCAGGGAGAAAAGGGGTTTCTTCCTGTGGAGAAAACATGGAGGAAGGAGGCGACTGGTATTGTGTATTGGGGGAGGGCGGGGGCGGCAGGTTTATTATCTCATTGATGTTTCCAGTATATCGTTGTGCCTCCAATTCTCAACTCCAGCCCACTGCAGCGGGAAAGAGGAGGGGAAGAGGGGTTGAGAGAGAGCAGCGTGTGGTTTTGGAAAGTCTCCGTGGGGATCCTGAATTGGGGAGTACCATTCCTAAACCACGACACCTGAGCAGACCCTGAAGGGGCCTGCTTTGAGGTCCTGCCAGCATTCCCCGGCTTTCGCTGAAATTCACTCAGTGCTGCAGAAGGTTTAGTTCACATGAACTGTTTTGCTGTTCTTTTGAGTTAATTCCTTGGATTAAAGAATAATATTAAGATTGTGTTACATGCTAAGAGGATATGCTATCAGGGGGAAAACAAAAGAGGTGAAATTCAGTCCACAGAAGTGCTTTACTTTGTTGGTAGCTCCACGCCCCACTCAGGCCCCTGCTGGTGAGTGGGTAATGGAAATGCTTCATTAGTTCCACCAAATCCTGCGGGTGCTGCACTTTTTAATACGTTAATTAGAAATAACGTGTGTAAATCCGAGTCCTGTCTTCATATGTGTATGTAATAAGTTTCACCACCACTTAGACACACAGTCTCCTCTTCCCACATGGAGTAGGACCTATAAACTTCCTCTGACCCAATGGTTTCTGGAGACCTGAGCTGTTGCTACAGAAATGCACACAGTTTATTTTAACCTTCTACTTGCAGCTGCAAGTATTTCCTTCTTGGCAGTGTACGATCTGAGACACTCACAGAACCATAAATATTTGCTGTGCATATATATACCAAGACTCAGTATTAATACTGAGTTTTTTCATTTTGAACAATGAGAAGGTAATAAGGGTGACTGTGCTTGTCCTTTTGATACATTCCAGATTGTACAATTGACACATTTTATTGTTTTAACTGCTTAGTCTATTTTTAATGGGAGCTGTTGCTGAGTTGTTTGAAACTATTTACTTAAGGGCTTTAAAAGTGACCTTTTTATTTTAAATCCCCAGAGCTCCATAGTTGGGGTTTTTCTTCCTTAGGGCATATTTCATTTTTGAATAAACATGCTGTAAGTGCTGCTAAGATGGCTGTAATGATCCTATTATAAACTATTGTTTATTTCTTTAGTGCTCCTAATGTTCTCAGCCTTGTGCACAGATGCCTAATTATCAACGTTCTGATTTAATGTAGCAAGAAGGGACTAATTTTAATCAATATACATGTATCCATGTAAAAAAGTAGAAAAAAGAATGTGCATTTTGTTGTAATCAGTCTTTTAAAAAATCAGTTTTCTCAAAGATGGCACTTTGGGAAGCCTAAGCCAACTAGTCCTGCTGCATGCATGCCTGAATTGATTACATTGTTCTGCGGAGCTGAGAGATTCTCCTTCTTGTTGGTCTGTCCCTGTGTGAAAAAGGAATTCACAGGACTAGAATGAGTCAGAAATGAAAGCAGGAGCCCCTCAAAGTTTGGACATCCACTTGGAAACACTTAGATCCCGCTCCCAGCTCAAATGATTTGTGAGGGCAAGTGTTCCAACTAAGATCTTGCGACTTTGCCTTCACTGAGATCTAGCTCTCGTGTCAGGCTCAGATTTTCACGGCTATTTTCATGAGATGAAAGAAATCTTAATTAAGTGTTCATATCTTTCTCAGCCAGACTCAGAATAAAAATTGTTGCGATTCCCTTGAGCTTCACTGCTTGTTATACTCTGCAAACAACAAAGATACTGGGAAGAATAATGTGAGTCTCATTTAACATCACAAAGAAGCTTTCCACAGCAGGATAGGCTGATGTGGAACTATGAAATTTGCATAAAAAAACCTCTCCACTTTCTCCGCCCTTCAAAAAAAAAAAAAAAAAGGAAAAGAAAGATTTAAAGAGTATTTTGAGAATGACTGCATTGTTTCTTGTAATTGAGGGAAGAGATAATAGGTTAATGATTTTAGTCCTACCCTCTGTGAAAAATTCCAGTTCTTCCATGCCACAAGCAGCCCAGATGACCTCAGGCAAGACACTTCCTTCTTGCTGAGCCTTAATTCTCTCCTTTTTGCTAGTTCAAAGAGGATTTGTGAGGCTAAATGTATTAAAAACTGAGGGGCTCAGCCTACAGTCATGACAGGCAGAGCAAAATCTGAGAGAGACAGGGAATACTAGTGATGAAACTTCCTCACAGATAGCAAAAAGACCGTGGCATGCAGGACCAAACCATCCATAACAGTAAGAGCAGGAAGCCCTACACAGATTTGCAAGTCGGAAGCAGCTGCAAAAGAATGATTTGGATTCCTTTACCAGCATGACATTTTAGCTCCTTACCTCTCAGCAGGTAGGGAGGGTTTGATATCACGGTGTTCCTCATTAGCCATACTAGTCAGGGCTTTCAAAACCCATGTCTAGACAGGAGATTTGCACTTCTGTCTTGAGAGGGCCTGGCAATGTTTTACCAAACAGAAATTAGTTTTGGATAATCATATTTTAATAAGGTGACAGCAAAACAGCTAGGATCAGGTAAATGAGAGACCAGCTTCAACTTCTTCAAAAATTTGAAGTCCAACACTTGCCAGATGTCAAAACAGTGCAGCGCTGTTTTCTGCTAATTTTTGTAATTCCATAGTTTTTTCCTTTTGTGCCATTCTTCAGTCTATCCTTGGCTAGAAGATGGTGGTTTAATGCTGTAACCACTCACTCAACGAATGCCAGGATGGCAGTACTTTGAAGAATAAGGTGTTCTGCTTCAGCAATTGCTCTGTTATGTGAAGAGAAACCTACACACCCTGAACTGATAATCATATATAACCTTGGGCAGAGTTCATATCGCTTTATAACGAAAATATTATCCTGATTGGGGTTGAGAAATTAAGGCACAATGAGATGAACTCATCTGACCAACACCACTAATGGTCAATCAAAGTCCTAGGAACATCAAGGAAGTCTCTTGTCCATTGGCTTCTTTGCCAGGCAGTAAAAGGTGCAGTGCAAGACATGTGGGAGCTCCTCCATCCCAAATGGAAGGCACTTGACTATGAGGGCAGGAACAAGCTACTGCTAATTTTTTTCCTATAACTTAACACATGTGCCTGCTACTCTGCATTCTAAAATTAATAAAATAAAAAAGGTTAATTAGTTAGCTCTGATTCTCAAACTTTGTTATTTTCCATGCTGAACAACCATTTTTACATTAAAAAACCCGAAGTTTTTCAACATCACAGAGAAAATTAAATCTTTACATAGAAACTGCAATATATAGCACTGTATCTCCTTAACAGAATTTAGAAAAATCCATAGAACTGGTGCAGAAGGTGTGAAAAATACTGAGGCTGAAAGCATGGATTGACTTTTTGCTTCCTTAAAAAAGATAAGAATGTACTAGAGTAAAAGCAAAATATTAACATATCAATGAGGGGAAAAAAATTAGTCAGGGGGAAACTTTCCTGTTGGTGACTCATGCAGCAAAATCATGAATATACTGAAGTCAATATTAACAAATTTTACCATCCTTTTTCTCCAAGATGAATTTTGCAGGAAAACAATCTAATTTGCAGGATCAGTAGTTTCTTGTAAAAGGAGTAAGAAAGTAGTAAGAATGTATCACAATCAGTTTTGTGGTTATTGAATTTTACTCTTGTTTACTGAATTAATTGACTTCACTTTGGGATTCCTAATGTAATGTTCCAAGCTTCTGTACTATTTGTTCTAGTTGGTTGCTGTTAACAATATAAATTATTTTTTACCAGTATGAGTCAGTTTAACTCGGTTCCAAACCTTTTAAACTCATAACAGATGGGTCAGAAAGTCAGGGTTAGAAAATAAGTTAAAATATGACGCATGGTTTAAAATTTCTCTCAGCCCAGGACCGTGTTTCTGGGTTACTCGCTGTACACTCAGATTTTCTAAATCGCAAACACTGAATAAAAATTCTTGTCTTCATTTAGAGAATCAGAATCTGCTAAACTAAAAGAGCTGTGGTTCATTTATAGCAGCCTCCACACAGCTGAGGAGCTATGAAAATGTCTAAAAATAATATGATCTAAAATGGTACTTGCAATTTCAGATATCTCAGTGCTTTCACATGAACAACAGTGAGCATTGGAAACAGAAAATGTCCTGTACTCACCGGCAGGCTCCCCCTTCCAGCCCTCAGCCCGGACTTGCCCCTCCATGAATCTTGGCAGGGTGAACAGGAGGAGCCTGAGGACCTGAACGCTACCTTCTCAGGGAAGCAGGGAGTTCTGGTGGTTGTTATTTCTTTACACGTTGGCTCCTTGACTGCACTTGCCGTTCAGGATGCCAGCAGATTTCCAGGAGGAATACTGGCAGGCGGCTGTTGCTGCCAGAAGAGCTCGATAAAACCGTTTATCATGTGTCCCTGTAATGTGCACTGCACAGAACCACCAACCTAGGAAAATCGTGCATGCAAAGAGAAATCAAAGTTTGATAGAAAATGAAGTTTACCAAAATTGTAATTTTCTCTTGATGGGATGACACAGGGGTCAGTTACTCTTACAGTGGCCTTTTCCCAGAAGACACAGGGAGTTGTTTCTGAGATCAGGTGCATTACAGTGTCTGTTCAGTCGGTATGGGGGAACCTTTCCTTTGCAGGAACATCTGCAGGGCTGAATGTCAGGGATGGCAGATACTGGGAAGTTCATTTTGCCTTGAAAAGATCCCTGGATCTGGTCCAGTACGATCAAAGAAGGACAAGGTTTCCTAAATCTGATTTTTGTGGCTCATGACTTGAAAACCCTCTCTCCTCACAACATCCAGCTACCCTTAGAAAATACTCAGTGCTACAGAGTAGGCCCATGTTGTAAGCATAGTAAAGAAATTATTTCCGGCCAGGCAATCAGCATGTCTACCTGCTAGTCAGCTTGTGCACGTGTTGGTTGTGCCACCAGTCTGCAGATTGGGTGGGACCTTGATAATTATAGACAGTTACAATGATCAGTTATGGATAATTATGGAACAGGAGGCCAAATTCCTCTCTGCGGTTTCCCCTCTTAACCCTGGTGGTGTTACACCATGGTTTGAGTGTGAAGCAAAGCTTCAGCCTCTGCCTCTGCATCCTGCTGTCTGCTTGCAAGTAAGCACAACTTTGTAGGTCAGGAGTTCGTCAGTTACATAATCAGCCACATCTTAATGCCTGTGATACTATGGACTCATCACATATGGATATGGCTCTATTATTAGAGGTATAGCCAATCTTCCACCTTCAAGAGGCTGCCCACAAGAAAGAGCATCATTACAAAAATAGAGCAGACTGAGTTTAAGAGAAAGTAGAAACTTAAAGCCGTGTGTTTCATAATTTACAGCTGCTGTTGTAACAATTAACTGCTTGCCCCTAACCAGACCATAGATGTTTGCCAGCCACACTTCATCCCACCTCCCACACTGTGGCTGCACCAGAGGATTCATTTCCAGCCACTGGGCCATTTGCAGGCACGAGGAGAGCTTTTGGCTGTTCCTAAGGCAAGTGCCTCTCAAGCAGCTAATAAACTGCTTAGGGAAGATGCAGGGGGTGCCAGCTGGACCTGGCCCATGAACTGGCAATTAGACTACACTGGGTTATTGAATGACCAGAGAGAATTACTCTCGATTTACTCTTCTAAGGGATAATGTTCAGTTACAGCTCAAGCAATGCTTCCGTGTGTTGGGGGGATGTTGAATCTTCTGTTTGAGGATTTACAATACTCTCCAGCTAGCAAAGATCAGAGGCTGGGAGAATATACACATCTAGCACATTAATTTAACCCTCCCGGAGAAGGGAGCAGCAGAGCAGGCTGATGATCTGCACAGTCTCTGTCTTAGAAGCACAGAAACCAGGGAATAACCTGAACATGCAATGATGAAGGGGATTTTCTTAAGGAACTCAAAGGTCTGATTTTCAGAGAATCTGCAGAGACCGTTCATTAAGCTATGTGATGGTTTTTCAGCCTCTGACAACTGGGAACTGAAAGAATGGAAGTTGACAGCAGTTGCTGAGAGATTTGTGTTTTAGTTTGGTAGTTTTTGTAAACTCGGTTCTCTCATTGAAGAATACTTTTGCATCCCTGGGACCCTGTGCAGCAGCACTGCTGGGGGAAGTGGTACAGGAAGGCTCCAGGCACTGCCACAGCCATATCAAACAAGCAGCACCCAACATACCCTTTCCTAACTGCTGACAAAACAGATGTCACACAAGCATGCTGTACATTGTCCCCCAGTTTGCCCTGAAAGGTGCTTTTCAATTATTTAGGAAAGCCTATGATCAAGAATAGTTGTAGGAGGGTATTTTTTTTTTGCCTACATTAGAGTGCAGTATTAAATAATGTGCTGCTGTAAACTACTGAGCCCATCTGTATGACTGTGATGACTTCCCAGAGGTGAAACAGTGGAACCAGAAGAAAAACGCAGGTCTCAGACACCACGGAAATCAGCAAGAGGGGTACTGAAGAATTTGAGAGAAAAACAGTAATATCATTTGCTGCTGCTTGTCATCAGCACCTCAGTCAGCTTGTCAGTGTTATAAGTCTGGATTGTTCTTTCATCCCAATAACAGAAGAATGTCACGAGGATTTCCTAAACATAGAAGAGTTCAGATGAAGGGAATCTCTTAAAAAAATTTATAGTACCTCAAAAAAGCTTGAAAATGGAATGATTCTAGCCACAAACAGATGCTCTTACACACATACAAATTAAATAAAACAGCTCATGAGTGTTGGACTTTAAACAAAAGTTTTAATTTTTTATTATAAAAACAGTGATATTTGAAATACTGAAAAATGTTGAAATAAAGCATAATTACAAAGACATCAAAAAGTTTACAAGCAGATATAGAGAAAAAAGCAGAAGAAATGTGTAGTCCACCAATCTCGTGAGCTTCTCTTTCTCTCTTTTTTTTCCTTTCTCTTTTGGATGACAGAGGTTATCTTCAATGCTAAGCAAAGACCATGGGCAACATCCTGGCCCCAATGAGGTCAATGAATGTTTTCCATTGGCTTCAGAGATAGCAGACCTTTGCTCATTACCCACATGCTCATTAGCACATCTTCTAAATCCTTGAACTTGCTGTACCTGTTCCTCCAGTGAGGCCATGTATTTTCTTGTTATGCATCTGCTCCAAACCAGTTACTTGCCAGATAAAAGCTCTTTGGTCTATTCAGTCCATTCATAAACTGCCAATATTTCGCTTACACTGAGACACAAACACCAAGATGTGCAAATTCTAGGCAGTGGGCTGCTAAGTGGCATCAGTTAAGATTACCCCTCCCCTGCCTGTCTGAGACAACCCTGCTGTGCTAAATTTCAGGGCACACAGTACAGCTAACTACCCCAAAAATCACAGCACAAGAGATCTGCCCTTCAACATATAGTAGCTAAACTCTAAACACAAATAGATTGCTGCAGTTAATTGCTTCTCTGAAGGTTACAGCTGCTTTGGCAGCTATGCAACAGATGATGGCCATCAGGGAAAAGTGTTGAGCTGCAGGTAAAGCTCAGACAAGCCAGGAACAAGGATGCAATGGCAGAAGCACAGAGCTCTCCTCTGGCTCCATGATGCAAACAGGAGTGCAGCTGTGGCAGTGTAAAGCCACGGATATACCTGGTATACACTGTCATAGTGAAAAGAGTTTCACAGCATCAGCCCAAAGCCTACAAATGTGCACACATTTAACATGCATTGGTAACCTTCCCACACCATCTCCAAAGGCACAGAGTCAAATGCAGATGGAGATTTGAGAAACTATCTCATCCTTCGAGGCAGCACTTCTGGGATGGGTCAGGCACAGTCTCAGGACCGTCTGAAGAAAACCCCCCAGCTACCACCAAAGCTGCAGCTCCTCTAGGGATAAAGAGCTTCTACTTTTAGTGGTGTCAGTTCAGCACTGTTTATAAACCACAGTATTCAATTGTAACACATTCTCTTCTCCATACTATGAGCCCTCTGACACAGAGAAATACACACTCTTCAATAAATACTAAACTGACATTTTTAAAAACTTCATTCACAAATTTAGTTCATATTAGAATATTCAAGTGACAAAATGATAAAAACTTCCAAACGTCAGATTAAGAAAAATGACTTTAAAAAGTTACCTCAGTCTACTATAAGTACGAATGCTACATGCTTTGGACATACAGACTTTAAACTTTAGCCCACCATGAAATCCAGGGAGAAAAAAGGGTTTAGACCATCTTTCCAAATAAGTTTAAAACCTCCTTTAGAAATATTCCTTGAGGAGCAAACTAGTCTGATGTGGGGTAAAAAGTATAAATATGGCAAGGTAAGAGGCAAAAGTCTGACAATAGCAGCCACCAAAGATTTAAAAGAGTTTGGAGGTTAGGAGAATGATCCATGTTATTCTCCCCCTGTCTCTGAACAGTGCTTCCTTCTGTACATTACTAGCCCGTCGATGAGCACCTCTGCAAAAACGCCAGAGGAGACCAGACTAGCTGGTGGATCCTCCATGGGACCAAAGTACAGTCACAGTCAGGTACAGCCCGACTATTTCTACAATGGCATAGAACACTACAAGTTGACGAACAACGTGACGGCAAAAAACTGAAAGGACTTTATGCAACCAGTCAAACCCCATTCAACAGCTTTTGATCAAGGGCAGCAGCTTGCAATGAACAGCCTCTCTGTTTCAAAACCACCTCCTGTGCACAGCCTGCTCCCTCTCCGCTCTCTCACACACTCACGCTCTCTGGCTCACTGCTCCTCTTCTCCTCTTCCTCTCACTGGGAGGTCTCCCGGAGCCTCTCTTTGCCTGGGGCTCAGCGGCATTGCAGAAAGCAGAATCCTTGCAGCTCATCAGCATGTCTGCCCCATCGGGTTGGCACTCTGGCAGCTACACAGCTCCATCAAGTCTCTTTCTTCATTTTCTTCCTCTTCCTCCTCTCCTTTTTTCCAGGTACACCTGCCATACAAATAACAGGAGCCAGTGCACAAACCTTCCACATGCAATTGCATCCCTGAGAACTGTTGGCTTTTTGCCAGATGAAGGGAATTTAAGGATTCTTAGATGTGTTTTACAAGGGCCATCTACTTTCAGGGGTAATTCAAAGTCATGGGGAGAACTCTGAATATTTTCAGTGGGCTCTGAATCACTCATATTTGCTTCTGTTTCATGTTGAAAAGTGCTGTGCAAAAATTATTGTCACTTAATGCAATAGTAGTTTTTTTTTTTGCTCAGTAACTCCGAGAGGAGCAGGAACAGGTACTTGTCACAGAAAAGCCTCTGAGTAATACAGAGCCTCTCAAACAATTAACACATGCAGGTAAAGGAGAAGCATTACGCATATTTACTTAAATATGCATTTGTGAACACTTCTCAGATTACACATTCTTCTGAAAATTCATCAGATGTGCAAAAACAATGACTTACCGTTATTGGGTGAATTATTAGCAATGTCCAAGGATTTTTGGAAGGAAGCACCGACTGCATCACTGCTATGTTTTGTAGATATCAAGTCCCTGGGGCCTTCTTCCATTCTTGTTTGCAAACCTTGCTGGGGCTTAATTGAAACAATATGCTTCACTAAGCATATGAGTTAAACAAAGCATATGCAAGTACAAAATGTGAGAGAAAATGTCATTATTGTGGGGCATCTAAAGAAACTGCAGGACAAATTAATTTTTACATGATTAGAATATTTCGCCATGTTATCTACCTACCTCTTATTTATTTGTTTTAGAGGGGATTAAAGTGCTGAAATTGTCTTTCATTACCATTTTTCCCCTTGCTTCCCCCAGTGAACAGAAGAGCAGCAAGAAATACTGAGATGAAAGTACTGTCATTGTGTAGTAACACTGAAGAGTAAGATGCACCCAGTGACTGCTAAATGACTAGAGTCCACAGAAACACTGGAGATAGGACAAGGAGCGTGGTGAGCAACTTTGTGGATCTGGCTTCATAAGTAATTTCATTTTTTATGTCCATCTGAAGGATGAGCTTGCACAGTAGCATTTGGGGTACCAGACACCAGCATTTGGGGCTGACACACAACATGAACTTCTTCTGGCCCATCATAAACATGTCAGAAGAAGCAATGCTGTCCTGAGGAGTCTGAACAGCACTGTTAAGATTTTTCATTAAGGTACCTACAAAGCTAAACTAACTAATTGGATGTGCAAGAGAGTGGCGCGGCAGCACTCTGGGAACTGATAGGATATCCTTATGATTATGTGGACTGTGGTCAGTGAGGCTGTTAAAACCTTTCCCTTGAAATGGGAGCATCAGGAGATATGGGAGCAAAATTGTCCCAAGCATCATAAGAGACTACGGTGGGTGTGAGGGGAAGACAAATTATTTAAAAAAAAAAAAGAAAAGGAAAGAAAAAGCAAAGAAAAGCAAAGAAAAGCAAAAAGAAAGAGAAAAGAAAAGAAAAGAGAAAAGAAAAGAGAAAA